>JAFFJZ010000077.1:0-530958 GCA_018340375.1 Gonatopus flavifemur | reverse complement strand
TAAACCAAACTTTTTTGCGTTGCAACATAATTTTACAATCACAATACAAGACCTAAGCAGTCCGAGCGGATCGAAAATTCTAGTAATGACCGATAGGACATGTTGTTTAGTTATGGGTTTGTCTCTATTGGGAATATCGATCTGATAGCACAAAGTATCGATATTATGTACCCACGTTAAACCTAACACCTTTGTTTGGTCATGCGAGGTGAATTGTACGACATGCTGGTTGTTAAAAGATTGGACATCTCCAGTGATGAATTGAACAACTTGATCGTCATCAGACGCCCACTTCTTAAGAATGAATCCTGCAGATTCAAGAGCTTGGTCTACCCTGGCACAAATATGCTTAGCCTCGTCCAAAGTATCCGCGCCACATAATAGGTCGTCAACATACATAGAGTTACGAATTATGTCGGATACCTGAGGATCGATTTCCTTTATCTGATAGGCTATATCAAATAGACATCTAATTGCCATAAACGAACTAGAGGTTAATCCGTAAGTAATAGTATTGAGTTCATATGAGCGCAACGGCTCTGATTTATTCGCACGCCACAAAATTCGCTGTAACGATCGCTGTTCGGGCTCTATTAATACTTGCCTGTACATCATTTTGATGTTGGCTGAAATCACGAAATTATGTATGCGAAAATCGAGAAGGATGGACAAGAGATCGCGTTTTAAGACAGGTCCATTAAATTGTAATTGGTTAAGTGACACCCCAGTTGAGGAGGGCGCAGAAGCGTTGAAAACGACCCTTACTTTCGTGGTAGTGCTAGTCTCTTTCCGTACACCATGGTGCGGAATGTAATACGTCATTGGAGGTTCAAATCGTTCGTTAACTTCGGACATATGACCCAATTGCTCATATTTATTCATAAAGCATATGTATTCCTTCAAAAAATCGGGATCTGATTGTAATTTTCTTTCCAAAGATATGAATCGTTTGAACGCGAAATCTCTTGAACTTCCCAATTCATCTAATGAATCCTTGAACGGGATTGATACCACAAACCGACCCTCCTCATTCCGCCTGGTGGTAGCTAAGAAATGATCTTCGCATGCCCCTTCAATTTTTGAAGGACGCGATGCTGAATCGCAACACTCTAGTTCCCAAAATTTAGAAATTTGTTCCGATAAGTCAGTAACACTGAGATTGCAAATCTTTTTGTTAGTAATGGAACTGTTAATATAGACTCGGCCGGAAACCACGTATCCAAATTGTGTGTTATGCAAAAGGGAATGTTTTCTCTGGTCTAAACATAGACTGTCCCCAAACGTCTCAACACCCAATAAAATATCAATTTCCTTGGGCTTATCAAAATTAGGGTCTGCTAGAACGACTTCATCTAAAGGAGGAAAACAAGATTTGTCCATTGGTATGCTTGGTAACGTGCCCGTTACTCAAGGTACTAACAAAAACGACAAAGTCCGTTTGTATGAATTAATCCGAGACTGTATGGTTGCCGTAGTCACATTTAAAGTGCGAGATTCTAATTGATTTATTCCCGTAATAGGCGTATCGGCACGAATGGTATGCAATTTCAATCTCTGACACAAACTTTCTAATATAAAATTCGATTGGGAACAAGAATCAAGGAGAGCTGTGCATTCGTGTACAACGCCCCTTTTATCGAAAACTCTAATTACCGCGGTTGGTAATAAGTTATATGTATTTCGTGAATTATCCTCATCATATGTCAAATTAATCGTAGTGAGGGTGGACGACTTCACTGGCGTCGACACGTTTGTCGGTTCATTTGATATAGCCTGACTATTGGATGACTTCTCGAAATGTAATAAGGTGTTGTGTGGCTTGTTGCATTTTTTACATAAGCCGGCCTTGCAGCGCGACAGCATATGACCTGGCTTGAGACAATTCATGCAAAGATGATGTTTTTTAACTTCATTCATTCGCGCTTGAGGTGACATGGATAGAAATTTATCACGCGAGTAAATGGCGTGAACAAGATTACACACCACACATGCAGTATCCTGACTGCTTGTGCGAGCCAAATGCACCGAAGTTTCCGCGGTCGTCTTGAACTTAGTTGAATTAGATTGAATATTCCGCGTATTAATTTTTTCTAGTAAATTGCATTGACGCTCCATAAATTCAATCAATTTTGATTATGAAGGCGGTTTATGTTCGCGAACTAATTCCGATTCCCATTCTTTTTCCGTGGTGCTATCAAACTTGTCGACTACTAGGTACACCAGAATACTATCCCGATACTGAACGGATTGATCCAATGCTTGGAGTGCTCTTATATGAATTTGTAATGAATCGACTAATTGTCCAAGTGCGATATGTGATTCTTTGGGAATTTTAGGAAAATCAACGATAGATTTTATATGATTATGTATCATAAGTTGTTTGTTTTTATAACGTTTTTCAAGTAACGTCCAAGCTGCGTTGTAATTAACAGACGATAATTCTAGATTTTGAATTACGTGTGCAGCTTCTCCCGTGACTGCACTACGCACGTAGTGGAATTTTCGAATAGACGATAAGGTCTGATTTGAATGGATAAGCGAGTTAAAAGTCTCAAAAAACGCGTTCCAATTTTCATATTTACCATCAAAGGTTGGTATTTAATTGTGGGTAGTTTTACACCAACCGCTTCATTGATTGAAAGATTTTGGGTATTTCTACGATCATAATCACCTCCATGTGCTGGATTTTCAATATGAATTGGCTGTAGTGGTGCACGATCAAAGTTCCGCGGATTACGTTCAACATACCCGTCGGATCCATGCATAGCTCGCGAATGTTCTGATACGCGACTTGACACTCTCGAAACGTGTCTGCTTTGTCCAACCACACGGTCTATATTTTCCTGATTCGCATCTTGTGATTCGGACACCCGACCCGGAACTTCTGATACACTTTCAACTCGATTTGAATGTTCCCGAACACCAGACGATTCATCAGACGACCCAGAACCCCGCCGTGAGCGCGAGACAATGTCGATTGTCGCGTTTCTTTTATAACTTGTCTTGCGAGAGCCCCTAATTCGAAGTATGAGTCTTCGAATTCAGCTCTCTCCACAAATTGTTGAGCCAAATCGTTTTCATCAACCAAATTTTCGATTTCACTTTGTATTTGGTTGAATTCTTGAAAGGTTTCTTCAATTTTATTAATACGCTGTTCTAACTCAATAATTTTCTGACTCGGAATAGGAGCATTCACTCTAGACGCTACAATTGTCTCTAAATGTTCTTTAAATGACGTTAATTTCATTTTTACCGTGCCGGGCTTGCAAACCAACGCCTTTACTACTGCGTCTGCACTGAGAAAAAAAAAAGAGAGGAATTCATATGAAAGTGCACAAGTTTTACATTTTCTAAGAGAATTTTCGGCATGGTGCGAAAAAAATTGTAAATTTTCTATTCCGAAGAAAATTCAAAGACCACACCGTAAACATTACATCTTCGAGAGACAACGCAGGAAATTGGATGCAGCCACAATAAATATTACATTCTCAGTATGCAACGAAGAAAATTCAACGTAGATCCAAGAAAGTTTACATTTTTCGCAGACATTAATTAAAACTATTTTTTGAATACATTCTGCTAAAAATTCCCAATACAGAAAGATTCAAAACGATGAACTTTCTCTATAGTTTTCAATTAGGTTTTTGAATACGGAATTTACAATTTTTTATCGTTCTTGAACGATAGAACTCTATCTCTTCTCATCGTATTCTATAGAATTTATCATAAAACGTAAGTGGTGTTATCGTAAAATTTTTACAGAAAAAGTACTATTTATTTTAGAATAAATGAGTATTATTTTTCAAATAAGTGGTACATTTTTTGTACGTATTTGCTGATAAAACCACATACATCCTGTTAAATTTCATACGACACGATAAGGAACGATTAAAGTCCTATCGTTTAAGAAGATGACAACATAGTAAATTCCGTATTCAAAAACCTTATTGAAAACTATAGAGAAAATTTATCGTTTTGAATGGTTCTTTACTGGGAATTTTTAGTAGGTTAGGGTGATTGAAAATCCGCGAAAGGTACTGCACGGGTATATACTGAAGAAAATGAAAAGCTTCTCCCTTTGATTATCTTGTGAAATGCTTAATTTGGTGCTGACTTCAGTTACCCTCACAGCAAAAATTCTGCTTTGTCTAAAAGATTCGTACTACAATATACAATATATTATGCAGTAGTTTTGGCTGTCTTTAATAAGATGTCTCAATTTCAAAAGTCTGAAAGCTGTCTTCAGATTTCTCTTAGATCTCTCCTCCAGATTCCTGAAACGAAGACGTATGCAGTGAAGACTGTCGCATAAGACATTTTCTACACATTCGGTAGAAATCTTTCAGACGAAGCAAAATTTTTGCTGCGTGGGTAGTGACAACTACATACGTATACTGTTTGATCTTCAGAGAAGCTACTCGTCTCCTAATTGAATGACTAACTTATTTCACTGATAACTTAAGAATTCAGCTCGTCACAGCATTATGTGAAAAAATAAATCTTGTTACTTTCTTCCTGAAAAGTTTACCCGTGGAATACAACCCAAAAGTTTCCATCACCCTGTATAATGTGACCAGTTAACATTTTTCTGCAACATTTGAAACATTCATTATGTTTTCCAAAGATGGGAAAATTCTCTCATCCGTCGGTTTTGGGGGTTTTTTAAAGAACATAAATATTTGAAATATTGAGGGAAAAATCTTCACTAAAAATCTTATTTGTAATTGAAAAAAAAGAAATCCTTCGTCCAAGTCCTTGAGAATTGTATCTCGAAGACCCGTGTAAAATTTCATCAAGATTGTTCGAGTAAATCTCGAGAAATCTTGACCACCGTTTTTTCCGAAATGTCTCCGAAAAATGCTTATAACCGGCTCAATTCTCACAATTTTATCGTTCAAATTTGGCAAAATATAGTTCAAAGGTTACTGTGTATGTACTCAAAAATTCAAGGAGCATTTCGTGTGTTGTCATATACCCGTTCGTTGTTCACTGGTCACTCTATTCTATGTGTAAGCGTTTTTATTCTCAAACAGCCGTTAACGACCAGAAAATGTAATTTTGACAACGTCGCAATGGAATCGGTTGGTAACAACCGAACAGCGTAAGATTCACCCACAAAGCTGAATACATTACAAAAGAAGAATGTAATGTTTGAAGAGTCTTTAGCATCGACAACAAAAATGGAAACTTTACAGTAAGAACATACGCTATGCATATTATCGTGTTCATAACGCAATATTTACATTTTTTTGATTGCTATTATTATCGTAGTAACTCTGAATCTTTCAATGTGAAACTGACTATTGGAAGTAGAGAATTTGTTCGGTCACATTTCCTGAAAGAAAATGTAATTTTTCAAAATAAATACTTCACTTTTATTATTACATCTTATGATATAAAACATTACAGATTTCTCTGTTGTATTTGCAAGAAATTTGGTATAGAGCCAAAAATTACAGAACAAACTGTAATTGAACCCACGGGAAGAAGAACTCGACGAGCGCTCGAACCGCGGTAAAAGTATTGTCCAAGCGGTCACGTGGAGGACCGACAAAAAAGTCGGAATTTTGGAAAACTAAAAATACTGGGTGATAGGGCTTGAAAAATCAATACGAGTGTTCGTTTACAATGTTTTTCTATGATCAATAGTTTTCGAGAAAAAAATTAAAAAGTACCTCTTTTTCTCGTAATAAAAATGAATGTTTTTTCATCTTAAACTCGTTATAACTCGAGCAGTTTTCAACGTATCAAGATGAGTCTTGCAGATTCTGTTTCGGAACACTCCCCCAAAGATGACGATCTCGATAAAATTTTCAAAAATTGATGCAAAATTAATTAATTTTCAATTTGAAGTGAAAACTTGGTTTTCAACGAAGAGGAAAACTCTGCATTGAAAAAGTGTCGGGGGAAGTATGAGCTACGAAAAACTTCCAGCGACAAAGTTGTTCGCTAGTGTGCGGACAAACTTTATGGAAAGTTTCAGATCAATTGGACTATTGGTTCGAAAGATACAGCGATTTATCCATCAGCTCGCAAAGGAAATTTCTCATGACTGTACGTCGTTTACCTGCTGAATATGAGGATCCGAATGAAAGGTTGCATTCACTCGATTTCTCAACGTAGATTCATGTTTTTTTGGTCGAAGCATCCAAATATCCAACTATTTTTGCAAAACTCGTTATACATTGTTTTTTTTTTATAAACAATTTTTATTCAACGCAGCATTGTTCAATCCTTATTCTGCAAGATGAAAATTAAAGATTGAACATTTGTGTGCTCTCTCGAACTCATCAGTTTCGGAAACTTATTTCACGATTACTTGGCCAAATCTTATCGGAATGATATAAACATTGATATCCAGATTCGATGTGTATTGCCGAAGCTTGTAAAATGATTCGAATGATGAAAACATTTCGTTTTTCAATAATATTTGATAACGAATTAGTGGCTCTCAGGCTCGTGTTTTCCGAGTTTCAACGACACAAAGTGTCGAGCGAAATGTGAAATTAAGAAAACTTCGAAAAATAAAGTTATGCTTTTATGTTTGAGGAAGTTTTTCTGGAAATTTGAAATTAATCGAACAAAAAATATGGGGTTTATGATTTATGTAAAACAAGCGGAGCCGCCGAGCACGCAGGACTTCGGTGTTGACGAATGAAGGCACAAAACATCAAATAAAAACAAATGCCTATATAGTAATTGCAACCGTAAGAATAGAAAACATTGCTCCCTCCGATGTGAGAAAAAGTGCATAATTCCACATTTTGAACAATTTTATTATTGAATTTATTTTCCGGGTTAGTGTAATAATAATGTCTGATAAAAACAGTTCAAAAACTGGTCGAAAACGTACAAGAAATCCGAACAACTGGATAAAGAACAAAAATAAAAAGGCTAAAAATGAGGTTTGTATATTCCGTATATATATTTAGTATAATACAGTGTGCAATGGAATGGTGCTGTCCACAAATTTCTTAATTTTCCATGCATAACTGAGACATAATACATTGTATTTTCGCAGTCATCGATGTATAAATATTTCTGTATCTAACAGTCATCCAACCCATAGAGCATCGAAGATTTCATTACGACCGCAGAAATCTAACGTTTGAAATATTGGAATATTCTTGTAATATTGCTGCATGTCGTACTGAGATTTCAAAGTCCTTTCACAAATATTGCAATGTCCGCTAATCTTACATTGCAATACAAGATTTCTGAATTATTTTTGAAATATTTCAAGAACATTTATGAAATATTTCATTGTAATGTTTCTTTTGTGATATATCTGAGACATTGCAAATAGGTAACATTTCAGTTGACAGATTTTTGATATATTCTTGTGGAACAATATTGAAATGTAATGAAGATGAAAGAATGAAATACAATTGATACATTACTGAAATAATTTTTAAATAGGGTGTTACAGTCGATACAAAATTATTACTTAAAAATAATTATTCAATGTTGAGAACTTGGATAGTGTTTGGAATATCGAATTGTATAACGCGATCATTTGGTATTACAGGGACGAGAATATGTTTCGACTTCTGGGAAATCTATTGCAGCTGAGCAATTCAAACCCGTAAATTCGTGCTGTAAAACAGTGTCTCCAAAATATTCCTGTTCAACAACAACAAAAATTTCATGACACATTTTGGAACTATGGCAAATATGATTCTCAAAATATTTTCCTCGCTGGATTAATAAAAAAGAGAGCGCCAAATGTTACAGGAAATGCGCAGAATAAAGTTGTTTTGTGGAAGTATTTTTGCATGCTGAATTCGGTGACATAAAGACTTGTCAAAAATTTTTATGTAATCTATTGAACATAGGACAAGGGCGATTCACAACTATACAGAAAAAGATATTACATAATGAAACTAACGAAGATAGTCGGGAAAACATGGAAATCACGTAGTGCGATTGACCGAAGATGTAAAACAAATGACCCATCAACACTGTTTGTTAATCCCACACTCTGAGTCGCATTATAAACGTCAAGCCGGTCAAACGTCTAGTTTACAATATTTTGATCATCCTAATTTAACAATGAGAAAAATATACGCTTTGTTTTGGAATATTATACAGCGAAAACAGGTTGTGAAAATCCTCCGATTGATTTATCAACCTACTTTCAATATTTTAATCGTCATTTGAATTTTTCTTCCTCAATACCACGCACTGATGTTTGTAACATGTGTTTTGGACAAGAGCGGCAAAGCAATCCTGGTGATGAGTTCAAACAGCATAAAAAAAGTATAGAAGAGTACAAAATATTGAAGAAGAAAATGTTGGCAGAAGAAAATGTGTTATGTCTTCAATTTGATTCCGGTCAAAATTTACCTTTGCCGAAAATTCCTGTATCAGATCAGTTCTACAAGAGATTGCTTTGGCTACACGTTTTTAACGTGCATGTCTTCGATGAACATGGCAGAAGTTACATGTTCTTTTTTTTAGAAGGAAATTTTAAGAAAGGTGGTAATACTGTGTGCAATTTTATCTTACATGCAATGAAGAAAGAATTGGAGCTTAATTATTACAATAAAATTTATTTATTTTCGGATGGTTGCGGTGGTCACAATAAAAACCGTTTCCTCGTCTCTTTCTTATCATCGTTGGCTCGAGAATTGCAACTTGAATTTGAACATGTGTATCCAGTTCGTGGACATTCATACTGCTCTTGCGATCGGAATTTTGGAGTATATAGCAAAAAAAAGAAACAACTTGAAACTATTGAAACGGATGAAGACGACATTGATCTCATAGAAAGTGCAAGAAATCCACCATTTAAAATTGTCAGAAAAGTAGATTGCCCAGTCCGAGATTATGAGGTTCTGTTACAGGAAAATGTCAAAGATATTAAGAATCTGCGAATCAGCAAAGCAGTACGGATTCAATATTTTCCTAACGGTCAAATCAATATATTCCAAAGTTACAATGGAGAACCAAAAATTCATATCAAATCTTCAGTGAGTTTACATGCATTATGCAAATCACCACCAGCTGCTCCAGCTGGCATAAGTGCAGAGAAGATGAAGGATTTACAAACTTTATTAAAATATTTGAGTCCAAAAGGTGTAAAATTTTTTGAAAGCTTATTTTCGAAAATATCAATCAGAAAACCTAAAAATAAAGAAGAATTATTCACTCTAATGATATAATTTCTTTTTTTGGTTCAAAATATATTGTATGCAGTTTGAATCGTTTATTTACATGAATTTTTTACAGTGTATTGTGTCCAAGGGGGGCAATTTCTGTTCATTACACGGAGAAAGAAGATTTCGCTATCTGAATGAATCCGTCTTCGCTAAGTGGATTGAATAGGAATTCGGTGTATTAACGAACCAATGCGCTGGAATAACGAACTCATTCGCTGTTTTTACGTATTGATTCGTTATAGTTATCAGTCCTTCGCTGGTCTTGCGAAGCTTGATTCGTTGAAAATATTATTGGCGTTTATTTCAGCAAACTTGCTTGCTGTCCATATAATAACGAGCGAATTTCGCTGGAACAGCGAAATTCTTGCTATTCCAGCGAATCTTTTTTCTCCGTGTACCCTCTAAACACAACTGCTCTCAGTTACCTTTCGATACCTTTCTGAAACGTGTAACACCTTTCAGAAAGGTATCGAAAGGTAACAGAAAGCAGTTGTGCTGTTAGGGTAACATTGGATTCGAATTAAATTTGTCCGAATTCAATTCGACAATCATGTCTATAAACAATTCAAAGTTCACTAGCATTCCCAAATCATTTATGACTGGCGAAAAAGTACAAATAATGAACTTTTATCACGAGGTTTGTATGTGTCATATATGATGTGAATGATATCCAAACACGTTGCATGAGACATTTTAAACTTGTCTGAGATATATTTCAAGACATGAATATGATGTTATACAGGACCCGTTCATAAGACGAGATCGTTTTACGTAAATCATAAACTCCATATTTTTTGTTCGATTAATTTCAAGTTTCCAGAAAAACTTCCTCAAACATAAAAGCATAACTTTATTTTTCGAAGTTTTCTTAATTTCACATTTCGCTCGGAACTTTGTGTCATTGAAACTCGGAAAACACGAGCCTGAGAGCCACTAGATCGTTATCAAATATTAGGGGTGTGCAGGTACCCGAGTCATCGGGTTTTTATCGGGTCGGGTCGGGTACCCGTCGGGTCGGGTTTTTCGATTACCCGAGTTTTTCGGGTACCCAATTGCATTCGGGTAATTCAAATATAGCAAACGTTTTCCTCAGCAGGAAATATTGTGACAGCAACTCGATCGAGATTGCTGACAAAACATGTGGGAGAGTTGTGCTTCCTCCATTCAAATTTAACAATATGGAAAAAGAATGATATTTATAAGGAGAATATTTATTTTCATTGATGTTCAAGATTCTATATTGTGGTTACTAAATAAGAAAATAGATAATATATTATTTATGAGATATAAATGTGATTATGTTTTTTAATTGAATTAGAAAATAAATATAAACATTCCATGAAGCAATTTGGAGATTTCTTAATCCGCTGCATAATCAATTACATGGAGTAACAACCCTAATAGACTTGTAGTGAATATGGCATTCTTCATATTAGAATCGAATTCATATGAAATCCCCTTATTCCTACAATCGCTCAAGACAATTTGTCCTTAAAATATCAACGGCAATAGAAATTCGAATAGAAGTTGAAAATATTAAATTTAAGCGATTTTATTATATTCGGGTACCCGACTTGGAAAACCCGATTTAATCGGGTACCCGACCCGACCCGACCCGACCCGAAAAGAAATACAAATACCCGAACCCGACCCGATAAAAAGTGCTACCCGCACACCCGTATCAAATATTATTGAAAAACGAAATGTTTTCATCATTCGAATCATTTTACAAGCTCCGGCAATACACATCGAATCTGGATATCAATGTTTATATCATTCCGATAAGATTTGGCCAAGAAATCGTGAAATAAGTTTCCGAAACTGATGAGTTCGAGAGAGCACACAAATGTTCAATCTTTAATTTTCATCTTGCAGAATAAGGATTGAACAATGATGCGTTGAATAAAAATTGTTTATAAAAAAAAAACAATGTATAACGAGTTTTGCAAAAATAGTTGGATATTTGAATGCTTCGACCAAAAAAACATGAATCTACGTTGAGAAATCGAGTGAATGCAACCTTTCATTCGGATCCTCATATTCAGCAGGTAAACGACCTAGAGTCATGAGAAATTTCCTTTGCGAGCTGATGGATAAATCGCTGTATCTTTCGAACCAATAGTCCAATTGATCTGAAACTTTCCATAAAGTTTGTCCGCACACTAGCGAACAACTTTGTCGCTGGAAGTTTTTCGTAGCTCATACTTCCCCCGACACTTTTTCAATGCAAAGTTTTCCTCTTCGTTGAAAACCAAGTTTTCACTTCAAATTGAAAATTAATTAATTTTGCATCAATTTTTGAAAATTTTGTCGAGATCGTCATCTTCGAAGTGTTCCGAAACAGAATCTGCAAGACTCATCTTGATACGTTGAAAACTGCTCGAGTTATAACGAGTTTAAGATGAAAAAACATTCATTTTTATTACGAGAAAAGGAGGTACTTTTTAATTTTTTTCTCGAAAACTATTGATCATAGAAAAACATTGTAAACGAACACTCGTATTGATTTTTCAAGCCCTATCACCCAGTATTTTTAGTTTTCCAAAATTCCGACTTTTTTTTCGGTCCCCCACGTGACCGCTTGGACAATACTTTTACCGCGGTTCGAGCGCTCGTCAAGTTCTTCTTCCCGTGGGTTCAATTTCTCTCTTTTTTTTTCTCAGTGTGACATCGTGCTGTAGCAGTACCGTGTAACATAAAATTATAATTGAATAATTTCGCTTAGTACTTGCGGATCCGTAATAATACACTTGTCATATCAAATACTTCGATCCGAAGAAGCTACTGATTAATTTGAATTTCTTCCGAAGATATAAATCCGGTCGCCAGATTATTCTACGGGAGAATAATCAAACCTCTTGATGAATTTCCGCACAGGAACTTGGAAGAATTGAATGGAATAATACCAAATTTATGTTAACGAATATAGGAAATTAATTCACAAATAATAATTGTTAACACTTCAAATAGATTCCTAAATAAGAAAAATATTTATTTAAATCGCAAAGGATTACACATCACTTGAAACTCACGTTCGCTTGATAATCCGCACTGAATCTCGCGAAGACGTGGAATGACTCTATGCGATGAGGTCGCGCCTTATATACCCACGCGATCTCATCGATGCTTATCACAAACTGATAAAATAACCATTGAATTTTTGGACAAAGCTAATCACCGTGCTCAGAACATCCTTGTGAGCATCACTCTTATCTTATTTTATTCAAAAATTTTTATTTATCATAAAAATGCAACTTTCATTTTATCCATATATACAATGTTCATTTTATAGTATAGATTTTACCCTTAAGTTTTATTATGATTAATTACTTGTCCGTGTACAGTGCTAATAGATGAAATTGATATATTACAAACGAGCTTCAGATAACTGTCAAATCAAACTATTGACAATTCTGTGCGTAACAACTGAACGAATAATGATAGTCTTGGAAAGAAAAATATGAGACTGATCAACATTCAATACAGTTTATGATGGAATGTTAATTATTATAGCTGTCTCAACAAACGAGTATGAAATAGGGATTGAAACAAGGGAAATGGAACTGCACCAACCGTGCGTCGTTTCTCCAGTCCGACGTACGGCGATGATGCTTACTCCGCCCCGTGTCTCTTTGTTCCCTCTCTCATCCGTCTGGTGCCGCACAGTGGCGGAAAATGTTGTATGCGTGGACAAATTGATTTCCTGTCGTCAATTCCCAACCGATTTGGATAATTTCTTTTTTAAATTGTTCAGGGAGAATGTCCCCATCGATCCTCCAGGCCGAATTTCGATTTCCTCGTCCAAATCTATAGGGTGTCCAGAATAGAAGGATGATTTGGAATTTTTCGAAAAAAAATAAGTCTGGGAACGGATATTCCACGAAATAAGTATTACATTTCGGGCATAATCGATGAATATGATCACCTTTGGCGTGAAGATGGAGTTATTGAGGTCAGTTGAGGATTATCTGCATGTTTTTCCCCCATAACCTTTTTTTGTACAGATGAAAGTCATCATATTTCTGAAAAGGCAGAAATATTAAGAGATCACGATTTTTCTGACTATATTTCGACGAATATCAGTATTTATATCCGAATATATGTACATATGCATATGTGTATACATATATGTATATGTACATACAGAAATCTATGAATATGTATATACAGGGTGGGCCATTTAAAGTGTCGCGGGCGTTTTTTCCAAAAATAAAGTGAGATACGAGAAAATTTTTCGGACAAAAGTTGTAGGGTACCGAGGGGAACATCCGATGGTGGCCTTGGCTTTGACCTCAAATCTCATCTTCAAGGGCATTCTGAGATCAACTCTTGTTTTTTAAATAGTATCTCATATTTTTTACTGCAGATTTGGATTCTAGGTCAAAACCAAGAAACTCTTGTCTGAACCATTTTCCTGAAATCCGCAAAAATGGCGCTCTAATCGATATTGTTCCATTTCGAATCTGACATTCGAATAACTCGAAAACAAAGGGTCTTGCAAAAGGATGTTTCGTACAAAAGTTGTCAATACACAACACATTTCAATCGTCTACATTACCACCATTCAGAGCTCACGCGATGTAAACAAACGACGGGGTTCAGTGAATATTCACAATTTTGAAAGTCAGTTTGTCAGTTACATTTGATTATTACTTGGTTTATGACAAATTGAAAATCATGGATATCCGATACACGGTTTCTGAAAAGATCGATATGATCTACATTTACGGTGAAGTGCATAAGAACCCCAGACAAGCATATGACTTGTATGCAGAACGATTTCCTGAAAGAACAACGCCATCCATTAGGTATTTTCAACGCATCACAAAATTATTCTCAGAAACGGGAAGTGTTACAAGGGAAAAACGACATCGAATGAGAACTGTTAGCGGAGAAAATGCGGAAGTTAATGTACTAGCTGCAGTAGCCAATAATCCACACGTGAGCTCTCGTGGAATTGAACTCCATTCGGGAATTTCTCGAAGAAGTGTTCTTCGAATACTGAAACGTCACAAATTCCATCCGTATCACATTTGTTTGCATCAAGACCTTCACGGTGATGATTTCGAAAATCGTGTACAGTTTTGTCGATGGGGTCTAGCGCAAATGCACAATAACAACTTCATCAACATATTATTTTCTGATGAGTCGACGTTCACCAATCATGGTCAAGTAAATCGACATAATATGCATTACTGGGCGACAGAAAATCCAAGATGGTTACGTCAAGTAGAGCATCAAAGACAATGGGCTGTGAATGTTTGGTGTGGTATTTTTCGATCTCGAGTAATTGGACCGTACTTCATTGCAGATACGCTAAATGGAGAGAAGTACAGACATTTCTTAGATCAAGTACTTCCAACATTACTTGAAGACATACCTATTCAGGAACGATTGAATATGTGGTATCAACACGATGGTTGTCCATCCCATTATGCAGTCACAGCTCGAGAAATATTGGACAGAGATTATCCTGGACGATGGATAGGACGTCGTGGACCAGTTCATTGGCCTGCCCGTTCTCCGGATCTTACTTCTCCAGATTTTTTTTTATGGGGATACATAAAAGATACAGTTTATCAACAAGCACCGACTACACCTGAGAATATGCGTCAACGAATCATCAATGCATGCGCGAGCATCAATGAAGATATTTTAGCACGAGTTCAGCAATCTTTTGTAAAACGTTTTGAAATGTGTATTGAAGTCGAAGGCCATCATTTTGAGCATCTACTGCATTGAAATTATCCAAGTGATGTAGACGATTGAAATGTGTTGTGTTTTGTCTGTTATACCCCATCACCTCCGTTTCAGTTCAAGGGGTCCCCTTGGAATCAGACAACTTTTGTCCGAAACATTCTCCTCCAAGACCCTTCGTTTTCAAGTTATTCTAATGCCAGATTCAGTATGGAACAATATCGATTAGAGCGTCATCTTTGCGGATTTCAGGAAAATGGTTCAGACAAAAGTTTCTTGGTTTTTGACCTAGAATCCAAATCTCCAGTAAAAAATATGAGATGCTATTTGAAAAACAAGAGTTGACCTCAGAATGCCCTTGAAGATGAGATTTGAGGTCAAAGCCAAGGCCACCATCGGATGTCCCCCTCGATACCCTACAATTTTTGTCGGAAAAATTTTCTCGTATCTCATTTTATTTTTGGAAAAAACGCCCGCGACACTTTAAATGCCCCACCCTGTATATATATACATATATATATATATATTTATATTATAGATATACACATAGATACATGCACACACACAAACACAGTCAAACACACATATACAGGGTGTCCCATTTTAATCTGTCACTTAGAATATCTCGAAAACGAATAGATTCAGAAGAGAATGTTCCGGGAAAAGATGTGAGAATCCGAAGGGGACATCCGATGGTGAACTTGGCTTTGACCTCAGATCCCACTTTCAAGGTCATTCTGAGGTCAACTCATGTTTTTTGAATAGAATCCCCTATTTTTTACTACCGGTCTAGATTCTACGCTGAAAACCAAGGAACTTTTGTCTCAAACGTTTTTTCGAAATCCCCATAGATGGCGCTCCAATTGATGAGAAAATGAGAATTCTCAAACCCTCGGATTGTATTCTGTCTAACATAATGCTCAACTCTTGAGTGTTTCTCATCTCCCGGGAATTGCCGTCGGTTGTGTTTCGTTTTGGTTTTGTTCTTGGAAATTGTTATTGTTTTGATTCACGTGAAGAATACCTTAGAAATTGAGCATTCCCAAACTGCTCAGTTCTCTGTTATCATTGGGAGGAAACACGTTTCTGAATATCATGTCTGATTACGCGCCAAACGATATTGTTGACGTTTTGTTGGGTCTTGGTGAAGCGTGGGGAAATTATGTTGAAGCTGTGAGAACGTTTCAACGTCGTTTTCCGGATCGGAGGTGTCCACATCGCATTACGATCCGATTTCTTGAACAACGTGCTCGTCAAGGTCTCCTCAAACGACAGAGGAACAAGAAAGTTTATGCGGATGACAATGATCCTGATGTGAGATCGCTGGCTGTGCTGGCATTAATTCATATTAATCCCCATATCAGTCTCCGGGATATTGAGAAAATGACCGGGATTCCTGGATCCACAGCTCAGCGTATCTTGGAATCGTTGGATCATCATCCGTACCATATCACTCTGGTGCAATCTCTAACAGCTGAGGATTTCATAACAAGATAAAACTTCTGCACGTGGGCCCAACGGAGAATTGGTGAAGATCCTACTTTCTCTCATCACGTTATGCTCTCTGATGAGGCAATATTTCACAATGTTGGAATTCTCGATAGGCACAATTGCCATTATTGGAGTGCTCAGAATCCTTACTGGGTCCGTACAATTAATCATCAACACCGTTGGAGTGTGAACGTTTGGTGCGGAATTGCAGATCCCAGGATCATAGGGCCGTATTTTTCAAAGAAACCTGACTGGCGCGGAGTATCTTCGTTTTTGCATTTTGAACTCCTGCTTTTATTATAGACGTAAGTATTGACGTGGGATCAAGGATGTGGTTCCAACAGGATGGATCACCTCCTCATTACATGCGAATTGTTCGAAAATTTCTGGACGAGAAGTTTCCCAGAAGGTAGATTGGCCATGGAGGACCTGTGCGATGGCCACCTAGGTCGCCAGATCTGACGTCGCCTGATTTTTCCTTGTGGGGTTACATAAAAAATGTTGTATTCCGTGAACCTCCAACAACACGCGATGACATGAAAGATCGAATAAGAAGAGCATGCACAGCAATAACACCTGCTACGTTGCAAGCAACTGTAGAAAAATTTCATAAAAGAATTGCGCTTTGTCAAAGGCGAAACGGCGCTCATTTTGAACATCTTTTGAATGCCTAATGCGTCCCCGAAGATACACCTCCAGTTCAGACAATCGGCCCTTTTCAGGGTCACAATGATGTGTAAAGTCCGATCGCGCAACCTCCTCGTGGTGCATATTGGGTAACGCTGATGCCGACGGCAATTTCCGGGAGATGAGAAACACTCAAGAGTTGAGCATCATGTTAGACAGAATAAAATCCGGAGGTTTGAGAATTCTCATTTTCTCATCAATTAGAGCGCCATCTACGGGGGTTTCGAAAAAACGTTTGAGACAAAAGTTCCTTGGTTTTTAGCGTATAATCTAAACCGGTAGTAAAAAATAGGGGATTTCGTTCAAAAAACATGAGTTGACCTCAGAATGACCTTGAAAGTGGGATCTGAGGTCAAAGCCAAGTTCACCATCGGATGTCCCCCTCAGATTCTTACATTTTTTTCCCGGAACATTTTCTTCTGAATCCATTCGTTTTCGAGATATTCTAAGTGACAGATTAAAATTGGACACCCTGTATGTGTGTGTGTGTGTGTGTGTGTGTGTGTATGTGTATGTATGCATGTGTGTATGTCAAAAAGAAAAACAGTTGGGAAGAGACATTCCACGAAATAATTGTCACATTTCGGACCTAATCGATTAATATAAGCACCTCTTGCTTGGGGATACAGTTACTGAAGTCGTTCGGGGGTTTCCTGAATGTTTTCTCACGATCACCTTGTTAGTTCAGATAAAAGTCATTAAATTCCCAAAAGAGTAGGGATATCAAGTGGTCCCGATCTTTCGGATTAAATTTTGACAAGTATCCATGTTTGAATATACAGGGTGTCCCATTTTAATTTTTATATCGGAATAACTCAAAAACGAGGAATTTTGGAGGAAAATGTTTCGAACAAGAGTTGTGAGATTCCGAGGGGGACATCTGATGGTGACCTTGACTTTGGCCTCGGATCTCAACTTCAAGGTCATTCAGAGGTCAACTTTTGTTTCTCGAACGGAATCCCCTATTTTTGACTGCAGATTCAGATTTGACGTTGAAAAACAAGAAACTTTTGTCTGGATCATTCTCCCGAATTCCGCACAGATGGCGCTCTAATCGATAAAAAATGAGTTTTATGAAACACTCGTATTGCTTTCTGTGTAAAACGACATTCAACTCTCCAGTGTTTTTTTTCAGCTTCTGAAGATTACCGTCACCATGAGAGTTACCCAATGTGCACCACGAGGAGGTTGAGCGATCGGATCTTGCACATCTTTGTGGCCCAGAAGATTTGATGAAACCCCATAAATAAAAATCCAAAGTGGTAAGATCCGCAGACCTAGGTGGGATGTTCCATCGACCAATATTGACAATTATGTCTGTTCGTAGTACCGTTACTGTGAATTGTTGCCGAACACAAATACAAAACAATACTTGTGTTTATCATGAACAAGGAAGTTCATACTAGAGCATTGTTTACAAACATGAGTGAAATGGAATGTTTAATATCCTTCATTCATTCACAAATTCTTTTCGATATAAGATTCAAACTTGGAGAAGATCTTTGATCAGTGTTGTGAAGGTCTGAATACCATGGATTATCCTTGGGGTGAAATACTTGATATTCTCCTGATACTAGGAGAATGTCGAAGTAATTACGCTGCAGCATCAAAATTGTATGGAGAGAGGTATCCAAATAGACGCCAGCCTTCACTTCAGGCGATACGCTCAATAGAAAGACGAGTTAGAAGAATGAATATCCCACGAGTCAGAAGGCGTTATGATGGAAATCGTATGGATGCACGCTCAGTAGCCGTTTTAGGAATGGTGCACCTGAAACGTGGTCCTCACGTTAGTACCAGAGAAATCCAGCACCGCAATTAGGTATCCCAAGATCAACAGCACACCGCATACTAAGATCTAGTAAATATCATCCTTACCACATTACATTGGTGCAAGCATTAAGTGAAGATGATCTTAGACGTAGGGTTGAATTCGGTCAATGGGCCTCGAAGCAACCGCCTGGTTTTTCCAATCACGTGATGTTTAGTGATGAGGCAACATTTCGCAGTAACGGTGTTATAAACAAACATAATTGCCATTATTGGTCAGTGGAAAATTCCAGATGGCATCGACAAGTTGACAATGAACATCGCTGGACTCTGAATGTGTGGTGTGGGATTTTGAATGGTCAGATTATTGGTCCTTATTTCTTCCAACATACTGTTAGGAAGGAAAATGATCTGCGATTGATTCGGGACAAATCACCAAGGATGTTGGAAGATGTTGATCTCTACACACGGAACAGGATGTGGTTTCAACATGATGGGGCACCACCTCATAACATTGCAATTGTCAGAAAGTTCTTAAACACATCTTACCCACACAGATGGATTGGCTGCGGTGGATACATTGCCTGGTCGGCTAGGTCTCCGGATCTCACCCCTCTGGATTCTTACTTATGAGGTTTCATCAAAGATGTAGTTTATAGAAGACCATCAACGACCAGAGATGACATGAAACGCCGAATACGAACTGTCTGCCGAACAATTCCACGTCATGTGCTTTTGTCGTTAGAACCACATTTTCAGAGCCGAATTAGGTTATGCCAACAGGTCAACGGTGCCAATATCGAACATTTGATACGGTGAATTTCCATACATATTGCAGAGCGTTTGTCGTGGAAAATTACACACCTCCACAGTCCAGACGATCGGCCCTTTTCAGGGCCTGAAAGATGTGCAAAATCCGATCGCTCAACCTCCTTGTGGTGCACATTGCGTGACTCTGATGGCGACGGTAATCCTCAGAGGCTGGAAAAAAAACACTGGAGAGTTAAATGTCGTTTTACACAGAAAGCAATACGAGTGTTTCATAAGACTCATTTTTTATCGATTAGAGCGCCATCTGTGCGGAATTCGGAAAAATAATCCAGACAAAAGTTTCTTGTTTTTCAACGTCAAATCTGAATCTGCAGTCAAAAATAGGAAATTTCATTCAAGAAACCAAAGTTCACCTCTGAATGACCTTGAAGTTGAGATCCGAAGCCGGAGTCAAGGTCACCATCAGATGGCTCCCTCGGAATCTCACAACTTTTGTTTGAAACGTTCCCCTCCAAAACCCCTTATTTTTGAGTTATTCCGATATAAAAATTAAAATGGGACACCCTGTATATATTTATATGTGTATACACGCACACATATGCATATGCATATACATTACATATACATATACAGGGTGTTTTGGAATTCATCATTCGAATTTTTGTGGCAAATTTTGTAGCAAAAATGCGAAAATTTACCGTTTAAAGAATTTGGTTTGAGGTTTAGTTTTTAAGTGATGAGCATTTTTTTACCTCCTTCAAATCCGAATCATTCCAAACCATTATGTTCTATATACTGTCAGCCCCATTAGCCAAGTTCAATTCAAAGTTGCTGTATTCTGATTGGCTGGAACCTAAAAAATTCTAAATCGCTCCAATTTTTGATCGAGAAATGATGGGATACTTCAATTTTCTTTCCAGAAATAAGCCATTTCCCAACTCAGCGAATGATATCAATCTCGAATATGTAGAATATAATGCTTTGAAGTGATCTGAATTCGAGGGAGAGAATATAAGAATGCTCATATCTCAAAAACCACGGTTCAAATCAAGTTTTCCCAAACGTGAATTATTGGATTTCGGCCGCTGAATTTGTCATAGAAATGCGAATGATGGTTTCTGAAACACCCTGTATATATTGGCCTGGATTGAATCATTAAGATTGATATATTGGAATC
The DNA here is from genome assembly GCA_018340375.1 of Gonatopus flavifemur. Lineage (NCBI taxonomy): Eukaryota > Metazoa > Arthropoda > Insecta > Hymenoptera > Dryinidae > Gonatopus > Gonatopus flavifemur. The sequence goes on along the minus strand of JAFFJZ010000077.1, from coordinate 510,204 downwards.
TCCCACACATAGATTCCTCAAAATCGTATACAGTCTGTCGTACATGGATTTCACTGTTTAGCCTGCCAGGAGTGAGCTTGTCGAAATTTTTAATGAAATTTCTACTGTTCCAGAGTGGTAATCCAAGGTTTCATAATCCAAAATTTCCAATGACTCAGTCATTCCACTTCGAGTTTATGATTCCTAGCAAATATAGTCTTCACTTGACAAGCAAGTCATATGCTTCTAATAATGAATTCTTTTCTTTGGCTTGAGGCATATTCCTGAGACTAGTAATATATGGATCGGATGAAACACATAGGTATCTCATGATATCTTCATTGGTATACACAGGGGATGATTTTCTTGTATTATTTTGTCGGTATCTCTTAAAATCCTTATGACGAGCTTCTTGTGCCTCTTCAGAAAGTTCTCCTATCGGAACAGGTAAGGATTGAATCACAGCACCCCCATGAAGCAATATCATGTGGCACGAAGAAGGCATAGGATACCACAAATATTCTTTTATGTATAATTCACCGGTTGCTCTAGAGAATGCCTCGAATTTATTTATATCAATTACATTGTTCGATGTGAGCGTTTGTATTATTATATACAGATTCTTGATGATATTTTCATTAACACCAGTGATTTCAGCACCTTGGGAATAATTTTCAAAAAATTTTCTTGCTGTATTGCCATCATTATCATTTCCAGTATTCTGTTTTACACCATCCACTCATATTCCCAGTTTATTTCTAATTTCATTTTGAATATTTAATTCCCTTTGATTGATTGACTCCTTTTCGGCATCATTAAACTTCCCACTCCACTTTTGAACTTCCAGTTCATACGATAAATGCAATACCCATTCCATGTTGCGAATCCAGGCATGAAGCGTTGAAAGACCATATTGGTAAGCGCTCATATTTGTCTCTTTCTCATAAATGCTTTTCAAGTTATTCATCTCTTCCAGACTGGCATCACATATTGAGCATCTTTGAGGAGAAGATGTACCTGTCAAAGCTTGGCGGACTTTTCCATCAATCATTGTAGGGAGCATAATGTGATTGATGTAAACCATTTTATCATGACTGTAGTGGGTTTCAGTGGGGCTATTTGTTCATGAATATCATCCATCTCAGCATTGATAATTTCGAAATTTTCTTTCTGATACGTGAATTTGATTGTTCGACAGTCATATTTTCCCCATTCACAGCTTGTAAACGAATTGGTACCATGCATACCATGAACACACTACCTTCTGGTTTCAACGGATCGCTAAATGCTTGTTTGAAGTGAGTGAATCCGGAAGCCCCATCGCACCCATATTTCGAAATCAATTGCAAACAAGTTTCTTGTTGATGTAGAACATACTTTCTGATTTCTTTTATCTCTAACATTCTTTTTGCCGTATGATCTAAGACATCTTGTAATCTAGCAGCAGCACCAGTTTCCGTAACTTGGAATTCTGGACAGCTGTTTGTTTTGGCGACCGTGATGCGTTCTTAAGGTGGTAGAATATCGACATTTTTTTCTGATAACTTTGATCTAATAATATTCTATTGATATTTGGTCAATTTCGCATCTATGAATAATGCTAAAGCTTCATCATCAGACAATATATTTGGTTCTGAATCATCTATACTTTCATCGCCTTCACGATTTAAGTTATTTTCTTTTCCGGAACGATCTGAATCATGTACCTTTTGAACACAAACACTTAACAAATCAGAAGCTGGAATGTCTGCCGAAACTTTATCAATTCTCCTTCTTTGAGTTCGTGCACTAGACTGTTCAAAAGGTTTTTCCGTTCGATTCGGATTGGTAGAAGGAGTTAGAATAGTGAAAAACTCATCCAACCATCCACCGTATTTCGTATTGAAGATTGTTCCCTGATAAAAGGAATTCTTGAATTTTTCCTTGAAATTTGGAATGAAATCTCTTCTCAACTTTGTGTTAACAGTTTCAACCTCAGCCGCTGGAATATTATAATGCTTCTGTGAATAATTCATGAGAACATCACACGTTTTATCTTCCGAGTTGAGGAGGAGATCTGCCAGAGTTCTATTTTGAACCGAAATATTCATTATGTGGATTTTATTCCAATACTAATTTGGTTGAAATGCTTTAAACCTTCACGTAATTACATGAGGTTGTTTCAATAAAAGAAAGTTTATCAAACTCAGGCCTGGCGAAAACTATTTCGCATTGTGATGAGGAATGTAATTCTTAGGGGATCTGTTCAGAAGCAATCGGTTATCAGAAGAATTCTTTGGGAGCGATTGGTTCCCAAGGTGTTTGCAAATGATTAGTTCTGTGAAGGACGGTTTGTTTGAGAATGATTAGTTCTGAAGAGAACTGCTTGGAAATGATCAATCCTGGAAAAAAACTGTTTGAAAATGTTGAATTTTGAAAGGGATCGGTGGAAAACGATTACTTCTGGAAAGACCTGGGGAATGGTTAGTTCTTAGAAGAACTATTTGAAAATGATCAACCCTGGAGAGAACTGTTTGAAAATGTTGAGCTCTGGAAGGAATTGTTGGAAAACGATCAATTCTATCAAAACCTGGGAGATCATCAGTTTCTAGAAGAACTGTTTGAGTATGACCAACCCTGGGAGAGAACTGTTTGGAAATGTTGAGTTCTGAAAGAAATTGTTGGAAAACGATTACTCCTGGAAAGACCCGGAAAATTATGAGTTCTTGAAAGAAATGTTTGAAAATGATCAGCCCTGGAGAGAACTGTTTGTAAATGTTGAGCTCTGAGAGGAATCGTTGAAAACCAATAACTTTTGGAAAGACCTGGGGCATCATTAGTTCTGAGAAGAACTGTTCGAGTGTAATCAACCCTGGGAAAGAACTGTTTGGGAATGTTGAGCTCTGGAAGGAATTTTTGGAAGACGATCACTCCTGTTGAAGCCTCGGAGATTATCAGTCCTAAGAAGAACTGTTCGGGTATGATAAATTCTGGGAAGAACGGTTTGAAAATGTCGAGCTCTGAAAGGAATTGTTGGGAAACGATTACTTCTGGGAAGATCTGGGAAATTATTAGTTCTCAAAGGAACTGCTTGAAAATGATCAACCCTGGAAAGAACTGTTTAGAAATGTTGAGCTCTGGAAGGAATTGTTGTAAAATGACTACTTCTGGAAAGAACTCTCTGGTAATGATCACTATGATGTGCTCCTGGACTGGAAATGCGGTATTATTGAAATGATGAAACACATACATATACACGTACATAAAATATATATCAATTTCTCTACATTCATATATAGAACTAATCATTTTGAAACAGTTCTTCTCCCAATTAATCATTTTCGGAGTGACGCTTAATACAATCGTTTCCCAACACTCGCAAGAGAGATGAATTACTTGGAAAGCATTTATGAGGAAAAGACAAATATGAGCGCTTACCAATATGGTCTTTCAACGCTCCATGCCTGGATTCGCATCTTAGAGATGAATCATCATAATAACTTCATCATAACTTCAGCTCCAAGCAAGAGGTGATTATATTAATCGATTAGGTCCGAAATGTGAAAATTATTTCGTGAAATGTCTCTTCCCCACTGTTTTTCTTGTTGACACAGACACACACACACACAAACGCGCGCACGCACACATACATACATATATACATATATTCGGATATAATTACTGATATTTGTCGAAATATAGTCAGAAAAATCGTGATCTCTTAATATTCCTGCCTTTTCAGAAATATGATGACTTTCATCTGTATAAAAAAAGGTTATGGGGGAAAACATGCAGATAATCCTCAGATGACTTTGATAACCTCATCTTCAGGCAAAAGGTGATGATATTCATCGATTATGTCCGAAATGTAATACTTATTTCGTGGAATATCCGTTCCCAGACTTATTTTTTTTCGAAAAATTCCAAACCATCCTTTTATTCTGGACACCCTATAGATTTGGACGAGAAAATCGAAATTCGGCTTGGAGGGATCGATGGGGAAATTCTTCTTGAACAATTCAAAAAAAAATTATCCAAGTCGGTTGGAAATTGACGGCAGGAAATTAATTTGTCCACGCATACACCATTTCCCGCCACTGTGCGCCGTCTCTTGCTCTACCGCTACTGCTGTCACATAAATGGCGGCTTTCCACGATGCTGATGCACCAACGTCTACGTTGACGCGATATAATTTCAAGAGTCCCTGCACGATATTTTTATGCAGCCTATGCACAATCACAACTCAGTGTACTTGTAATCATCACAATCCTGTTCGATTGAATGGTTAACACACGATAATGTTTCTGAACAGCTTGGCTGTACAACTATGCTAAATGTCTCACAAATGTTTTTGCGAATCACTGTTCATATCTACATGCGACTCGATGAGGACCAATATGTTTCGATGATTCGATTTATTCATTGCGAGAAAATGCTATTGAAATAATAACACAAATTACGAGAGTATATGGACTGTAATTTTTTTTCTCCTGATTTTGTCGATGCGACATTTCGGCGTCTTTGACCGCGTTCGGCAACGTGTGAAGCGGGACTGACTTGACGCTATGAGCGTTCTTGATTCAAGGGGGTTTAGATGGCGCCACTGTCCATATTCAGGTATACCGAAACATGAGTCATGTTGAAATATTCCACTGAGGCTCCCTCAATTCTAGTGGAACTTCAAATATAGGCCCAATCTATATACATAGAAATGGAAGGTTTCTGACATAGTACTACTATTGTCTGATAGGTGGTGCGCATCAATGCTGATTTATTTCATTTTCTGATAAGTAGAGTTTATTGAGAAGTTCCAATCAGCGATTAGCATGGTGTTGTACGCAGTTCCAGAACATTATTGGAGTATTTTTCTTGAGGTTCACCAACATTTCTGGTTTTCCTGGCACAGGAGAAACGTTTTTGATTTCACTCATTCTAGCAACGATTCGGTCACGAAATGAAATCGCATTGGCACTTGCATCATCTGGAATTGCGGCAACTCTCCTGGATGGCGGACAAACAGCTCATTCGGCACCTCAATTGCAATTGAACATGCGAACTACCGATACACCAACATGCAATATCAAAAAGAATTTTGGAATCGGCAAAGTTCTACGAGAATCTCAAATCATCATATGGGATGAAGTTACTATGGCACATAAAAAGTCATTGGAAGCGCTGGATCGTACAATGAAGGACTTGAGAGAAAACACTCAGCTCTTTGATGGCGCACTCATTTTACTGTCTGGCGATTTTCGGCAAACTCTGCCAGTTATACCACGCTCAACACCCGCTGATGAACTCAATGCATGTATTAAATTTTCAGTTCTATGGCGACATGTTGAGAAGTTCACATTAAAAACGAATATGCGTGTTCAATTACAAAATGATGCTTCTGCCGCACGTTTCGCGAAATAATTGCTGGATATTGGGAATGGAAAAATCGCAATAGATCAGTCCACACACTGTATGAAATTGCCAATGGACTTTTGCAAGTTGACACCAAAGGAAGATGAATTGATTCAGAAAGTCTTCCTGACTATCGCGCGGAATTACAAAAATCATCATTGGGTCAGTGAACGTGCCTTTCTAGCAGCTAAGAACATCGATGTAAGTGACATCAATTTCACCATTCAAAATGGAATACCAGGCGAAGCGATAACTTACAATTCAGTTGATACTGTGATGAATCCTGACGAAGTTGTCAATTATCCAACAGAATTCTTGGATTCACTTGATTTTCCAGGTATGCCACCGCACATTTTGAAATTGAAAATTGGCGTACCTATCATTCTTTTTCGAAAGGTAAATCCGCTGCGACTTTGCAATGATACCCGACTCTCAGTGAAGAAGTTAATGAACGATATTATCGAAGCCACAATTTTGAATGGGAAATTCAAAGGTGAAGATGTACTGTTGCCACGCATTCCAATGATTCCAACAGATACTACTGTGGGCAAAAAATAGTAAGACTTTTTGATTTAAATTCCGCGCGAAAACCCATTCGTCGAAATATTTTTTTTCTAGGTCGGTATGACTGTCAGTGACATCTGTGCCAAATTTCACATAAAAATAATTAGTGTTTAGTATACGCTTGTCTTTCTGAAGTACAAAAAGTGCATTCGGCGGTTTTTACAATGAGTGGAATTATTCAACAAAGAAGTTCCATTAAATTTTGTGTGCGGAATCAAATTTCTGGTGCCGAAACGTTCAAAATGTTGCAAAAGGCCCCCGGTGATGGTTGTTTGTCATGATCAAGTATTTTTGATTGGTACAAATTATTCAAAGAGGGTCGAGAACGCGCTGACGACGAACCATGTCCAGGACGGCCACCAACATCAACTGATGATCAACACGTCAATAAAATCAAGAAATTGGTGCTTGAGAATCGACGATTAACAGTCAGAGACCTTACTGGCACCGTTGGAATATCGGAAAGATCAGTGAAAACCATTTTGAAAGATCAATTGGGCCTAAGAAAAGTGGTTTTTGCACCACGATAATGCACCTTCACATACTGCATTGATTCTTCGTGAGTTTTTCGCCAAATTGTCAACCAATATCGTGCCGCAACCACCGTATTCGCCTGATTTAGCTTCGTGTGACTCCTGGCTATTCAGCGAACTCAAACGACCGCTCCGGGGGAATCGTTTTGAGTCAATTGGAGACATTAAACGTGAATCGCTACGCGCATTGAAGGCTATTCCAGAAATTGACTTCAACAACTGTTTCGAGGATTGGAAAAAAAGTTGGAACAAGTGTATTGGGACCACGGGGGATCACTTTGAGGGGAACGAAATAGATTTCGAAGAATAAATTGAGAATTTTTAAATTATGAACAAAGTCTTACTATTTTTTGCCCACAATAGTATGCCATTCGAATTCAACCGGTTACAGTTTTCAGTACGACTCGCATTCGCAATGGCCATCAAGAAAGCGCAAGAACAATTCCTGCAAGTGTGCGAACTAGAGCTAGAAAACCCTTGCTCCTCATATGGACAACTAAACGTGGCCTGCCCATGCGTTGGAAAACCGTCTGATTTGCTCGTAAACGCACCAAAAGGAGAAACTAGAAATATTGTTCATCCACAATGACTCGAATTAATAAAAAGAATCGAAAAAAAATTGGAAGCAATCTGATTTCGATAAAACTGATTCAAATATAATTTATCTTATCGAGTTTTCTTGAAATTATATTCCTCTCAAAATCGCAGCAACGCGCGACGGGTCAGCTAGTATTTGATATTTCAGGATGAAACAAAGTCATTCCAAAGAAAGGAGAGAAAACTCCAGTCTAAGGTAATTCGAAAAAATCAGTTGAGTTTCGAGAAATATTAAAGTTCAATTTTTCAACATAGAAAATGATTGAAAATTCTTGTGGCAATTGTAATAACCTGCAAAGGATTGAAAAATCAGTTATCACAGCATTAGAACAATATGTGATTGTACAATTGATGATATTCAATCATAATAATGTTGAAGCAACAAAGTTAGAAAATATAAACATCAAAGCAGTGCCAACCTCAAAAATACAAATTGCAGAACACTTTCATAAAGTTATAGCCGTTGTTTTTCATCAGGGAAGAAGTATTTCCGGCGGTAATTTCACGTGCATGTTACGAAGTGAAGGTACAAAGTGGATATTTATTCATGATCTGCAAGTTGGAGGACGACATTGGTCACATAATGCTGAAGACTCATACATATATTTCTTCAAAAAGCAATAATTTCACTTGCTCATCAAATGAGGATTAAATTACTATAATCTTCTATAGGTGGTTTTGAAGGGAATAGTACACGTTTATAATACCACAACCGACTAAATATTCTTGGAGAATTTTTCAAAATGATTTTGATGGATATTTCACAAAATTCTAAAAAACTTCTTGTACAGTACTGAAAAATGCTCTTAATCAGATATTTTGAAGATCTCTCTTTTTGTTGCATGATAAATGAATATTCGACATCTCTTTGAGATACTCTTCAAAATGATCCTAAAGAGTGATTGAAACATTTTTGCTGGGAAACTATTTCCAGCTTCATGCCAAATGGTACAAATTCTCGTTTTATCAAAAATATTTCTGTTGGATACCTCAAACATATTGTGTGCAAGTTTTCCCTGTCTGTAAGATCTATTTTGTTTCAATTTTCTAACAATGATATTTTCAAAACAATGGGAACTTTTGCACAATACATGTTTGAAACGAAATCATGGGCTGCTTTGAGTGCTGTAAGCTGCTTTGAGCGCCAACTTATCGGTCAACTAATATTTGCTTTCCGGAATTCTGCACATATGTATTGATTTATGGGAATACACTTTTCTTTCCTTCTGTTCTTCATTCATTATGTCGATAATCTATTGCTGTCCAATGATGAGATGACTGATGGAGACCCTAGTGGGTTTTTATGTTACAAATGATCTGAGGACATTTTCTTCATTGCTAATATCGCTATTAAATTAGACATGAGCATTCGAATTTTATTTATGTTTAGTTGAGGACATATCCAGAGAAAGTAGTGAAATCCCAAAACAGAAAACTTCACAAAAGTGAGAAAATAACGCCGAGTACATGAAACATGCATGATTGACATGCGGTCGATCCTCAAGAAAAAATGTGAAGAAACATTCAAGAAAGAAAATTTTCTACAATAGGAATTTTAATTCGATACAATTCTTCATTTGAAGAAAAAAAGATGTGAAATCAATATGAGCTGCCAAGTACTTACGGTCATTCAAATGGTATGTAAACGATTTCGTGTATATTGTAACTTCAGTTTGTTTAAATTGTATTCAAAGTGATTTATGATTGTATTAGATCAAAAATATATAGTGGAGTGGCACAAAAATTGGGTTCAACTATTTGACATACTTGAAACAACTCTGACCTATTTGAAACTAAACGTGTTCATCGTTTCTGATATGTTTTGAAATTTTTCACATACTAGACACAGCGCTGAGTTATTCCAAACCAAACGTGTTGATCGTTTCTGATATGTTTTGAAATTTTTCACATACTAGACACAGCGCTGAGTTATTCCAAACCAAACGTGTTGATCGTTTCCATAGATTTTGGAATCCACGTCAATGCCGAACACTTGGCGCGGCCGATTACGTGAGTTTTGCGCCTTCATTGTATTCAAACAATTCTGTTGAAAGTACATGATCAAGAAGTCGAACAATAAAATCTTCATCGGCCGTGCCAAGTGTTCCGCATTGACGTGGATTTCAAAGTCTATTAGAAACGACCAACACGTTTGGCTTGGGATAACTCACCGCTGTGTCTTGTATGTGAAGAATTTCGAAACATATCAGAAACGATCAACATGTTTAGTTTCAAAAAGGTCAGAGTTGTTTCTAGTATGTCAAATGGTTGAACCCAATTTTCGTTTCACTCCACCATATATTTTTGATCCAATACAATCATAAATCACTTTGAATACAATTTAAACAAACTGAAGTTACAATATACACGAAATCGTTTACATACCATTTGAATAACCAAATGTACTTGGCAACTCATATTGATTTCACATCTTTTTTTCTTTAAAAAAAAAATGAAGCATATCCGGTTGTATCTTATTAAAATTCTTATTGTAGGAAAATTTTCGTTCGAATGTTTCTTTACATTTTTTCTTGAGGATTGACCGCATTTTCATGTACTTGGCGGTATTTTCTCACTTTTGTGAAGTTTTTCGTGTTGGGATTTCATATGAGTTTGAGCAAAATTCAAAAGATACAGTCACGAGGAAAGCATGCTTCAAAAATATCGTCAAGCAATGCAAATTGCTAATCACTCTTGTTCTACATATCTCAATCAATTGGGATGAAACTCATAGAGGACCACAATGAGACTATAACTAAACTATGGTATAAATTTCATTGCAATTGGACGACAGAATCCGAAGTCATACACAATCGCAAAATCACAATCCCAGAGAACCTGTTCCCTTTTCCCCTCCCGTTCTTGTGTATAGATCAGATTGAAATTTATATGGAACAACTACCGACACTGAATAAAACTGTAGTGGGAATTTCATAACGATCGAATGATAGGAACGAAATATACCTCCATGATAACGGTTTTCACGAAATTTTCACATTTTGTTTCGAAGCTTAGTGTTCACCATTTTCTTCCCTTACTTCTCATCTGCTTGAAATTTATACCGTACAAGCAACACTTCGTGAATTGAATATGCTCAAATTCCCATAGTATTCGTATGATACGGACATGAGGGAGGGACGCTTTCAAAATATTGTGAAATAATGCTGATCGCACAAAAAAAATTTTCAGGACTTCCGGTAAGATGGTGAAAGTGTAAAGTCGGGTGAGAGTTAGCGGGGAAGAAAAGTGGAGTAGTGCGGTAGAAAAGTGGAAAGAGTACAAAAAAAGGGATGAAAGTGAAAGTGTTGGCGGTTTACTTTATCCGTGGATAAAATTTAACTGAAGCAGTGAAAGGGAGGCGGTTGGTGAAGTCAAGAAGAAATACAGGGAGTTTAAGACACGTGCTAGAGTGATGGGGAGAGAAGGGATTGAGAGACTCGTGGAAGAGAGGAAGAATGGGAGAAGAAGATCGAGGAGGAAATAAAGGAGGAGGGTAAAAAACGGAGAGAGGAGATGATGAAAAGAATAATGGAGAAGATGGGAGAAGTATTGGAGAAGTATTGGAGGACTGGAAGGGAGACAGGGAAGCGGAAGTGCTGTCAACGGTGGAAGAAGGAGAAAAGCCGACAAGGGAGGGAGAAGAAATGCTGATAAGGAAGGTGAGCAAGGAGGATAAGGAAGATTGTAGGGGGAAAGGAGAGGAGTCGGCAAGGAAGAAAAGAGGAGATAAAGGTTAATCGGAGAGGCGCCATCTACCGGAAGAGGGGAGAAGCAGGAGTAGGGAAGAAGAGAAGCGAGAGGTAAAGGAGGTGGGAGAGCCGATAAGGAAGGGAAGCGTGGAGGATAAGGGAGACAGCGAAGAACGAGAGGGAGTGGCGGCGAGGAAGGAACGCGGAGAGAGAGAGGAGAAAAGAGCTAGGAGCCGAATGACAGAAGAAGAGAGAGCAGAGGGAGCGAGAAGGAGGGAGAGGAGTGGGAGAAGGAGGGGAGAAGATGCGGACGAGGATGGAAGAATGGAGAGGGAGAGAGATAAAATATGGAGAATAAGAAACATCATCGTACGAGGATGGAGGATGAGAGCGTTGAAGGATAATGCGGGACTGCTGGAGGTGCTGGAGGAGAAGATGGGGCTAGAGATTCGAGCAGAGGAGATGAGGAGGATAGGGAAGGAAGGAAGGGACGTCTGGATCAAGTTGGAGAAAGAAGAGGATATAGAAGTGATTTGGGATAGAAAAGAGGACAGCGAACGAAAAGGACAGCGGCGAGAGGAGAGAGAGGAGAGAAAGGCGATGGCAACGCAGGGAAAAGAAGAGGAGCACAGGAAGGAAAGAAAAAGGGAAGGGGAGACAAGTGAAGGGCAGGGGAGTTTTTCAGTGAAATACAAAGAGGAATAAAAAAGACACTATTTTTGTTTCCATTTTTGATTCGAGAATGAGATAGGGAGATATGAAAGTCAGAAAATGGGTAGGATTTCTCTGTATTCTTTGTTTTGTTTGGTATTTTTTTATTTGAATTCTGAGATGTTTTAGAGACCTTAGTTTCTTTTCTTTCTCTTTCTGATTTGTTTTCGAACTGTTTTTGTTTATGTTAGTAGGAGTTGTGGAAATGTATGGAAGAGGGGAGAAAATTGTAGGGGGGCGGCGCCCTCAAGCCAATGTAAAAGGGCGCCGACAGAATATAAATAAATACATACATACATACATACACACACAAAATTTTCACAATTTCCAAGCGATGCGGATGAAACTTGAACGAGACCTCTATCGGTACGTAACTAGAACGTGACCTAAATTTCATAGCAATCGGATAATAGAAAGCAAAGATACTATATGTGCGGTCGCTAAATCACAATCTTTCAAACAATATTCAGCAATATTTCCGAAGCGCGTTATCCCATCCGTCTGAAAATCAATAGGCCTCGAGTCCTCAATGAGACGAATGAATTGCAAAAACATTTGTGCCGATCGGTGCATTCCTCGAGGAGTTGCCGTGAACCAAAAAAAAAGACACGCACGCACATACACATACACACAGACAGACACACAGACATTTCTGGGGAACGCGTTTTTTCGACGTGCTGAAGCGTTTGGCAAAGGCGAAATACCCTCTTCTGCATGATGGATTTTTGACCGTATCACAATACTCCCGTTGCCTCATATGTACGCTATGAAAAGTTTTATGGGAAAATTCCTATATATTTATGTGAAGTAATTAACACATACATGTGTCAGGAATTTTCCCAACTTGTCCGGAAATTTACTGTGAAATGTTGGGAAAAATCCCATAAAGTTTAGAATTTTCAGATAAATGTATGGGAAATTTCATATAAATGTACCGGAAATTGATTTCCTAATCAGTGATTGGAATTTTCCGGTTAATGTACACAGGAAAATCCCGATTATTTTTTACAGTATAAGGAACATGGAAGTAATACCCATAAGGTAGTGAATACATTTTTCAAAACTGTTTCCTCATTGCAAACGTGAGTGATATGAATATTTTTTTCATTACGGTATTCACAACCGGTGTAAGAAACGGCGGGCCCCCGAGGCCCGGCTTGCGTCTCTGAGGGTTAAAAAACTTTGTCGATAAAATACTGTCAATTTTTGATATGATGTTCCATTTATCAAGTCTGGAAAGAACAAGTACATAGAAACATTTTTTGGAGAGAACATTATGTATTACGGTCGGAACGGACTGAATTTTTCCAGTGACAAACGAACAGATCCGAGTATGTTCATTTAATAACATCCGTATGTCTCCAGATAGGTCATCAGCCGGTTTTGAAAGAAGTATCTGTAAATAGTCTTTGCTAATTTCATCCTGCAATCCCCAGTATGTAAAACCGACTGTTATCACACGGAACGATCAAGACAGAAAACCGATCAGAACACAACAAAAAAAACCTGTTTTTTTTTGTGCAGTTCCAATCATGACTCTCCAGCCTGGCATTCCAGTCAAAACTGGTCGAAAATTTTGGATGGCAGGCTTTGTCAGGATTTGGTGGGTTTTTGTCCCGTACAACCCAGCAAAATGCTGCGAAATATATTCAAGTACAAGCCGGGTCTAAACTGATAAAGCATATCTAGCAAAATTTGTATGCACGCACAAAAGGAAATGCTGATTATCAGTATTTTCATACGGAAGACTAACATTCAAGATACTTCATTTAATCGTCGGACGAGAAACTGATTATATTCAGAAATCCATTATGCTCATTCACGTACTCTCAGTTACTGATCTGCAGAATCTAAATACCTGCAATTCAGAAAGCCATACACAGAGAAAATGCATTTCAGTGTCACATCAATAGAATCCTATTTCTGAAATGTAAACGAGAAAAAAACTTCTGTGAAATCTATCTTTCAGCACACCCATCGATGTCTACATTGCCTCCACGTAGCTAGAAGTTATCATGTCAAGTCTAGGTGGAGGCAACGGAGACATCGGTAGATGTGCTGTACGGATACAGGAGTTGTTCTGGTATCAACTTAATCTCTGACATGAGCAAGATTTTACTAAAATCCACATCAGTAAAGATATTGTATCCACAGTGTCATGAATATCCATCATCACAACAAGAAAATGTTGCTTCATAAAGTTTCAAGATTCATAATAAAATATTAATGGTCCAGTCATTCTGAACTGTTGTGCTGTCTGGGTGTTTATTATGATTTTGAGGTCACTGAAATCGAATCCGGAGTCCATTTTGAGCCATCATGTCAGGTTTCTAATTGGGCTTGGATCGTAAGATGTCTCTGAGGTTATGTAAAAAAGTGTATCTTGATGGAGGAGAATGAAATTCAGATTCGGTTTTAGCGACTCCAGAAACGGATAACCAACATGGTCTAACCCCTAAATCAGAAAAAATTTTTGTTTGTGTGGCTGTGCTGTTTAGCCCCTGTTTCGATTATGAATACCTATTTTATTCTTAGTCAGAGTTCCTGAAACATGGACTTTTCGATTTTTTTGATTTGGAGTTGCATTCAATTATTATTTTTATATGCCAATTCATGGGAAAAGAGTCCGTATCTGAGAACTTTGTTCCAAGTATAGGCGAACATCTCATAACCATAGTATGAAATATTATTTTTCCACTAAGATTTGTTTCTAAACATCAACGTAAGATATTTTATTAGGGAGAATTAATGGATAATATATGACGTGTTGCAACACATACCTTATGAGAACAACTTAGTCAAAATGCCGTCAAATTGACGTCACTTTGACCAATTTTTAGTCAAAACCACGTCAAAATGATATCATTTTGATGTCATTTTGACAAGCTTGAACGTCTATTGAACGTCTAGTACGTTCAATGGACGTCCTTGGAGGTTCGTATTCTCTTGGGAAAGGTATGGACAATGAATGGAAATCAATGCTGTTTCGCACTTTCAATATTATCTCATTAGTATATCTATGAACTATTTGGCCGCATTACAAATAAAAGACGAGATTATAGCATCACTTCATGTATGAAGCATGAATTTATTTAGAAGATACAATTTCGTATTCACCACAACGTTAGAACACATTAATGTATAAGAACAAAAGCGTATGATAAGAACATGAGCATTGATGTGCCATGATTAATGGAAATTATGGGACCTTACATTCCCAATCGAAACAGTGCAAAGCCTTACTGAATAACTTAATGGTCTCATGACCTAAGGATTGAAACCCAACATGATAAGCATTTTATTAAAATTATAGTTGAAGAATATTAATTCGCTTTCAGATCAACCTAGTGAGAATTCACTATACAATATGGACAAGAATGAATCATGCAGCGCACATTTCAAATATTAGGTACTTACTATGCCACATTTGATTTAGAAACAGAGATTCATATTATACATTGAGTTAACACTTTTCACATATCAATTCCAATGTTTAGTGACCAACTAATACTAACTAACCACACGGAAAGAAATAAATAGTTGCAGCAACTACTTGAATAGTCGATTTTCGACAATCTACTTAGTAGTCAGGACAAGTAACTCGATAGTTGCACTAAATAACGGGAATACCTGAACGATGTTAAAATAGTTGAGACAGCTAACGTGTTACTTGTCCTAACTACTAAGTAGCTGCAGCAACTACTTAAATAGATGGTCGACAATCGACTATTTAAGTAGTTGCTGCAACTATTTTTTTTTGCGTTCATGCATGAACTAGATACGGTTAGTAGCAAAACGCTTTTCAAGACTTCACCAGTTGGATATAAGAGTGTTACATTATTATATTTCTACCAGGGAACATACACCTTAAAATATACTTTTTATTTCTTGATATAATTATCCATAATCACTAATTCATCATCATCAATTACTCATTATTAAGCATAAATTACATTGAACGGATATTAAAGATTGAGTTGGCAAAGTATGTCAGTCACTCGAACTGGAAGAGACGTATTGTATGGTGTTTTAATACTGTACATAGCCCTTTGTATGAATAACCATGCATTCCTACACTCTGGAGGATATTTCGCATTGAGGGCAAAAATCAATTCAAATGCTACATCCAAAGCCTGTGATGGTGATTGAATAGTGTACATTAATGTATCTGCAACGACATAGCAGCTCTCAACTTCTTCCAGTGATCCTACAACTACGCATCTTGGTTGAAGTGTGATTTTATGCTGTAACGCTGTTCTTCTCATTCTTTCAACTTTTTCCATAAGATCGTTTTGAGTCTGCAAAAGATGATGTATGGATGGCGTAACAGTCGATTATGTTATAATTAAGAAAACAGATCAAAACAAAAACACATTTGTCTGTAAGATTTTTCCGAATTAAATTTATGAGACGGTCTAAAATTGTCAAGGAGTAATCTTTGATACTTCATCTATTGCGGTACAGTGTCTGGATTTCTAATTTCGAAAAAAAATGCTCTTTTCAAATTTTGGAAGTTATCCGTGCTCAAGAACGGTAAAAATAAATAAAAGAGAAAAACATCCTTCTATCGAGCGATTAAACATGTATTATCATGTTCAATTGCTCGATAGAAGGACTTTTTTCTCTTATTTAAAATGCTCTCTTACCGACTGAGAGGAAAAGTTTTTTTCGGAATAAGAAATTCTGGCTCTGTGCCGCAATTGATGAAATATCAAAAATCTTGGATGTATCAATCAATCAGTCAAAGGAATCTTTGTTTATTCCCTGAAAATTTCAGCCTGTTTCATGGATACAATTCGGAGAAATCTTGCAGACAGAATGTTTACATCGAGAGAAGTGCAATTTGGGGATTCATTAGATAGTTACTGAACTATTTAAGAATTGAGTGACACAGCGAGTTTGGTCATAAATATTGAATGTTATGATAACGGTCAAAAAACAGTAAGTCATGTGAAGCAAAATTTCAGCAATGGTTATTGGAGTTTTATGAAATAGCGCTGGGAGTTCATTAGTATTGAGATTCATCGAATAAATATATTACTATGTACTGAAGATCCAAATTGCACTTATCTCAGTACAATCGGATGTTTGGTAGGGAACCCCCTTAAGTAGCCTTTTTGGTCCTTTCGTTTTCGAAGAATTGTGAAGTTGGATCGAAACTCAATAAACAAAATATTTTTTTGTAGAAAATATTTGCGCAAAGCATGAGCTTTCTTGTATAAATCGTTTTACGAATCAGATTTTGATATGATTTAGGAATTCTCAGAAAAAAGAGTCAGCTCGCCTATTTTTGAGGTTCAATTCACACATGAAAAATACTTTTCTTTTTTGTTACACGGAAAAAGAGATTAGTTAAAACAATTATTTAACTTGTGAGGGCATATGGGCGTATTTTTTTACGTTCAAATAACCATTTTATTCATTGACTCAACTAATTTGAATAATAAATGATTTAAAATCAGTTAAATCGATCAAACAATTGTTATTTTGATGAAAAAAAATGGATCCATATGTGCTTACAAATTAAGTGGTTATTTGAACTATTTTTTCTTTCGTGTAGACCAATCAATGAAGGTGAGAACTTGTTCGCCCATAGGTACTTTGGCTCGTTTGCTATACTCTCTCGCGAGGGAAACAATAAATCTGTTATCATTTGAAATAAATATGATTCAGAGCCTCATAATAAAGTATATCCCACGAGTACCATAAAAATATGGTAATCCTTAATATAAACTTTTCTCTGTGCACAGTGATATATCGCTACAATATTTTGTGCTGTATGGGTAAGTTCATGAACATTTTTTTCAGGAATATCTAGGTCATCAGTTTTTGATCAACGGGAAGGAATTCATTCTTTGTTGAAGTATGATTCATTGAAAACAACAATAATTTTTCCGAAAAATTTTTATGTTTAAACCAAATGTCGTTTCGCTGTAAGTGTTATGAATTCTTGAAGAATGCCATTGCATTTTCAAATCATATGAAAACTCATCGCTCCATCGATAGGATAAATTATCAATGTACAGGGGTTTGTAATCGTTTTTACTCCAATTTACCAAGTTTTCAACGACATTTGCTGAATGCACATGCGAATACTTTACCACAAAATTTACGAAATAAAGCAGTACTTATTGAAGCTCCTAAAGAAGTTGCTGTTGTCAATAATATTGATAATTCGACTCAGAATCAACGAAATGCAACAATGCTGAACTTGAGTGAGGAATTACAATCTCCTGAGGAAATGGAATCAGATCAGAAATGTAATCAGTTCACGAATGAAAATATTTAACAGGAAAAAACTGGGTCCGACGAAGCCGCATCATACAAAACATTTATTCGATCTTCAGCTTTTGTTACAAACTTATATGCAAGACATCAGCTTTCGAGAAAAGATGTTCAGTCAATTATAAAAGGCGTTAACTCTTTCATCAGTAATGACATTTTGAGTGACTTGGAGAACGACATATTTGAAGAATTGAAAGATCACGATATTGACGAGGAAATTATTTCTAGGATTGAAGATAAAATCGAAATTCTGAAAAATCCATTTTCGAAACTGGAAACGGAATGGAAAAGATTCAAATACTTATCTTCAAGTACTCATTTTATACCACCAGAAAAGATAAAACTTGGTTCTGTGACTGGCCCGGTTGCTGTCAAAGGAAAAAAAATCATAAAAACAGAGGACGTATGTGCACAATTCATACCAATGTCACGTATATTGAAAAACTTATTCGAAATGCCTGGAGTATTAAATCGAACCTTGTCGTATATCGAATCATTTTCACAAAATGACGAAGTAATTCATAATTTCGTTCAATGTTCGTTATCGAAAAAAGTTGTTGCAGAATATAACTAACAATAGTTTAGGAAGTCATTCGGGCCAAAGCGGTAAAGTTGGAGCACTTTACATGTGTTTACCATGTCTTCCACCTGAATTCAGATGTAAATTAGATTATACTTTTTTGGTCATGATTTTCAATATTTTGAATAGGAAAATTCTCGGCAATCAGCGAACGTTTGCACCAGTTATTCAGGAATTGAAAATGTTAGAAAATGAGGGAATCTCTGTGAAATATAATGGAAATGATTTGCGTTTATTTTTTTGTGCATCATTGATAAAAGACGATAATCTTGGCGTGCATACAATATTGGGATTTACTGAATCTTTTACGGCCACTCATTCTTGCCGAATTTGTTTGATGGATAAATCAACTTCTCAAACAGCATGTAAAGAGGACAAACGCCTGCTTCGTAACAAAGTCAATTACGATGAAGCGGGACAAAAATCAACTGCTTCATCTTCTACAGTATCTTCAAAAATATTTCATGTGGACGGTATAAAAAAAAAGTGTGTGTGGCATGAGCTGAAACATTTTCACGTTACATTGAATTTAGCAGTGGATATTATGCATGATCTTGATGGAGGAGTCTCTAAGCGTTTACTTAGTTTTGTTCTGCATGAGCTTACATATTCAAAAGAGAACGTATTACAAGAGGAAACATTGAATAGTCGTTTGTTAACATTTCCTTTCGGTATAAAGATGTGAAGAACGTGCATTTAAAACTATCGGCATCAGAAACAAAATCTCTCTTACGTCATTTGGGAATGCTTATTGGAGATTTAGTTCCACCAAATAATTCCGTATGGACATTGTACACTTCTTACAAAGAAATAGTCAACATTTTACTTGCAAAGAGTCATCATGTCACTAGTCCATTTTTAGTGGAAGAGCTTATAAGGGAACACCTTTCATTGTGGGTCAATGATTTCAAACAAATTTTGACCCCGAAACAACATCTCATGTTACACTATGCTCCTATTATGTATCTCAGTGGCCCACTCGTTCATTTATCCTCATTTGCTTCGGAACGGAAACACAGACCTTCAAAATCATACGCCCGTGTAGCTGTTTGGAGGAAAGATTTGCCTCATACAGTTGCAATAAGAAATCAATTGAAGTTGCATCAAGTGTTTTCTTGTGGTTTAACTCCAACCAATATTTCTGAAATCGGACCTCCGCGAAATATCTCTACTTGTCAGCTTGAAGATTATGGAGAATATAATTGTTTGCTCCCTGATCATTTCCCACGAAATGTTGAAACGGTTAACTGGCTGAATGATAAGAATCTTGTTTACTCTCGAAATGAGGTTATCGTGAAAATTGTAGATGGAGGACTGCAATTTTTCAGGGTGAAAGAAATAATTAAAGCCAGCGAAAATTTGTATTTTATAGCAAACGTTCTTACAGTCCATTTTGATAAACATTTTCAGGCATTTGAAGTTTTCACCCATACTAAATACGCAGTGATTTTATTTCAAGACATTGATGATGTAACGTTTATGGCGCGCATGGCAAACGGCAAATATTACATACCTTCAAAATTTTAACTAAAAATAATCTGACAAAGTTCAAAAATATTGTTGGCTTTAAAAATTTATAATTTCATGAGAATGTATATGTGGTATGGGGGGAACTGGAGGGATACATTTTTTATCCTTCCTCAATTTATCATTTCACCTTTTTCTAATAAACCTTATCCTCAAAACCAGTAATTAGAGCTCATAACATCAATGTATATGCGATTGAAAATAATTTCATTGAGATTTTTTATTGTAAATAATAAAATGTTCACTCATTTACACACGTACCTTTGTATAACAAAAATAGTTAATTTTATTATGTTTCTACTATTCCTTTGAATGAAGATAAGATTTAACTCTGGGAAATAGTCCAAATCTATTGGTCATGGGGACGATGAATATTGATAGTAAGTACTATAATTTCTCACCATTCACTAAAAATAAAACTTAGCTATAAAAATGTTACCGACTCTCCCAGCACATATATAAAAGTGTATCTTTCAATCTAATAAATTGTTATTTGGATATTTGGAAATGAATATTTGTTTGACAGAAATCAATATTTTGTTAGTTTAGAAAGATTTATTATTTGCCCTGTAAAAGTGCACCGGTCAATTCAGTTTAACCGAAATTTGACCGAAAATAACTAATGACTTGAGGTTATTCTTTGGTAAATTTTCGATTTTGATAAGCTGATGGTTGGTTTTGGATATTTTTCGACCGACAAACAACTGAAATTCAATTTTCCTCCCTATATAGGCGAAAGTTGTTTCCCAGTACCTAGATAGTTGAAACAAAGTTCCTTTTAGAACACTGGTTCAGAATATGGCGGAAACATATAGAAAATTTTACAGGACATGTCTGCATCCCTGCGTAACAATCTCACATATCCTTTGATTTTTCACATAACCTAAATTCCGTTGAAAGAGAATAAGGATTATTTCAGAAGTCAAAAATTGAAAGAAATTAGTAGAAAAAATATTTCTCACTTTGGAAAGTAGAGCTCGCAAGAACAAGCTTATGAGAAATTATGTCACTGATGGCAAAAATGGATAACAATATTGCATTATCAAAGGGATACCAGCGTTGGTTAACGGGAGTATAACAGTCTGTGTTGCCAGAAACTGAGGACTGACAGTGTGAGGACCGGATATTATTGGTCGATCTAATCAACAGGAGAGAGAAGAACATATTACCAAGAGAACCAAGATCCCCGAACGTTCGTGGAAAGTTCGGGTATATTCGTTGGATATTCCTTGAATTTAGAAATGTCCCTACGTTCATCGAACATTTGTTGAATGTTTATTGAACGTTTGGCGGCCATCTTGGTCTCTTGGGGATTTGATTGTTCCTGTAGGATTTGTTTTCTTCTAGCATTTTTACTTCTGACATCTTTTTTCTTGACTCGCGTTTGCCTTGTCGCAATATTTTTTCAAAACATAACGTTTTACAGGAAATAAAGTTATGGCTGATTGTGGATGTAATTCCAATTCTTGATATTCATGTCTTATTTATTAGATTTATTAGATTATTATAGATATTGTTTCTCTTATTTCACGTTAAAATTTTTCCTATCTTGTCATTTCAATAATACTGGAACTTTTACAAGTTCAAACTTTCCGCTTAAACACGCCGCAAGCATGACTAGGACCAAGAACAACTTTTTACCATGATTTTCATTGATTCAACACTTCTCCCAAATAGCAATTTGACCTTGCTGCAACCCAAGTAGCAAGCGAACGTTGTATATATACTATACATGTTCATAGTATATCTAGATGTACTATGAAGGTGCATAGTATATATACAACGTTCGCTTGCTACTTGGGAATGTTGTCATGCAAGCTTCTGGCAAGGTTATATTCATCGGAAGAGATAGGCAGCGTGTTTTGTCCCTGCATATTTTTCAAAATCTCGATCATTTCTAGGTTGTTCAAAAAGTACAGTACAAACTTTCATTCCTATCACCGACATTACCTATCAGTAACCCGGTATCATATAATCAGTTGAAAATTTACCGAAAATGAGAGAAAAATGTACTGCTTATCTGTAAATTGAATGCTTTCAATCAGAAAGTTGTAGATACCCAAGAACAACAACTTTGTTTCTTAACACAAAATGCGAGATACTGATCAACAGTATTTTTCTTATTGATGTACAGCAACTCAATGATTTTCAATGTTGGATTGAAATTCAGCGCGCAACATTCCTGAAGTTCAGTGAAAATGTTCTGCACAACAGTATTTCAAAATACTTCATGGTAGGTGATCTTATGAACAGTATCCAGATACTGAATATCAGCAATTCCTTTTTTGCGTGTGGGACAAAAACCGATCAAATCCTGACAAAGCCTGCCATTTGAAATTTTTGTCAGGATCTGTCAGGCATTTTAACCAGGGCAGCACCGTCTAACGTGGTGCGTACCTTTTTGCGTGTACTTGTTGAGTGATTATCATTACTTTTTTTCTCTTCATTTAATGATAAAAAAACAAAAATAAAGAAAATTCTTTCGTTTCATCAAGGCAGTGATCCAGCAATAAACCGCAGACTCCTTGCGCAGCCTTTCTTCATATTTATATGAAACATTTATGCTCAATAGTGAATGAAGTATAAATTCACGTGAGATAGGATGATGAGGGGAAGGATTTACCTATTATCGAAGATCGATTAACGTTTCACTTTGACAGAAAAATTTGCATGAATATCGATGCAATCGAATGACAGGATGACGTCACTTTCGTACTCACGGTGCATCACTGATGTGTGTGTTTTTCTTCCATCATTGAAATCAGGTACGGCGAAACAAAAAACCTTATGATTAGAAGACCAAAGATTGAATCGTGCAACCTCAATCGATAGAGATAAGATTGTATTTTCGTACAAATCACGTAATAAACGCATATTGCAAGGGCCAATAAAATACCTTTTAGAGTTGATGTATTTTATGCTATTTCTCGTTTTTCTTCTTACCATAAAGGTATAACCTCGAATGAAAATTCCATAGTATCACATCATTCATTACCCCCTCGTTTATTCAACGTAAAACTTCCATGAGATGCGTACGAATATTTGTTTCTGTTAGTGATTCAAAATATTCGAATCTGTTTCTAAAGGAATAAAGTAATGAATTCCATTATTACCGACCGAATGTGACTTTGCTCGATTCAAGTTCATTCCACTATTACTCACAAGTGCATGAAGAAACCCCACTCAAATCGAATGGAATTTGGCAAGATTCGATCCACAAATCTATCCAATCGATCCATGTCCAATTGAGAATTTTAGAATGAACTTCAACCACAACCAGATAGAAACACAGTATGAAATTAGATGTGATTTTGATAAATCGAACAGGTGTTTTTGACCAGTAACGATAGAACTCCGGGTGTCGCATTTTTTTTCGATATTGTTGGTCATGTGCATTTATTCTGTTATTTCTGTGCATGTATACATATTTATGCAAATGATTATCATAAAATTCATTGCAGATCGGGAGTCACGGTTGGGCTGAATGAGATGCATTACATTGGTAACAAGATTGCAGCTGTACACGCTTTAGTCGGGCAGATAATGCAAATAGAACCGTACGCACATCTTGGAGAGAGGAAAGAAAATTTATAGAAATGAATCTACTTGTTATCAAATATATAATATACAAAAAAGTCTGTTAACGTGTGATAGTTTGAAATTAAACGATGGTACGTGTATACCTTGTACACTCCAACTTTTTCCTTCTCTGACGTTCAATCAATGCGCGGTCAAAAATAATTTCAATAAACCGTGCCAAAATTCAGGCTCCATAGTCCACAAAGGCTTTATGTCAATGAGATTCAAAGTAATGTTATGTTGCTATTCAGTTCTTTCTTCTTATCTGGAGAACAAAATAATGAGCATATTCGTGGAGCTTTAGCCACGTGACACATTTTCAACGTGAGTAGAGGCATCGGGCGAAGGCCAACTACATCGAGTATCATCCATAAGAGTGTATGTAAAAGGAAAATGGTCACATCATTTCGAAACACCGACCGCAGTTGTAAACGTCTAAGATAACATTCAAATTGTTTAAGCGAAAAATTAAATGATGATGATAATGTTGACAAGAAAACGTAGCTGGAGAGGCATCTTGTGTATGTGTACACGATGTCATGTGATCATTCGTGATATAATGTTGAGAGAAGAGATGTTTGGAAATCTGCTTCAAGCGCATAGTCCCATCATTGTCAGCAAGTTCAGGATACTTTTGAAATTTAACTGAATTTAGTTTCAATGTAATGAAAACGAAGAAGCCATGACGAGCCAACACGCCATAGTAACTTCATGATGTACTATCATGACAGTGGACTTCCATAAAATTAAACGTACATTCAGTTAGATTTTGAGACTATGCCGAACTTGCTGACAATTATGGGACTTTGAACAGTAAATTTTTTCTCAGTGTAGTGTCAATTTCGGATGTGTAATCGGTAAAAATAACTGAATCACAATTTTGGAAAGAATCCACTCCCGGATAGCATCGGGAGGTTTTCTGAACGTTCGTAAAACGTACTTGCTGTCAGAGAAAACGTCCGAATAAAATCCCAGGACGTTCGAAAAACGTCGCATGTACGTCCCAGGGACATACAAATGTTCTGTGATGTTCAATTTATATCCTCCCCGTGGATGATTGCGGGTTTTCCAGGGGGATATTCATGATACCTGTCCTTGATATCCTTTTTATCCATCCCTGGTAGTATCTGCTTCCTTGACGTGGTGGGGAGGATAAGTATCTCAGAGTTGGATCTTTTTTTTGAGTGGAATGAACGACTCAAGAGAAAGAATACAAACTAAGAGAAACGAAATCATCCTAATGCCAGAAACATCGGTAAAATTAAACGGAAGGAAAGCAAGGGGAAACTACCTTCCTTAACATGTTTCAATACTTCCCAAGGAAATGAAACCTTTTCCTAACCTGGAATATTATGTAACAAAAACGAACGAACAAATTAATAAATACATGATGGCGCTCTCTCGGGTAAAATATTCCGGAGGTAAACTAGTCTCCCGTTCGGATCTCCGGGTGGAGGCTGCTCGAGGAAGCTTCATCAGCAAAGAACGAAAACCGAAGAATAGGATAGGGAAAAGAAACAACATTCTTCGAGTCGGAGCGTGAAATGTTAGATCTCTGAGGCAAGCACGAAAATTGGAAAATTTGAAATTAGAAATGAATAGGTTGAATATAGACGTAATGGGGATTAGCGAAATGAGATGGCCACAAGGGGGTGATTTCTAGAGTGGGGATTATAGAATAATTCATACAGGATCAAAGAACGGTCAAGCAGGTGTAGGAATTGTAATGCATAAAAGAGTGGGAAATAGAATAGAAAATTATTTGCAACATAATGAACGTGTGATGATGGTTAGAATCAGAACAAAACCGGTAGACACAGTCATAGTCCAAGTATATATGCCCACATCTGCATATTCGGAGGAAGATATTGAAAAAACGTACGAAGAAATAGGAGAATCGATAGAATATGTGAAGGAAGAAGAGAATTTGATAGTGATGGGGGATTGGAATGCGGTAGTAGGACAAGGAAAAGAGGACAACATAATAGGAGATTTTGTGTCAGGGAGGAGGAACGATAGAGGACAACGTTTAGTCGAATTTTGTGAAAATCATAAGATGGTTATCACAAACACTTTATTTGAAAATCATCCTAGAAGAATCTACACTTGGAAAATGCCAGGAGATACAGCAAGATACCAAATTGATTACGAAATTAGTGAAACAAAGATTTAGAAACAAAGTTAAAAACTGTAAAACTTATCCCAGTGCAGATATAGATAGTGATCATAATATGTTGATGATGAAATGTTCTCTGAAATTCAAATCTCTGAAGAAGGAAAGGAAAATGCAGACAAGATGGAATTTGAAGAATCTCAAGCAAAAACAAACACATGAGGCATTCGAGAAAATGTTGGATGAAAAATTGGGAGATCAAAAAGAGAAAGACTTGGGAATAGAGAGGAGATGGACAAAGATGAAGGGGAATATAGGAGAATGTGCGGATAAGATTTTGAAGATCAATGGGGTAGAACCTCAAAACCCATGGATAACGGGAGAAATTTGAGAATTGATAAATGAAAGAAGAAAATACAAGAATAACACAGGCCTGCGAAATTTGACTTTTTTTTTCCCCCTCAAACAATAATATCTTTTTCCGAAGCATTTTGATCCGCTGAATCCGAATCTGGCTGCAGAATTGCTCTATCACGTCAGGTTTTTGAGATATTTCGACCTAAAAATGTGAAAAACACTGTTTTTCGACATATTTGGGGTTACGTAAAGTCGAAGGGTAATTTTTTTTCTCAAAACCAATACATGCACCTCAAAGTATAAGTCCTCCTCTTCCAAATGCCGTTGAGTTTGCTCAGATACCTTTTTTTTTCATTGAGATACGACAGTTTGAAAATTGTGTCTCCACCTATTTATTGAGTACATGAGCGCACAAATTTAAAATTGTCGTATCTCAATGAAAAAAAAAGATATTTCAGCAAACTCAACGGCATTTGGAAGAGGATGACTGATACTTTGAGGTGCATCTATTGGTTTTGTGAAAAAAATTACCTTTCGACTTTACGGAACCTCAAATATGCCAAGAAACAGTGTTTTCCACATTTTTAGGTCGGAATATCCCAAATACCTGACGTGATATAGCAATTCTGGAGCCATATGCGGATTCAGCGCACCAAAATGCTTCAGAAAAATGTTGAATGAATGAAGGGATTGACTTTGGATTGTATTCTACATGAAACACCTTGAGTAGGCCAGGCGCATCACAACGATACGCTAAATTTTTTTCTTGAGCGAAATACGGTAGAAAATGCTTATAGCATATCACATAAATATATATTTATGCAATATGCTACACTATTATAATCGGACGCCTACAAAATTCTCGCGCCGGGCGGTAATATCCTTCGAGCCAGCACTGCTGAGATCGTAGATTGTTCGTTGCTATGTTCAGACATTATTCCACTAATTCACTCGGAATGTACTGATTGTTGTTCTAATTTTTTCCTCCGTGTACAAGTATCGAGTGTCCAGTAATTGTTGTGAATTTCGTGTATTTAAAAAAAAGTTTCACAAATGGCTTCTCGAAAATGTATCAATGCTCCAGATAACTTCTGCTACATATGTGGAAATTATGTAATAAAGAGACAGCAACAAATAATTTCTAAATGTATTGAAGAACTATACGATAGCTATTTCAAAATCAACATAAAAAACCAAGACAAACAATGGGCGCCTCATAAAGTGTGTTCGACATGTGTACGTGAACTTCGGAAATGGTCAAGAGGAGAAAAACATTGTTTTAGTTTACAGACTCAATGATTTGGATGGAACCGCAAAATCATATCAACGATTGTTACTTCTGCTGTTCAAGCATAAAAGGATTTAATTCTAAAAATAAAGCAGCGATAAGTTATCCTGATATTCGTTCTGTGATTTTACCTACGTATAAAGATCCTGATAGCAAAGAGTTATGCCATCCTGCCCAACCATTTTCATCTGATCCTAGTTTATTTCAAGAGGCTATAATGAATACTTCAGATCCTGACGATGAATATTACGAGTGCAACGAAACACCACCACTGTTTTCTCAAAGTGAATTGAATGATTTGACAAGAGATCTTAATCTTCCGAAAGATGCTGCGGAATTACTCGGTTCCAGATTGAAAGAAAAAACATGCTGGATCGTACAACGAACTTTTATTGGTATAGAAATAGAGAGAAGGATTTTCTACCGTATTTTGCTCAAGAAAAAATTTAGTGTATTGTTGTGATGTGCCTGGCCTACTCAAAATGTTTGATGTAGAATACAATCCAAATGATTGGAGACTTTTTATAGATTCTTCGAAACGGAGCCTCAAAGTAGTATTGTTACATAATGGTAATAAATTTGCTTCTTTGCCTATTGGACATTCTACTCATTTGAAAGAATGTTATGAAAATTTGGATTTCGTCCTCAAAAATGAATTACTCCAATCATAACTGGACTATATGTGGTGATCTCAAAATATTAACTATGTTGCTTGGTCAACAAGGAGGGTATACAAAATACCCTGTTTTCTATGTGAATGGGATAGTCGGAATAGAGCACGACATTGGATCCAGAAAGATTGGCCACAGAGAGCATCATTGAACCCTGGAAGTAAAAATGTTGTACACGAAACACTAGTTGACCGCTCCAAAATTCTGCTACCTCCGCTTCATATCAAATTAGGCATTATGAAGCAATTCGTAAAGGCATTGCCTAAAGATGGTCTTTGTTTCAAATATTTATGTGATAAATTCAAGCATTTATCGGATGCGAAGATAAAAGAAGGCGTTTTTGTTGGTCCAGACATAAGGAAATTGATGCAAGATCCTGACTTTGAAAAACTATGAATAAAACCGAGAAGCTCGCTTGGAAGTCATTTAAGGAAGTCGTACAACATTTTTAGGGAACAGAAAAAGCCCTGATTATGAAAATATAGTCAACAGCATGCTTAACAATTTCAAAATCCTGGGTTGTAATATGAGTATAAAACTCCATTATTTGCATTCCCATATTGACTTTTTCCCCGAGAATCTTGGTGCTGTCAGTGAAGAGCAAGGGAGAGATTTCATCAAGACCTTAAGGTTATGGAGACCAGATATCAAGGAAGGTGGGACGTTAGAATGATGGCTGACTATTGCTGGATGTTAAAGAGAGATGAACCGAATCATGAGTACAACAGAAACATCAAACAGAAGTTTTGAAGAAACTAGAAAAGATATCATAAGTCCTTTTGATTTATCTAGTATCTTAGGTCTTGTGTGAAACCAGTGCAGCCCCATGTCTGAATTTTATATAAAACGTATATATTTTTCGTTCATAGAAATTGTTTAAAAACTGTAAATATTCATATCTCACATAAAAATGAATCCTGATGTGCTGTAAAAACTGGCGTTATATTTTAGTTCCACAATCTGAATACCTGGAAAGGAACCATTATTGTTCGAAGGGAAAATAAAAACTTATATTCCGCAGGTCTGTGAATTATCAACCCTTTGGGGAACCCATTGTTTTGAAGGAAATTTTCCTTGAATATGTGAACATATAAGTTTTTGGGTCGCTGAATAAGAATATCATATTAGAAAATTAGAATTTTCATTCCCATACATCCTGGCAGCACCCTCAGGAGATCCTAGAAATATTATAATCTTGGGGATATATTTCACAACTTGGAATACTCGTAACTCTGCAAGGAGAAATTGTAGGTCACCGATTAATAGCTTATCTTGAAGAGTAAGAGTAGTACTGGATGATGCAATTAGAAGAAAAGACTAAAAAAAATTGTGCACTCAGTACATGAATTCCAAAGTAATCAAAAAACCCATTTTTCGTGGACCTAATCTTAAATATCTTGAAATGCTTACGCGATGGCCCAATCCTGACTCCGGATTTGGATTCTACGCAGAAAATTACTTCAGAAAAGAGAATTTCATTTGAAGGAGAATTTCATTGTCGATCAGTGTAATAAATGCGAATACTCATTCTGTTGTTGGGACATATTACACAACTTAGAATGGTCGTAACTTTGCGAGAAAAAATCGTACATGAACGTTCAATAGCTCATTTTAAACGGGAAGAGTAGTGCAAATTGATGAAGTTGAGAGAAAAGATCAAAAAAATTTTATGCGTCCTGTACATAACCTCAAAAGTAGCGAAAAACCGCATTTTTTGCGTATTTACCCTCAGATATCTCAAAATCCTGACGTGATAGCCCAATTCTGGCTCCGGATTCGGATTCTACGCAGCAAATTACTTCGGAAAATGGTCACCAGTTCCAAGGGGGAAAAACCTCGCAGGCCTGTGTAATGATAGCCAAGAAGGCCAGCAACGATACAAATCATTGAGAAATAAAATAATAAGAGAATCAAGGAAAGCAAAAGAACAGTGGCTAGAAGAGAAATGTCAGGAAATAGAAATAAGATTGCATTCAGGAAAAATAGATGAAGCATATAGGATTATCAAAAGATTTTTCGGACAAATGAAATCTAGAAGCAATAAGATTAGAAACTCTCTAGGACGACAATTGATAAAAACGGAAGAGAAAATACAACAGTGGATCAATCATTTGGAAGACTTGTATAGAGGAAACGATGATACATACAGCACTTTTAGAGAAGGAGGAGGATGTAGATGAGGAAGAATTGGGAGATTCGATATTGAGATCAAAATTTGACAAGGCTTTGAAAGAATTGAGAAATAATAAAGTGCCAGGCATAGATGGCATAAGTGCGGACCTTATAAAAGCCTCCAGTGAAGGGACTCGTGACGCACTGTTTGAATTGATTAGAGATATGTACGAAAACGGAGAAGTACTGGAAGATTTCCAAAAAAATAAAATTGTCGCTATCCCGAAAAAACAAGGGGCAGACAAATGCGAGAACTACAGAACGATCAGTTTACCTCCACATGCTTCGAAAATACTGACCAAAATTATATACAGGAGGATGGAAAATAAAATAGAGAGTAGACTGGCAAAAGATCAGTTTGGTTTTAGAAAAAATAGGGGAACGCGAGAAGCAATTTTAGCACTTAGGGCAGTAATAGAGAGAAGGATAGCGCTGAAGGAATCTGTGTACATAGGTTTTGTAGATATACAAAAGGCTTTCGATAATGTGGACTGGGAGAAGATGTTTGTGATCCTGAAGAAGGTGGGAATAAATTATAAAGATAGAAAAATGATATACGAATTATATAATAATCAAAGTGCAATAATAGACATAGAGGGTCAGGAAGGGGAAGCACAAATAAGAAGAGGGGTGAAACAAGGATGCTCATTATCGCCACTGATTTTCAATTTATATATAGAAGAAGCAATGAACGAAGTGAAGGAGGAAATTCAATCGCAATTACAGATTCAGGGAGAAAATATAAGTATGTTGAGATTCGCGGATGACATAGCTATATTGGCCACGAGTAGTACTGAGTTAGAAAATATTCTCAACACTATGAGAACAATATTATTGGAAAACTATTGTATGAATATCAATAAAGACAAAACAAAATTCATGATGTGTACAGCAGCGAAAACAGCTAGAAGAACGAAAATCAAAATAGATACCGAGACAATTGAACAGGTGAAAGAATTCAAATATCTAGGAGGCATAATTACAGAAAACGGCAAAGGCGAAAGAGATAGAAGAGCAAGAATAGCACAAGGAAAACAAGCTCTTCACCAAAAGGAACAGTTATTATGCTCAAAAAATATGAGCTTGGAAGTAAGGAAGAAATTCTTGAAAAGTTATGTTTGGAGCACAGCATTATATGGTTGCGAAACTTGGACAATGGGGAAAACTGATCAACAAATACTTGAAGCTTTTGAAATGTGGTGTTATAGGAGAATGCTCAGAATAAAATGGATAGACAAAGTCAAAAATGAAGAAGTACTCGAGCAAATAAATGAAGAAAGAAATCTTTTGAAACACATCGTGAAAAGGAGAAGCAATCTTATAGGACACACATTACGGCATGAGAGTTTATTGAAAACAATATTGGAAGGGAAAATGAATGGTAAAACTGGTAAAGGTAGACCTAGAGCAAGTTATATGAAGCAAATCGTACAAGACAAGGGATGTAGTAGATATGTAGAAATTCAACGTTTGGCGGATAATAGACAGGGGTGGAGGGTTTCATCAAACCAGTCGTAAGACTGATTACTTCATGATGATGATGATGATGTTCAATTTATGTCCCCCATGCGACGTTTTGGGGACGTGTTCAATGAAGATGTCAATGACGTTCTGCGATACTACGCGTATGTTTGTATAGGTTAGTTTTCATGAAATTACGTTTGGGAAACGTTACGAGAGCGTCCCGTGGTAGATGAAGAAGACGTACTGGGAACGTATTCAGGCGCATCAAAAATGAACGTTTTCTGAACGTAGTTAAACCTACTCCACGGAGACGAAGCGCGCAAAACTAAGGTTATGTTTCTGAAACGTCCACAGGACATTCAATGCTGTCTGGGCTGGAGTTTCGAATTCTTGTTGTTACAATCGACTCAGAATTTTGAGTGACACATTTATAATTTTGGATCCATAATTAGCACATTCAGGAATCTATTGAGGGGATTTTTCAAGCAGAACTTTTCCCTAAAAGAACACGAAGATCCAAAAAATGTTCTATAGAGGTGCGTTGAATGATCAGACATTTGATGGTCCACTAAGAATTCTCTGAACGTGAATATACGTATAGTGATCCTAACCCGGGAAAAAACTCATGCATGAATCGATCATACTAGGTCAACATGAGCAGATACCCGAGTAGAAATTGGAACTCATCACTGTCTAGCTACCCCAATAAGAATATTTCTCTCCAAAATTCTTCAAAACTCTCCAGATTTTTCTACATAACTGTCAGATTTCGGACGCATTGAGAAATTTGCAGAATTTTGAACCATAAATATTACTCTACAAATTTCTGCATTACTCTGCAAAGTTGTACATAATTCTTCCAATCTTCGTAATATTTTATAAATTTCTCCACAAAATTCGTACAAAACTCGCCAAATCTCCATATTACATTAAATACTTCTCTGCATATTCCTGCATTACTCTATAAATCTCTGTTTTTATCTATTCACTTTTGCTTGAGAAATAAAATTTTTGTTCAGAGTTTATCTCTATAAATCTCTTTCCAGTTCGACTTGAATGACATTACGGAAGAGACACCACATTGAAAGTCCATTTTTAGGAACTTTCCTCAGTGAGAATTGAACCCGGGTCCTGCGAGTGAGAAGCAAAGCCTCTATCACATCAGCGGATCTCCAAGATGACTACAGTAATCTTAGAGTACCACTTATGGGAATCATCGCAATTGGAAATTTTGAAAAATTCGTTTTCGTGAGGTATAGACCAATCAATTCAGAATCTTCTGAAACGAAAAATGAATAGGTCGTGGGAGAGGGGATTTTTTTGACCTCAACTTGTAAATTTTTCCAAGTGCTGGGTCAAATCGATAGAAAATTTTAAAAAATTCGTTCCCGTCAGATATAGACCAATCGATTCAGCATCCTCCGAAAAGAAAAATGAGTGGGTCGTGGGCGAGAGCTTTTTTCGAGGCCTACTAGTGAATTTTACTTAAGTTGATTTGAGTCGATTGAAAAATTTGAAAAAATTCACTTCATCTCCGCAAATGCGATTTGAGAAAAATGTATGAATTTGTATAGAAAACTCAACTCTCCGCCACAAGCCGTAATATTCTTGGAATAGACAAATAAAGAGAAAATTCAAATTTTTTTCTGCAAATGTAGTTGGAGAAAATTCCTTTCCTCATCAAATGTTTCCACCATTTATCAAGTAGAAGAATGTTGAGGAAATTCAACATTTCTCAACAAAACAACTTTGACCAATAAGTTGGAAATGTATAGAGAAACCTTTACTTGCAATAGGACTTCTCAGAAATATGCAGAATTCCACAGAGTTTTGGAAGATGAATCTGTTGAAAAAATTCTTTCTTTCTCTAAGAATTGCGATAATGAAGTTTTGCAGAGAAATTGTTGAAGTTTTGAAGAGGAATATTTTTATTGGGGTATGGGCTAGTGAATTTTGGTACTATCTCACCACTGACTAGCAATTATAGGCAGTGAAGAGGTAGTAATCTAACGCTTACATCTCCCAGTGACTGACATAAATTAACCATCCGTTAGCTGGATAGGAAAATGTGTACAGCTGTAAAGCAGTTTCAATGATATTGAAACTGAAAAAAATTTAAATTTCATTTCCATTCATCTTCACTGATGAGTGGACCTTAGAGACCTTAGAGAACCTGGCTCCTTTTGAAGTTCGATAGTCCCAAATGGATTTAGATATTTCAAATATTCATGAAAAAACGGTTACTCGGCGATGGGTTTCGGTGCCGGGTCCTTCAAATAATAAGCCATATACGCTGTCCACTGAGCCAACGCCACGTTGGCCTACACTAGAGCATATTTCCCTCTCTTGCACGTATATTGTAAGGATGAAATCACATATCCTATATTCATATGAATTAGAATCAAGTAAACGCGAACTGTGTGAACATGAGAAAAATTATACTCGTTGCGTAATCGAAAATTATTATTCAAAGGCCTAATATCATTCCACGTTTCATGTGTTATCAATATTCACTGGATACCTATGTAACACAAAATATTCTGAGAATATTCTCACAACATCCGTGAAATATACTTGATCGAATATTCTCACAAAAAGCGTAGAAGATTCGTAAATATTCATGGAAGATTCTTAGAACATTTGAATGAGACTGTTTCGAATATTCTAGGAACGTTTGTACAATACGCGTTCAAAGTTTGTGGGCAGATTGATGAACAGCGCTTGCGCAAGTATCGTAATGACATGAATTTGGGAATAACGGATAATATTGTTGACAGGCTACAAACCCTTGGATAATATATTATTTTAATTCGTATTTGGGGAATAATAAATTTATGAAGGGTGCATTTTAATATCGCAAATATTCTCCGATAGTGCCATGCGTGAAAAATAATCCTCAAAAGTGTGATAAAATATTGAGAAATGCCGTGTATAACACATGAGCTGAAAAGTCCCGGGCCTAACACATAGATGGCGCGAATTTGACTGCATTCGCCTGTTTTTCAGTTGGTACTAACCTTCAAAAGACAGCTGTCAAAATTTCATGGTATTCATTAGTTTGTGAGTTACTGTACTAAGAGTGACGCTACCTTTGTTGATTTCAAAACAGTGGATCAACAACAATTCCGTGTTTTTCTAATTTTACACTGCTTCTTGATGGGAAAAAATACCGTTCAAGCGAAGCAATGGCTTGAAAAGTGTTATGGGGACTCCGCTCCATCAGAAACCAGAATAAAACGTTGGTTTGCTGACTTCAAACGTAGTCGTAGAGACACCGCACTGAGAAAACAAAATGTTTTGAACCGATGAATTTTTCTTTGAGTCTAAGAAATGAATTCATCCAATGGTATCTGTGGAGTTATTGCATCAACTTCATGTAATATGTGATTCACACGGAAGTGGTGGGATCATTAATTGGAATATGAGGTACTTAGGATTGATGAAAAAGTTATTGGATGGAAAATTTTGATTTTCGAATTCATGGAATATAATTTGATTCAATGAATGACACTGTAATAACCAACTGTAGTGCCAAAATGATAATTTCTCCTTTCAATGAAATATTTAATTATTTGAATGAAAAAAGTTTTAAAATAGAAAAATATCAGTATAAATAATATAAATATTTCTTGCATTCGAAATGAAATGTTTTCATGAATATGAAATGAAAATTTTTTGTAAATAAATCAATATTTGAAACAATGAATATTCTTCCCTATCTAAGAAATTATTTCATAGAATGTACAAAGAGATTTTCTAATCCTTCAGAGAACTCATTGATATAAATAAATCTTTCTTCGAATCAATGAAATTCATTTTGATTGGATGAATGATATTTTATAAAATTTCCAGAATAAAAAGAAATAAGCAGGAGTCAGAGCATTCGCGCAAGAGCAGAGCCGACCTTTTTAGTTCCTGTGTGATCTGTAGTTCATTTGAAACAATTGGATTATTCAATCAGATCTCTAATATGATCAAGAAGTTCGAAGAAACTGTTTTTCTCTGCGATCAAGTCATATTCGTTGATGATGTCCGATGCCGGAACCTGAAAGAAATATTTATTAGGACGGAACATTACTCACTATAGTCTTACGGTGAATTAATTCTTTATATGCGAACTGCACTGCAGGAAGATAGCTTGTGAGAAAGTATTGCCACCTTCTGAGAAGTAAACGCAATTTGTCGAAGTGAATTCAATACATTATTATTTCAAAAACATATTTCTTTGTTTCAATAAATTCATAAATTCGATTGATCTATTATTTTATGGACTCGATGAAACCTTTATTTGCAAAAAACATTGGAATTTTGCAGAATGTATAAAATTTTGACCTCACCAAACGTAGTATTGACGAGAATAATCAGGTTAGCAGTTTATTGACTAGAATCCTTCTTCAATCATGAATGAAAATTTTTAATGAGGTAATTTTTTAGATGTTGCTAAAGTTTGAATTGTTTATTGAAACTAATTAACCATCGAATAAGATAATATTCAACTATTAAAGCCCAAAAATCTTGCAGTACATTCCCATGTAGAAATGTACACACGGGCCGCTACTGGCGCGGTACTGTTGCCAGAGTTGCCAGTACTGGCAAATCCAAACTTGCCCTTATGGGGCCAGTGGTTTGGACGGTACTGGCAAGGAGTCGGAATGATAACATCATTTCACATAAGGAACAGTAAAACATTTACCATCACGTCGGTAGCGATATTTGGCGTGTGTCTACTATGGTGGAACTCTGGCATTGCAACAGAATCAGTTGTTCGGCCAGTACTGGGCACGGAATGATTCCCGCACTGGCATAGCTTTGTGCTATGTGGATAGACAGATGTGTTTCTGCACTGGCTGAGCACTGTTGCCAGAGTTGCCAGTATTGTCAAATCTAACCCTACCATTATGGGGCCAGTGGTTTAGACGGTACTGGCAAGGAGTCGGAATGATAACATCATTTTACATAAGGGTCAGTAAAACATTTACCACCACGTCGGTAGCGATATTTGGTGTGTGCCTACTATGGCGGAACTCTGGCATGGCAACAGAACCAATTGTTCTACCACACCTGGATGAGAAGTGGTAGAGGGTCAAAATAATACATCCTATGTAGGAATTCAGACCCGACCCAGTACTGGCACAGTGCTGGTCATTAAAGATCCCCGGAGTTATATTTCAAGTGAAAAAAAAATTGAATTTAAACTTTCAAAACTTTGTGAATCTATTTGTCTCATCACCGTTATCTGAGAAAGACGCTTTGGAAGTGGTTTCATGAAAGTTCACTGGTCAAGGATTGAACCCGGGACCTGCGAGTGAGAAACAGAGTCTCTATCACATCAGCTAATCTCCGAGTTGACAACGGACCACTTAAATTCCCATTTATTGCACCAATTCCCTCGAAGTCACGCAATTTACCATAGACTCCGTAGTGAAACAAGATTCTACCAATTCTACTGGTTCATTGTTCTCTATCGAACGTATTGAATGATCATACCAACTCTGTCTTGATACTGGCGCGACTCCGGCTCACTACAAAAATCAAGTTGCCAAGATCGTGATTTTAATGTCAATCGACTACCGATTCCGTAGTCAACCAGAGTCCCACCAATACTGGTACCATGTCGTCTATCGAACATATTGAATCATAATACCAACTCTGGCTCAATACTGGCGCGACTCCGGCTGACCACAACAGCCGAGTTGCCAAGATCATAATTGCAACATCAATCAACTATCGATTTTGCAGTCAGCCAGAGTCATATCATTACTGGCATATTGCCGTCTGTTGTACATATGGAATGATAATACCGACTCTGGCTGAATACTGGCGCGGTACCGTTTCTCGAGATTCTGGGTATTGTCCAGACAGTATTCATTCGATACTGACCCTATACCGTCTGTCCACGCGAGCCAATACCGTCTGAAATTTTGCGAATGTTCGGCGACAGTTGAAAAACGGTAATGATTCTCAACAGGCACAGTTGTTCTTGCCGAACTTTGGCAAATACAACCCCGCCAGTACCACGCCATTTGTCATAATGAACTGATATAATCGGGAGGGATTTTGGAACATTGTTCACCGTGTGGATTATTTGCACATTCTATGCGTGATCACATGCTTAGATTGCTTAAAACAAGCTTGCACAAGCTTGGAATGTTTGGAAAGTGCTTGTGCTATTTGAGTACAATCGGTATCGGTATCGGTTCAATAGTGAATTACTGGTTGAAAACACTTACTGACAATCATCCCTTTTCAAAATAGTTTCCCAAATAGCACAAGAATTCTAAAAGAGTTCTTCATAAACATATTGTATTCATTATGAGCTCCTTGAAAACTCCTGTACTTTTTGCGTTCTTATTGAAAATTCCAAGCAGAAAACTATTGGGGATCTGTTAGGGTTGTAAGTAGTTTGAATGGTGTAAAAATACCATAAATGCTGATTATATCATATACTAACCTTGGTTACTTTCTTCATTGTCAGAATCTGTATCATCACCCTGGTTCAACAATCCGATTGAATCCGATAGAAAAAAATTTTATCGGAATGAATTGAGTTTCTGCATCGGAAATTTCCTATTGATACCAATAAGATAATTTTGAATTGGATTTAATCGGTCTTTCCCCTGGTTAAAAAATCCGATTGAATCCGATAAAAAAAACATTTCATCGGAATGGATTGAGTTTCTGCATCGGAAATTTCCCATTGATACCAATAAAATAATTTTTAACTGGATTCAACCGGCATTTTCCCTGGTGAAAAAATCCGATTAAATCCGATAAAAAAAACTTATCGGAATGAATTGATTCCTGCATTGCGATTTTCTTATTGAATTTTATTGGTTGTCAACCTAACCAACGAACGGGTTATATAAATTATATACGCGCATTTTATATCAATTAAACAAACACATATATCATTCATTCAATCATTACGTATGACAAATTATTGCTGAAATAAATTCAAACGATCATTTATGTGTTATTAACATGGTGATCACCCATCCACCTTGTACCGCAGGTGTCGTTGCTTAACCTAGAAGATCGATCTGGAACACCCGCTCGCTCGATACCGTGGTTCGCTTCCTATCAATGTGAACTAAATGACTGTCTTATGTCAGGGATGGGTGTCCTATAGTAATAAGAGTCAATTGGTAATAGTCTATTGGTCATATGAGGGATTTTATCGGTCTTAATGAGAGCATGGGAGTTCATTAATAATAAAAATCCCAATGAAGACCAATACAATATTTTTCAATTGGATTGAATCGGTATGTTATTAATTATGAAGATTCTAATTGATACCAGTCAAATATTTTTCAATGGCATCCAATAGGTATTTTATCAATAATAAGAATTCCTATTGATACCAAGAAAATATTTTTCATTTGATTAAATAGGTATTTTATTGATCATCAAAATTCTGATTGATATCAGTGAAATATTTTTCAATAGAATTCAATGGGTATGTCATTAATCATAAAAATTCCAGTTGATACCAAGAAAATATTTTCTCATTAGATTCAATGGGTATTTCATGATTGATAAAAAATTCCGATAGATACCAATAAAATATTTTTTAATTCGATTGAATCGGTATTTCATCAATCATGAAAATTTCAATTGATACCAGTCAAATATTTTTCAATGGGATCCAATTGATATTTTATCAATAATAATTATTCCGAATGATATCAATGAAATATTGTGTAATTGCATTCACTTGGTATTTTATGACCAATGAAAATTCCGATTGATGCCAATACAATATTTTCCAATTGGATTCAATCGGTATGTTATTAATCATGAAGATTCTAATTGATACCAGTCAAATATTTTTCAATGGCATCCAATAGGTATTTTATCAATAATAAAAATTCCAATTCGTACGAGCACAATATTTTTTAATTTGATTTAATCGGCATTTTATTAATCATTACAATTATAATTGGTAACAGTAACATATTTTTCAGTGGGATCCAATGGATATTCCATCACTGATAAAAATTCCGATTGATACCAATGAAATATTTTCTAATTGGATTCTCTTGGTATTCTATGATTATAGTTCCCTATTCCAGCAACTTTCCCATTAGTTCCAATACATCGAGGTCACCAGGGATTCTGATGAAAAGCAATGATCTGATGCAATGAAAGAAATTTCAGAACTGAATCGGTTATTGCCGGTACATACCTATAGGACTTTAGAATCTGTAAACTTGCCTATTATTTCCAATAAATTTGAATGTTGGAATAATCCAATTAAAACCCATTGATCAATGACATCGATACATCCTTAAATGCAGTCAGAAATCTCCCATAAGAAACCCATTCATCATTCAATTTCACAAATTTTCCCATTAGTTCCAATAGATTGAGATTGCGGAAACTTCCGATAAAAACCGTTTGCCTGATGGAATGGAGAAAATTTCAATCATCCAATCAGATATCTCTTATACAGACCAATAGATTATGTGAAGTTTGATCAATTCCCATAAAATGCAGATTTTTTAATTGGTGAATCCCCGATTGAAACCTATAGAAAAGAGATTCCGATAAACTCTTATTGATTTTGAATCGGGGATTGAACTGTTCCGATTGATCCTATGCAGTCCGATTAATTCTGAATCGGTTTCTATCGGATCTTATCGGATTTTTTAACCAGGGCTAATGCGGTGGAATAAAGTCTAAAATTGGATTGGACATTTCTCATTCAATGCTATTGAATATTCAATCTCGTAAATATTCCTTTTATTTCCCATAAATTGCACTGAAAAAAAAATTTCATCGAAAATCAATTATATTTTGTTGTTAGGGTAACGGAATATCATAGTCAAGTCAACGAATATATGATCAGATTGACAGTATAATCGTTGACTTGACACCATGATGGTTGATTCAACTGCATGTAGTTGAGTCAACAGTGCATGTAGTTGAGCCAACAGTCAGATTCAGTTGGATATATCCAATCGTATTCTACTGTTGAATCAACTATATCACCGTTGTCTTTACCCACCTTCTTTCCAGTGTGGGATGATCGAATAATCCAATTGAAACCTATTGACCAATAAAATCAACAAACTCAAATCGAATTGGATATTCTGGATAGAAACCCAGTAAGTCTTGAATTTTGTACAATTTTCCCATTGGTTCCGATAGATCGAAATCACCGAAAATTCTGATAAAAACCGATAATTTAATCCGCTGAAAAGAATTCTGAATTCGAATTGGATATTTCTCATTCAATCCTATTCAATTTTCAGATCCGTGAATGGTCCTATTATTCCCCATGAATTCGGATAGTGGAATAATCCGATTAAAACCTACAGACCGATCAAATCTGTACAAACTCTAATCGAATTGGACATTCTTCATAAAAACTGATTACATTTCCCATTACGTAACATTTACGATCGGTTCCAATAGCTTTAGGTCATGGAAATTTCCGATAAAGACCATTTGCCTCATGAAATGGAGAAATTTTCATATTCTCAATCAGATATCTCTCATACAAACCGATTGATCACTGAAAGTCATATTAATTCCAATAAAACAAATATTTTTCTATCGGTGAATCCTCGATTCAATCCTATATATACCACGTTCTAATTGATTCCTATCCATCTTGAATCGGTAGTTGAGCCTCTCCGATTGACCCTATTCATTCCGATTAATTTTGAATCGGTTTTTATCGGTTTCTATTGGACCTTTTAACCAGGGTGACTGAAACTTTTTGGAGTTTACGATATTTTTTCACTCTATTATAAGACATATTTGGGAATTCAAATCGACGATTTTACGTAGAACTACACTCTAAGAACACCTAAACCTCTGTGTGTGTCTGATAAATGTTCCTAACAGCACAATGTGTCTCTGGGACGTTTTCTAAACGTTCAGAAAACCTCTCCTACGTTATATAAACCTTCCATAAACGTTCCAGTGGCACGTTGTGCTGTCTGGGGTACGAGAAAATTTGAATACGTCTAACGAGCGTGCATGGAGATTGCTGGCTCTTAGAATTTATACATATATACAAACAACCAGACATTTGTTTACATGACTCGTATGAACTCTGTTCATTATAATAATATTATTGGCAGAATATTGAAATAGCGGAGATTTGGTGTTGTAGTGAGCCAAAGCTACGCCAGAACAGAGCCAGAGTTGGAGGGAGTACGATATGTTGGGTCGAAAACAATGTGCCTGAACTAATGGGGGACTGGCTGACTTTGGAATCGGTTATCAACTTTCGTCAAAAGAAATCCCCGAATGAACATGCATCTGGTGGTTCACCAAAGCTGCGCCATTAGGTAGCAAAAATGACCTGATTCATTTACCATATTAGGTGGGCGAAGAAGTGGCTATACTGATTCAGTTGATTACAAATTTCGTAGCCAATCAGTGCCATACCAATATTGGCATATGGTCGGCTATCAAATATATGGAATGGTAATCCCAACTTTGGCTCAGTACTGGCGCCGCTTTGGTTTACCATAACAGCCGGATTTCCATGAACATAATTGATTCATTCCATGAACGTAGTTCGACTACCGATTTTGTAGTTAGCCATTGCCCTACCGATCCTGGCACTCGATCGCCTATTGGATATATTGAATGGTCATCCCAACTCTGGTTTAGTACTGGTGAAGCTTCGGCTCAGTCTAATAGCCTGTTCCCCATCGCTACGATTTGAACGACAATACAACATCGGTTTCGTAGTCAGCCAGTGCCATATTGATACTGGCATATAGTCGGGTATCAAATCTATGAAATAGTAATCCCAACTCTGGCTCAGTACTGGCGCCACTTTGGTTTACCATAACAGCCGGATTTCCATGGACATAATTTTAACATAGTTCGACTACCGATTTTGTAGTTAGCCATTGCCCTACCGATCCTGGCACTCGATTGCCTATTGGATATATTGGATGGTTATCCCAACTCTGGCTCCGTACTGGTGAAGCTTCGGCTCACCCTAATAACCTGATCCCCATCGCTATGATTTGAACGACAATACAACATCGATTTCGTAGTCAGCCAGTGCCATATTGATACTGACATATAGTCGGGTATCAAATCTATGAAATAGTAATCCCAACTCTGGGGCAGCACTGGCGCCGCTTTGGTTAACCATAACAGCCGGATTTCCATGGACATAATTTTAACATAGTTCGACTACCGATTTTGTAGTTAGCCATTGCCCTACCGATCCTGGCCCTTCATTGTTGATTGGATATATTGGATGGTTATCCGAACACTGGCGCGGCTCCGTTACACTATCATCCGTGTATTTTCCGGCCAGTATTGATTCATTACTGGCCCAACACTGTCTGTCCACGCCAACCAATACCGTCTCAACTCCGTCGAACATGTACAGCCAGTTGAAAAACAGTAATGGGCCTGAACAGGAACAGTTGTTTTTGCCGAAGTCTGGCAAATACAACCTTTCCAGTATTGGGCGATTTGTCAACTCCGGCAATTTCCACATGGGTTATTCAAACGATGTTTCCAGTGGCAAAGAGTTGATTCGAAAAGATATGTAACGATGATTTATCAGATTTC
The DNA here is from genome assembly GCA_018340375.1 of Gonatopus flavifemur. Taxonomy (NCBI): domain Eukaryota; kingdom Metazoa; phylum Arthropoda; class Insecta; order Hymenoptera; family Dryinidae; genus Gonatopus; species Gonatopus flavifemur. The sequence continues at coordinate 467,157 of JAFFJZ010000077.1, read as the reverse complement.
GTGAGTTTTAATTCTCGTTTTGTTTCTATAAACGATTCGAACTTCGAGAACACATTTATTAACATGAATAAAATAGCTCCATTCGATTTGAATACTCAAATCATGGGTTATAATACTTCATTTTATTGATTTCAAAACTATCCAAACTATCATTGTTCATATGAATCCTGTTCTATAAAATAGATTCCATCCAAAGAAATTGCTGTGAAGTTTGAACTGAAAAAGTATCCCATTGTGATCATGAATTTAGTTTTCTGTTGAAGAAATAGAACTCTCGGAATTAAAATTCACAACTATTCAGTACATGATTTGATTTTATTATCCGAACAAAACCACTTGTATTGAAATGAATGAGATTATTAAACTCTCAACTGTACCGGTTTATGAATAACAGTATTTTTGGTCCTATAACTTCATGTTTTTGAATATAATAATTATTTTATTAACCTGATCTCGCGTTTTTTTTCTCATGATGGGAGAGGTTGATCATTCGTAAGCCATGTCTATTCATTTTATGAAATATATTTTCACTTGGAGTCAATAATTATTCTGGTGAAGAAAACAATTATCATGTCAAATACTTGATTGTTAAGAATTTCAAATACTAAGTATAATCAACCTCGATTTCCATACGAAACTTTATGCTATAAAATTGAACTTGTATTTCATTGATTTTCACTTTGGAATTCATCAAATGAGAGTTATAAATCGGATGAAAGATGATATTGACAAAAATAATTAGTCATTCAGTCAATAGAGTGCGTTTTTAATTTCAAAAAATAAATTTCAATGAGCTGATTTGATAGTATGAATGAACCAATTTTTTATGGTTATGACATCATTTTGGAGTCAAAAAGACATTTATTAAATGCAATGAAATGGGAAGCAATGAAATCAATTTCATTGATTAAAAGAATTTTTTTCTCAGTGCGATGATGCAGAACGCAGTGGACGTCCGAATGAGGCGGTAACACCAGAAAACATAGAAAAAATCCACAAAATCGTGTTGAATGATCGGAAGTGAAGTTGCGTGAGTTAGCTGACATCGTAAAAATATCAAAAGAACGTAATGGCTTTATATTGCATGAGCATTCAACTATGAGAAAGCTCTGTTCAAAGTGGGTGCCACGTTTGCTCACTGTTGACCAAAAACAAGAACGCGTTGATGCTTCTGAGCAGTGATTGACCATGTTTGTACGTAACAAGCCGGGATTTTTGCGTCGATATGTTACAATGGATGGAATATGGATCCATCACTACACTCCGGAATCAAAACGATCTGAGTGGACAGCCACTGGTGAATCTCGTCCAAAGCGCCCGAAAGCACAACAATCGGCTGGAAAGATTATGTCCTCGGTATTTTGGGATGTGCGTGGTGTAATATTCATCGACTACCTTGAAAAGGGAAATACCATCGACAGTGAATATTATATCGCATTATTGGAGCGTTTGAAGGCGGAAATTGCAAAGAAACGACTGCATCCCTAGCGATTTCGTTTTTACCAAAGTTTTTGGTAAGAAATTGGTCATCTTTTGGTTTGGTCATATATTGGTTGTAAGTTGGTTATATTATAGTAAAATAACCGTAGCGCTTGTGACTTTTTCCGACCAAAGAATAACCAACGGTTGACCCAACATCCTGTATCTGGATGTGTTAAGTTTTAGTTAAGTTTCGGTTCTCGGTTACTTTCCGGTTGAAAACAAAGAACTTACCGAACATCTGTTGCTATTCATTGGTTAACATCCGGTTAGTTCTTGGACCTGATCCATCCTTTCGACCAAAATATGAGAATGGTTCCCACGGTCAATTCTCGGTTGCTTTATGGTTGAAAACCATGCAGCATTTGGGCAGTTTTTGTAATAGAATGGCGAAATTACCACAGATAGGAGAGATCGGTTTGGTCAGTTTTCGGTTACTTCCTGGTTCAAAACTGAGAACTTACCTAATCTCGCATACTACCCATTGATTGACGTTCGGTTAGTTCTTGGTTACCAACCATAAAGGAACCGAGAATTGACCATTGGAATCATTCTCGTATTTCGGGCAAAAGGATGGATCAGGTCCAAGAAATAACCGAATGTTAACCAATGAACAAATATTTGGTAAGTTTCTTGCGTCTTAAACCAAAAGTACTTCATACCAAAGTTGTTATACAAAGAGGGGGCCACAAAACGACGATATCAGTTTCATCATAGATGGCGTTATAATCGATTGAAATGGGGTCAACATCATTTTTTTAAACGCGAACCCCCACTTTTTATTGCATATCTTGATTCTCCGCAAAAAACTGAGTAACTCTTGCTTGAAACGTTTTTCTAAATTTTTGAAGATGGTGCCACGATCGATGAAAAATAAAGTCTATGAAACAATATGCGGATATCTTGAGGAATGCATCCAAGAGCCGAAAGATCTCATTCGAATGTTGTTGTTAAGAGAGGGGACGACACAATGGCGATATCAGTTCCATAGTAGATGGCGCTGTGGTCGGTAAAAATGAGGTCAACTTCAATTTTTCAAATGGAAACTCCCACTTTTTATCGCATATCATGATTCTACGCCAAAAAATGAGGAATTTTTGTTTGAAACATTTGTCCTAAATTCTTGAAGATGGAAACGGTGGAAAATGAGGTTGATGAAAACGTTCTACTGCATTATGTGTGAAGCAACGCTCAACAAACAAATCAAAACAATAGCAATTTCAGAGAAGAAATCGAACACAAAACACAACAAATGTCATGTCCAAAACATTGTAAATGACTTCAATTCAATGTAACTCTTCTAATGCAGTAGAACTATTTCATCAACCTCATTTTCCACTGTTTGCACTTCAAGAATTTAGGAAAAATGTATCAAACAAAACTTCCTCATTTCTTCGCGTAGAATCACGATATGCGATAAGAAGTAGGAGTTTCCATTTAAAAAATTGAAGTTCACCTCAGTTTTTCTGACCACAGCGCCATCTACTATGGAACTGATATCGCCATTGTGTCGTCCCCTCTCTCAACAACAACATTCGAATGAGATCTTTCGGCTCTTGGATGCATTCCTCAAGATATCCGCATATTGCTTCATAGACTTTATTTTTCATCGATGTGGCGCCATCTTCAAAAATTTAGAAAAACGTTTCAAACAGAAGTTACTCAGTGTTTCGCGTAGAATCAAGATATGCAATAAAAAGTGGGGATTCGCGTCTAAAAAAATGATATTGACCCCATTTTAATCGACCATAACACCATCTATGATGAAACTGATATCGTAATTTTGTGGCCCCCTCTTTGTATAACAACTTTGGTATGAAGTACTTTTGGTTTAAGATGCATGTTTTTGAGATATTTGTATTTAAAGATTAGAATGGGACACCCTGTATATAAAATTGAGGGAACGTGTGTGGAACGTAAACTGAAACATTTGGAGCGTAGAGTTGTTCCGGACGACGTTTCCTACACCCTGTCATTTTCACCAGGGTAATGGAAAATTCAATGGGATCTAAATACCTCGAAGAATTCTTTTGGATCTTATGTTTCGTATAGATGTATGGTTTTTTTATTGAATCATAAAATACAAACTGAAGAATTCCAAGGATCCAAAATCAATCGCTAAACAATTTTGTTGAATGAAGTGATGAACAATGAATTCCAAATTTCTATCTATTCAAATCCCGTCTGATTTTATATTTGAATAATATATTTTCTTGAAATAACATTCGATACAATTGGTGGAAAAATCTGTCTATGATAGCAAAACGAGTATCAAATCAACATCCAAGTGAAAATATTCAAACTAAAAACTCATACCTGACACAAATATGAAACCATAGTTGCCACAATCTGGAAATTCTAACGGAATTTATGAATCACAAATTCGCGTTGGATAGGATGACCAATGAGATGCATCGGATTTCCAGGTTGTGGCAACCTTGAAAACGCACGAATCGCTATTGTTAATGTTGAAATGACAAAATGTTTATTCAAAGTTGATTCATTCCTTTGATCGTACAGGGTGGGCATAGTAGCTGTATGTACGCAACAAAATTATAGAAATCCACTTCGAATATACAAACAGAAAAAACAAAGGAATCATCGTCAGTCAAGTGAAAATGTATTTTTGGAAATGAAGTTGTTCTCTCATTGAACATGCTTTTCCAATGAATATTTATAGTAAGAAATGAATTATCATCGAGCTCTATGTACACTGATAATATAACTGCGACTTACCATCTATCTACCGGGAATGATGTAATTAGTCTATTAATATGCATTGTCTACCAACGTGTCGTTGATGGATCGTTTTCTATCGCTGAAGAGGATTATTGCAATAATCAAACGATTAAGATTGCATTGTCGTGTATGATAATGAAAAACATTTGCATATGTACTCTTTCTCGAGTTTGAAATGTCCAGATATGGTAGTGATAGAACAGATTCAGGTCATCATTGCAGGAAGAAAAAAATGATTTTGGCAGGAAATTGGAATGATCTGGCAACGCATGTAATTCTAAAGTTGGCACAAAGAACGTACAGCTTCGGTGGCTGTCGTTGTCGCTTCCACTTGTTTAAAACAGCATCAAATTTGCTTTCTCCTCTCTTGTTTGAATGGTTCTACTGTAGTCACGTGTGTTCCAGCAAATAACAGTATGTCGAATGAAATCTCAAGGTGAATATACTAATGTGAATGATCGGAAAGTACTATCGATATTTAAAATTGATTTCGGGTTTTATTTCTCATAGAAGTCGGAGATTGATCATTGCTATGGACGATTCATTTTTATCTCATAGATACTATAACTTATGAATTCAAAACTTAGAGAGGGATACAAATAATATGTTTGTGTGAGATACTGTATGCACGAACGTATCTCTGGTATAAATTAACCAACTTGGCGGAAATGCCAAGCCTTTGTTTACAGGAAAAGAATAAGAGATGAAGGTCTCCCTATATCTTCAACCTTGTGATTGTAATAGAAGGTTCATTGCTCTTCATAAATACACGCGAGAATTTAATAGCAATTTGAGAAAAGTCAGGATGTTCAGAAGAGAATTTTTTCATTTTCCCTTCATTTTTTCATTCAAGAATGAAAACAATAGGGGGAACCCCTCAAACCTTCAAATTTCACAGAGAATTATAAAACAAAAATAAGTTTCAAGAGTTACGTGTAAAACTTGCAGTATGCACTGAGAGGAATAATGACTGATACCAAGAAAATGGATTCTTGGATAGTTTCAAGCACACATATTCTTGATCAACAGCTGATATATGTAGACCCCAGAGAAATTTTCTTGTGTCAAAAATATGTATTTTCTAAGGAATGGATTTCTCCAAAAATGAAAATATGTTGTTGGTGATGATCATTATTTCTGTCAGTGTGAGGGGCAAAAGAAAAACTCAAATCTTTATTCCTCTATTCTCAAATAAGTCTATTCCCAAATCATCATCATCATCATCATCATCATCATCATCATCATCATCATCATCATCATCATCATCATCATCATCATCATCATCATCATCATCATCATCATCATCGTGATCAGTCTTATGACTGGTTTGATGAGATCCTCCAACCCTGTCTATTATCCGCTAACCGCTTAATTTCTGCATATCTACGACAACCCTTATCTTGTATAATTTGCTTCATATAACTTGATCTAGGTCTACCCCTTCGAGTTTTACCATTCATGTTTCCTTCCAATATTGTTTTCAATAATCATGCCTTAATGTGTGTCTTATCAGATTGCTTCTTCTTTCACGACCTGTCTCAAAAGACTTCTTTTTTCATTTACCTTCTCAAGTACTTCTTCATTTTTTACTTTCTGTATCCACTTTACTCTAAGCATCCTTCTATAACACCACATTTCAAAAGCTTCAAGTCTCCGTTGGTCCGTTTTTCCAATTGTCCAAGTTTCGCAACCATATAATGCTGTGCTCCAAACGTAACTCTTCAAGAATTTCTTCCTTACTGCTAAGCTAATATTCTTCGAACATAGTAACGGTTTCTTTTGGTGAAAAGCCTGTTTTCCTTGTGCTATTCTTGCTCTTATATCTCTTTCGCTTCCACCGTTTTCTGTAACTATGCTTCCTAGATATTTAAATTCTTTCACTTGCTGAATTGTCTCTGCATCTATTTTGATTTTCGTTCTTCTTGATGTTTTCGCTGTTGTACAAATCATGAATTTTGTTTTGTCTCCATTTATATTCATACAATAGTTTTCTAGTAATATTGTTTTCATAGTGTTGAGAGTATTTTCTAACTCAGCGCCACTCGTAGCTAATTTAGCTATGTCATTCCCGAATATGATTAGTTTTAAATATCTTTATTCTTACCAATCTTCATTCTCACAAATCTCTATTCTTTTATATATAGACGTTTTTTGTTGGTTACATAAGAGAATAGAGATTTGTGGGAATAGGGATTTCTGAGCATAGAGATATTTGGGATTAGTCATATTTGGGAATGGACTTATTTGAGAATAATGTTATTCGAAAATAGAGAAATGGAGAATTCTTCTTCTGCTGTATGGGGACTGTAACATACATGGAATTATCTTCGGTTTGATGTTTTGAACAGCAGAAGATTAAAAAATGAACTCCGAAAGATTCATAATTTATTACCTTTTTCAACGACAAGTCAACAAGAAACAACTGTGGGAACTTTCAGCCGCGTCGCACGTGCTTTTCACGATCATACGTGAAGGATACCAAGTCGTGTATCCAACAACAAAAAAAGTCAGTTTCTTTCAGCTTGTCATTCGGAGAAGGAAAAAACGAATGATAGCAATAAGTATTGTGAAACAACAAGCCTGTTATGAGAAGAAAAGGAAACAATATTCAATGTGCAACAAATCCTAATGACTTCAAGAACGTACAATGAAAATTGTGAATTTCTGTATCAAATTGAAGATATTTTGAAAAATTAGGGCTAGTTATGGCAAAAGTTATGCTGTTATTGAACTTTCCCAAGGTGCTTGAACCCTGGAAAAAAGAATGATGTTGAGAATCTTCCAGATTCATTCTGGAAATATTCAAATTTTACGCCAAAACTTTCGGAATATCTTTCGGAAATGTTCAAGTGCACTGCTCTATTTTGGTTGAAAAATCCTATAGCATCCGATAGAAACTCATTCAAAATCAATAGGAATGAATAGGGTTAAGGAGAAAGTCTCAAGGACCGATTGAAAATGAATAGGACTCAATTGGGAACTTTTATCTATAGGATCGAAGATTTGTTTATTGAGAAATATGTGTTCTATTGGAATTAATTCCATATGGCAATGGGCCGTTTTGTAATGATTCACAGAACGTACTTCGTTATAAGCGAAATGTTTCAGAAACGTTTTATGAAGTTTCAAATAAGTCGCATGTATGTTTTTGAAACATGGAAACGTCCGGGTTTATTCAATTTACATTTCCATAAAACTTCATTAGCACATGTTGAATTGGTCTTTATATATCATCAAATTGAGTACATTTCTGCTGATACCTTCATTTTATACAGATTCTGAATCAAATATATCAATGTAAATTATATTGAGTGTAACAAACTGCATGCAAGAGCTTATGAAAAGCTAGATGCACGGGCAATGATCCCGAAGTGTTTCATCAATTTCGGTTTGAAAGGTATGCAGATGTCCCGATCAAAAAAAACCTCAAAGGATCCCTCATAGGAACCCTCGAGGACCCCATAAGGGTTTGCAGATAGGATCCCATAAGGGTTTCCCTGGGAATTTGGCACAAAAATTTTTGACCTGGGACCCATCTGGGAACCCTTGTGGGACTTTATATAAGACTTTGTATCCGAAATAGAATCTTATAATTGGTCAAAATTTCTTGAAATTTCATGCTTCCCGTATATACTTATGAAATAAATTTTCAATTTACCCAACTTTGAATAAAATTAATTCATATACAGGGTGATTCAAAATTCGCGCACTCTTTTTTGGGAGTAGATTCCTGATGAAATTCTAAAACGATTTGTCCTTTTGCACAATGCTCTTCGACGCATAATTTCCGAGATATAATTAATTAAAGTTGACTAATTATGGGGTGGATCCATCGGTCATTCAGGAGCGTCATAACAGAACAAGAGAGGAAGGTGCTTGCAGAGGGCGCTCATACGATCAGCTGATCGGTATAATCGATACGATTTACCAACATACAAATTGGTAAATTTTCTATGTAGAACGATTGAATTCGTCGACACTGTGGAAAAATTGATTATTGTCATGAATTCTTATCACGATATGCTGTAGGTGAAAGTTGTAAGTTCAGTAATGATTTTTATTACGCAGACAAATGTAAAATAGTGTTATTTCGTAGGGATAGGGATTCAAATGGGAGAAAAAAGTATAACTACTCGTTTTCAATCAGAATTTTCATGTAAAGAAGAAAACATGAGAATTTTCATTCATCCGATACCCAATTTGAACGGTTTGATTAGTAAGTTTAACACAAGAGATTGGATTCCGAATCCTGTATTCTGATTGGTCGAGAATCAATGTATGTTAGATCAATCCTCGGCCGTTTCAAATGATTCTTCTGAAGAATGTGTTTTCGACTCATCCCAACCACAACATTGAACAATGATGAATTTATTCGAATTCACCCTTTTTACATCATTCGATGATTATAAAGGGTTTATCGAACGTTAATTACGTACAAGTTGAAGTAAGTTATTGACGTTCGATAAACCCTTCATAATCATCGAATGATGTAAAAAGGGTGAATTCGAATAAATTCATCATTGTTCAATGTTGTGGTTGGAATAAGTCGGAAGCACATTCTTCAGAAGAATCATTTGAAACGGCCGAGGATTGATCTAACATACATTGATTCTCAACCAATCAGAATACAGGATTCGGAATCTAATTTCTTGTGTTGAACTTACTAATCAAACCGTTCAAATTGGGTAACGGATGAATGAAAATTCTCATGTTTTCTTCTTTACATGAAAATTCTGATTGAAAACGAGTAGTTATACTTTTTTCTCCCACTTGAATCCCTATCCCTACGAAATAACACTATTTTACATTTGTCTGCGTAATAAAAATCATTACTGAACTTACAACTTTCACCTACAGCATATCGTGATAAGAATTCATGACAATAATCAATTTTTCCACAGTGTCGACGAATTCAATCGTTCTACATAGAAAATTTACCAATTTGTATGTTGGTAAATCGTATCGATTATACCGATCAGCTGATCGGATGAGCGCCCTCTGCAAGCACTTTCCTCTCTTGTTCTGTTATGACGCTCCTGAATGACCGATGGATCCACCCCATAATTAGTCAACTTTAATTAATTATATCTCGGAAATTATGCGTCGAAGAGCATTGTGCAAAAGGACAAATCGTTTTAGAATTTCATCAGGAATCTACTCCCAAAAACGAGTGCGCGAATTTTGAATCACCCTGTATAATTGAACTTAGGATTTCTGAAATATTAAAATGAACAAATTATGAGAAGGTACGTGCAATTATTCATCTTTGGAATTATAATTCCATTCAAACATGAGGGGTATCTCTAGTTTCTCTATTTTCACAAGGGAAGGTATTAAATATTCCATCATCAAAATTTAGGGCAGCGCTATGATATTGAAGTTTACACCAGGTGAAATCAATATCGATAATGTCTGGTCATTGCAATTTTTATTGAATCCTTATAATCGAACTGTATTTTTTCGAATTAAAATTACAAATATATATTTTATGTTTATCAACATATTTAATTTCAAGTATTGGTTTTCACAATACAGAAGCACGTTAAATGAAAATGTATGTTGACCTGAACCATTGAATTTTACACATTTTAAACTTTATTCACACCAACTTCAGAAAAATTAGATAGATTGCAACATGAACATGAATTATTCTGCACCACTGAAAATTGCTGTCAGATCCACTCAAAAAATAGCTGCCAGAGCTATCAAAAAGATATCAATTATTGGTAAACCAATGTAACACATTTTTGGAGAATATTTCAGTATCAAAAGAGACCACTGGGCCACTGTTGCAAACAGTATTCGTCCACCATTGTTTATACTGATCAAAATCATCTTTTCAGTCATGTAAGTTCTTATTGGGGGAGATTTGATATGAGTATTTAGAAAGAAACGGGTCAAAAACACTTCATGTAGGATCTTACATGAGCTACCACGTGGGATCCCATAAGGGTTCCCAGATGGGTTTTGGTCATAATTGTTGTGCCAAATTCCCAGGAGAACCCTTATGGAATCCTATCTGGGAACCCTTATGGGAATCATCAAGGGTTCCTTTGAGGGATCCCATGAGTTTTTTTCTGATCGGAGTGTCATGCCAAAAACACATTCTGAAAATTATAGGCCCTTGATAAAAGAAGCCGGGCGGTAAAGTATGGAAAAGTACCAAAATTCGGCATGGGGGAACTGAGATACCACATGATTATAACGTGCATGATTATTTTTTAAAAAACTTTCACACATGTTTTTTTATGTATGTTGGTCAGTGGCAGTGTTGCCAGATACACCGCATCCCCGCATTCTGACCACCTGATCCGCACTCCGCATTATACGATGCGGAACGTTAAAAACTCCGCATCCTGTCAAGTTGACGAGTAGTATTCATATCGTACGTTTTTCTCATCTAATGGTCTGTCTACATAACTGAGGTAGTCTTGAGAACGGTTGTGCGATAACTGTATACGAGATTTGCACAGCCTTCTGTTCGCTACATTCACATTTACGTGAGTCGTGTGTCTAGGCCTTTAGTACATAATGTTCTATTCTCACGTTGATGGTTATGTAGTTCGTTAGTTGTATGTATAATTTTATTTCTTTTTCGTCGGCGCTCACTTACAGTACTTGTGAGCGCCACCGTCCCTCACAAAATCTCCCCTCTTATTCTATAATTTCGCCCTACCCTAAACTTAGAGCTAACTTAACCTAATCATCCACACGCTTGAGAGAGAGAGAGAAAGAAACATCACCCATCCGTCCACACTTCTCACTCATTCCTCCTCCCCTTTTCCCATTCCCCCTCTCTCCTTTGCCCTCCTCCTCCTCTCCTCCAATTCCTTCATCCATCCCTCCCCTCTCCCGTCCTCCCCTAATATTTCTCTAACCCTCTCATCCAACCCCAACTCCCGAACACCTCTCCATAACGTGATCCCATCCCTCTATCTCCCATTCGCATACCCTACATTTCCCCCTATCCCCCTCTTCCCAATATCTGCCCCCCCTCATCTCATTCCCCAATCTAAATCTCGCTATCCTTCTTGTCCACTTGACCCCTTTGCTCTCCTTCAAATACCCCAGAATCGCATCTATCATTATGTGTTTGTACCAACTGTTGTACCTCGAATCATCTATCTTCACCCTCCTCTCCTCTACCTGGCTCTTCCTATCTCTATCCTCCAATTCTCCCCCGACCCACCCCTCCCTTCTTCCCTTCTCTAGTTCCTCGTCCTCCAGCCCCATTTCCTCTGACCATTCTCTCCTTTCCTCCTCCCACCTCCCCCGCCCCCTTCTCCCTTTCATCTCGCTCCAACATCTCATCGCTACCTCACCCGCCTCCCCTCTTCCTAATTTCCCCTCGTACCTACACGCTCTCCTCCTAAAACCCACCCTCATCTTATCTCTCTTGCACTCCTCCCTTATTATGTATCCTGGAGTCCTCCAGTCCAAGCCCAGTATCCACCTCAAATATTTCTCCTGAATTCTCTCCATTCCCGTCCTCTCTTTCCACACCCATATCTCTGCCCCATATTCTAAAACCGACCCCACCAACCTATCCCAAATCCACAACCTCCTTTTCCAATCCGCTCCTAATTTCCTTTCCCCTATCCCCCAAACCGTCCTCATCACCTCCATGCAGTTCGTTAGTTCTGAAGTGGTAATTCGACAGCTATGGAGTAATCTAAGGCTTACTTGAAGTTTTGTTTCTCACCGTTGACAGTACTGAGAATCACTACCAACTTGGAGTGTAAAATGTGATTAGTTGAGAACTTAATTGAGAACAGACGGATTTTGTAAGTGATAGGTAACCTCGAAACGAAAGATTTTTCACATAAGACTTGTTTACCGGAATTTGAATGACGTTTAAACGTCGAATGCAAATGCGTAAAATTTTTTATCAAAACTATTGTACCCTGAACTCATTTTTCAGAAGAAGAAATTTGTTGATCTCTTGAAGAAATGAGAAATTCTTCTCTCCTTACTATTTTGATTAGTAATGACTTTGCTCAAAATTTTTCCTCACATGAATTCATTGAAGTATTTCTGAAATAAAATTTTTGTTGCTTACTACATTTCATTCTCCCCGTGGGATGATTGCGAGTCTTCCAGGGGGATATTCTTGATACCTGTCCTTGATATCCTTTTTATCCATCCTTGGTAGTATCTGCTTCCTTTACGTGGTGGGGAGGATAAGTGTTTCAGATTTGGGTCTCTTTTTCGGATGGAGTGAACTACCCGAGAGGGAGAATCCAAACTGAGAGAAACTAAATCATCCCAACGCCAGGAACATCGGCAGAAACGGAGGGATAGCAACGGGAAACTACCTTCCTTGACATCTTTTAATATTCCCGAGGAAATGAAATCTTTTTCCAAACCTAGAATTTTGAATGTTAATTTATTGAAAAAAAGCAACAACAACAACAACATCATGGCGTCCTCTTGGGTAAAATATTCCGAAGGTGAAATAGCCTCCCGTTCGGATCTCCGGGTGGAGGCTGCTCGAGAGAGCCTCATCAAACAAGATAGAAAACCAAAGAAGATAGGGAAAAAAGAGAACATTCTTCGAGTCGGAGCGTGGAATGTTAGATCACTGAGACGAACAGGAAGATTAGAAAGTTTGAAATTAGAAATAAATAAGTTACGTATCGATGTAATGGGAATCAGCGAAATGAGATGGCCGCAAGGAGGGGATTTCTGGAGTGGGGATTACAGAATCATCCATACAGGATCAAAGAATGGTCACGCAGGTGTAGGAATTGAAATGCATAAAAAGGTAGGGAATAGGATAGAAAATTATTTGCAACATAGCGAACGCGTAATGATGGTCAGAGTTAGAACAAAACCGATAGACACTGTTATAGTAAAGTATACATGTCCACATCTGCATACTCAGAGGAAGACATCGAAAAAACGTACGATGAAATAGAAGAAGTGATAGAATATGTGAAGGGGGAAGAAAATTTAATGATCATAGGCGATTGGAATGCGGTAGTAGGGCAAGGAAAAGAGGGCAACATAATAGGAGATTTTGCGTTAGGAAAAAGAAATGAAAGAGGACAACGTTGATTCGAATTTTGTGAAAGCCATGAAATGGTTATTACCAATACATTATTAAAAAATTATCCAAGAAGAATCTATAGTCGGAAAATGCCTGGAGATACAGCAAGATACCAAATTGATTAGATATCAGTGAAACAAAGATTTCGAAACCAACTGAAAAGCTGTGAAACTTATCCAGGAGCGGATATAGATAGTGATCACAATATGTTGCTGATGAAATGCTCTCTGAAATTCAAAGCTCTGAAAAAGAAGAGGAAAATGCAAAAAAGATGGAATTTGAAGAACCTCAAACAAGAAAAAAAACAGGAGGCATTCAAAGTGATGTTGGACGAAAAATTGGAAGATCGACAAGACAAAGACTTGGAAATAGAGAGTAGATGGACAAAAATGAGAGGGAACATAGAACGATGTGCAGATGAAATTTTGAAGAGCAATGGAGGTGAGCCTAAGAAACTATGGATAACGGAAAAAATTTTCGATTCAATTAATAAAAGAAGGGAATTCAAGAATAAGAGTAGTGAACAAGACCAGCAGACGTACAAGGCACTGAGGAATAAAATAATCAGAGAATCGAGGAAAGCAAGAGAACAGTGGTTAGAGGAAAAATGTCAGGATATAGAAGTAAGATTACATTTGGGGAAAATAGATGAGGCATATAGGATTGTTAAGAGATTTTTTGGACAAATGAAATCTAGAAGCAGTCAAATTAAGAATTATCCAGGGAGACAATTGATGAATACGGAGGAAAGAATAGAACAATGGATTAATCATTCGGAAGATCTGTATAAAGGAAGCGATGATATGGGATTTTTAGAGAGGGAGGAAGATGTCGATGAAGGAGAATTGGGAGATTCAATTTTGAGATCAGAATTCGACAGGGCTTTAGAAGAATTGAAAAATAATAAAGCGCCAGGAATAGATAGCATAAGTGCGGACCTTATCAAAGCCTCCAGTCAGAGAACTCTTGACGCACTGTTCGAACTGGTCAGAGATATGTACGAAATAGGCGAAGTACCGAAGGATTTCCAGAAGGATAAAATTGTCGCCATTCCGAAGAAACAAGGAGCAGACAAATGCGAGGACTACAGAATGATTAGTCTAACTTCACATGCCTCGAAAATACTGACAAAAATCATATACAGGAAACGAGAGAGTAGATTAGCAGAAGATCAGTTCGGTTTTAGGAAAAATAAGGGAACAAGGGAAACAATATTAGCACTCAGAACAGTAGTAGAGAAAAGTCTAGAATTAAAAAAGTCAGTGTATATAGGTTTTGTGGATATACAAAAAGCATTCGATAATGTTGATTGGGAGAAGATGTTCACGATTCTGAAAAAGGTGGGAATTAATTCCAGGGATAGGAGAATAATGTATGAATTATATAAGAATCAAACCGCAATAATAGAAATAGAAGGTCAAAAAGGAGAAGCACAAATTAGGAGATGGGGGAGACAAGGATGCTCACTATCGCCACTGATTTTCAATTTGTATATAGAAGGAGCAATGAACGAAGTGAAGGAGCAAGCGCCATTGAAATTACAGATTCAAGGTGAAAATGTGAGCATGTTAAGATTTGCGGATGACATAGCTATATTAGCTACGAGTGTTGCTGAGTTAGAAAATACTCTCAACACTATGAAAAAAATATTACAAGACAAATATTGTATGAATATCAATAAGGACAAAACAAAATTCATGATTTGTACAACAGCGAAAACATCAAGAAGAACGAAAATCAAAATAGATGCAGAGACAATTCATCAAGTGAAAGAATTTAAATATCTAGGAAGCATAGTTACAGAAAACGGTGGAAGCGAAAGAGATATAAGAGCAAGAATAGCACAAGGAAAACAGGCTTTTCACCAAAAGAAACAGTTACTATGTTCGAAGAATATTAGCTTAGCAGTAAGGAAGAAATTCTTGAAGAGTTACGTTTGAAGCACAGTATTATATGGTTGCGAAACTTGGACAATTGGAAAAACGGACCAACGGAGACTTGAAGCTTTTGAAATGTGGTGTTATAGAAGGATGCTTAGAATAAAGTGGATACAGAAAGTAAAAAATGAAGAAGTACTTGAGAAGGTAAATGAAAAAAGAAGTCTTTTGAGACAGGTCGTGAAAAGAAGAAGTAATCTGATAGGACACACATTAAGGCATGATAGCTTATTATAAACAATATTGGAAGGAAAAATGAATGGTAAAACTCGAAGAGGTAGACCTAGATTAAGTTATATGAAGCAAATTATGCAAGATAAGGGTAGATATGCAGAAATCAAGCGGTTAGCGGATAATAGACAGGGTTGGAGGATTTCATCAAACCAGTCATGAGACTGATTACTTTATGATGATGACTATATTTAATACATTCTGACATGGAGATGATTTTGATTGAGACATCTATTATAAATTCTTCCTTTCAAAGAAATATGCTATAAATCTTTATTACATACTGATAATGTGAATGACCAATCATAGAAACATTATAATGAACATATATCCCTATAAACATTGCTCAACTTGTCGGAAACTGATGATTGTCACCAAACTGTAATTATTATGGAACTGTGACGTTCGTTTGTTATCATTAACAATGCTTTATACAATACACTGTAAAAAGTCGACAAATAAATTCCTGCTTCAATTGTGAATTCACGTTTGGAGAAACTCTTGATATCACTACTCTGAATGTAGGGGAAATATGTATTAAAGCTGGCAAGTACATAAAGATTTGTGAGTAACCTACACTGAATGTTTGCATATTACAATGAGTTTGTAATTCTAATTATGAAATCGGTAAAAACGCCACACTCATTGTGGGTAACAAAGTTACTAACACTGAATATGAGGAATTCACAGACGATCGTAAATATTACAGATTTTTCAGGAATTCCTACACTGAATCGAAGGAATTTCAATCCGGTGTTCGTAAAAGCTTCACGTTGAATGTAGTGGATTTACATTTTTTTCAACAAAAGCCCTATATTCCGTGTAGGTAATTTTTTCCCCTACATTGGATGTGGTGAAAACCCTATTATTTTGTTTATAATGTAACTCCCATAAACGATGAATGGTGATAATAAAATCACTGAAGAAACTTTTGCTTGCATACTTGAACAAAGTCGGTATGGGAATGAAGTTCATGGAGTGTACTCTCTCTCCTTAGTTCTATTCCAAAATCCATATATTTGCCGCCGTTATATAAGATACCACATCCTCACACTCGAAGAAAAAAATACTAGAAATCATTAATTTCGATATTTACATTCATGTTGAAATAGTGAGCATAAATGATCAATCCAATAAGTATAGTAGATTCTTTTCCCAACTCAGGATCTTCTTATGATTCTAATTCCTCTATTTAAATTTTTCATATGGAGCTACAGAATCACGAAGTCAAACAATCTACAGAATGATGGAATTAACAAAGATACTCGGCATACTTGAAATGAGAAGATGGTACTTGACAAGTATCATGCTTTAGTCGTCATAAGATGGCTCAAAGTTGAGCTCTTATTTGTCATCAGTGCTAATAAACATGTGAATTATATGTTGGTAGATAATTGATTGCATATCACTGCTTTTTTCCAGGGTATGTAGACAGCTTAAGTATGGGATTAACTAGTGATGAGGAAAATGATGTCGATGATGTGACATCGCTCAAAACACCACCTAAAAGACTTCAAAGTGATAAAAGTGAAGCAAATGCTGAGAAAAGACATGTTATGACCAAGTTTACTGCTAATTTACAAAAGACATTTCCTTGGCTTCAATCTGTTCCTTCCAACCCTTATAAGGCCCAATGTAGATATTGTCCGACCAATAGTTCAGGATATGCGACAGTGTTCCGCTGTGAGAGGTACTCCTTTCATCACATCCATTTATGAATATCAGAACTATCTCTTGAAACTCCTGTCATTTGCATACGGTATGCTCTTCCTATAGGTCTGACATACATCGCCATGCTTCGTCGGAAGAGCATCGGGCCAGTTTAAAATCTCGTAAATTGGGAAATCCTCTAGTTATACAGTCATTTTTATCTGCCAACAAGGTGACCACAATGAAAGGAAAAGTGGCTTACGCTGAAATGAAACTAGCGGGATACGTGGCAGCTCACAATGAACCTTTCTACAGGATGAACCATCTTGTCAGTGTCTTGAAGGATATATTCCCCGATTTCAATATAGCACAGGATATTTCATTGAAGAACACTAGAACTGAAGGAGTAGTGATCATTGTCCTTGGTGAAGATGAGAAGGAATATCCAACAGACGCCGAGGGAGGTGTCACAGCAAGAAGATTGATTGAATTGATCAAAGAATCCTCCGATAAATATGGTGTTCCGTTTTATAATGTTATTGGATTCGAGTCCGACGGGTGTAATCTCATGACAGGTTCTCATAACTCCGTCGCATCAAGGATGGAAGAGTTATGTCCTGATATTCGTATTTCTAAGTGTGTGTGTCACTCACTTCATCTGTGTGCTAGTGATGCTTGCAAGGGTTTGCCTCGAGCATGTGAAGATCTTGCACGTTTCATCCATAACTCCTTCCACAGTAGTTCTAAAAGACGGGCACAATCCGATGAATTCCAAACCTTTCTGAATCTAGATGTTCTGGAAATGTTGCACCCCAGCCAAACCAGGTGGCTCTCTTTCACCGCTGTAGTTGATCGGATTGCTGAACAATTGGATGTTGTGCGTTTGTTTTTTCATGCAAAATGGATCGAAGAACACCTCAAATCAGCAGAAAAGATCCATGTTCTTTCGAATAATCCGATCATCAAAGCCTTCTACCTTTTCCTGCAGTGGATTTTGCCTAAAATAACGGGGATTAATGAACTTTTTCATTCGGAAAAGTCAGTGATTACCGTTATTCATGAACGACTGATGAACACATTTAAAGATACGATTCTAGCTGCTTTCATGAATAGAGGCTATATTTGCAAAACTCCCGTAAACAAAATCCGTCCAGATGACTCTTCACAATGGTTGGATTTGAGTCAAATATAGTTGGGTGTCGGTGTTATGAATCAAATTGCCAATCCAGATATTCAAAAGAATTCAGAACTCATACAAGACTTCAAAACGAAATGTAATTTTTTAGTCACTCTATGCCTGCAAATGGAGCAGAGGTGACTACAAATTCTGTTTTTGGTTCTGTTCATAACGGGGTTTATTATACGGCTTATAATTATATATTTTGTAGGTATGATTTTGTGGATCACCTCTTGCAGAGCTTGAGGTGTTTGGCACCCGAAGCAGCTCTTTCTCAGAAAGAAAGAGAAAGAACTCCCACACTACTGAATTTGGCCAATCTACTCCCCCGTGTTATTGACCAGGATAATTCAGTGAAGCTGCAACAGTTGGATGATCAGGGGAGGTCCCTTCCATTCCAAATTGATAGCTTGCCCAGAAAAATTAAAGAAGCTGAAGACATCGAAGACTTATGGCATGAGGGATCACGCTATATGCATAGGATGATCCCAGACAGCACTGGAATATTTTCTGAACGTTCAAAAACCGTGCTTTGTTATGAAGAGACAGAGCAAAAATGACCCAGAAGATTCTAGAAACCTTCTTAGAAATATGAAGTCTCAGTAGGATGTTCAGAGATTATCGTGAAATTATTGACGAAGTACAACTTCCCAACCTTGGCAAACATAGATTGCACAATTTTTCATAAAATTCATAATTTCACATGACACTTATAATTTTTCATCAAAACTAAGTTGAAAGAGAACAAAATGGGGTTTCCTTCATAACTCCTCTTGAAATTCGGATTTTGAGAGAAAGTATGGAAAATTATGAGATCCGTTTTCACTGGGGCAGGAAAAGGAATTTGAATCGTGCGTTTTCAAATGTAATTGAAGTATGAATCGCTTATAAAAATTAATTCTCTAACTGATGTGACGGTCTTTTTGAGATCGTCATGATTTGATAGTTTTCGAACGACAAGGCTTCACTCTATCTTTCCTCCCGGGATGACAATTTTATATCTTTTGATTATTGTCATCTAATTCGTTCCGACACCATATGTTACGAGTACCGACACCTGCTGCCACCAATGAGTAACGAGATACCGTTTAGCGATACGGCGTTATCGTTATCGATTTCGGATCTACCGCGTCCGAGCTACAAGGACGAGGGTGCAGAGGGCACCATATCTCGCTACCGTCTACGACCGCGGGCTCCGTCTACAGGGAAACATCCGTGCTGTCTACGCAGCAACTACAACTCGGCTGATGTAATATCACTTGATCAGAAAACAGCCAATCCCAGGCAGCCACGTCGGTTTAACGTCCCGTTTGAAGGGGTTTTCGAAATTTTGCGTCGTTGCTGCAAGCAGCGCAACGACAGTGTCGTTTTGTCTTTCAACCGAAGTGCCACCTGTTGCTCCCGTTGCCACTGGTGGCAAAGGTTAATATATAGTTATCGTTTTGGTAAGTGGTGGAGAACCACTTTTAGATTGTTATTATGTATCGAATCTTTTGTTTGTCCCGGGGTGGATATAGTGTATATGGGTTAATAAACCAAAGTGTGTGTATATCGCGTGTAGTTCTTGGTCTCCGGTGGAGACGTGTTCCCGTCGAGTTCCCGTACCGTTTCAGGAAATCCACGCCGCCTCCGCGGTTGGAGTTTTAGCCGGTCTACAGAGAAAGAGAGAGAGAGAGAGAGAGAGCTGACTTCGTTTGAAACGTTTATCGTAGAAAAAGGTAAGTCCAAATAAGGGATTTCACGGTCGTTTCGCGGGTTTCGGAAACGTTCATCGTTTCCTCGATCTTTTATTTGAGTTGAGCCGGCTGCGATGTCAGGTTCTCTTTAAAGTAAGATTTTGCGACGTGACATTGAATACCAAAATACTGAAGCTTACGCATGTTTATTTTTTTCTGATAATATGACTAATCGTGATATCCCATTCGAAAAAATCGATTTTGCCACACTCCCATCCACTTCAAGTTGGTTTGTTTTCAGATTTCATTTTGAATTCGTTTCAACAAACGATCCAAATTCCACCGATTTGATTTCGAAACCTTGTGGGAAGCAAAGGAAACGTTGACATATGTGCACATTGAAGAAAAATTTTCAGAATTATCTTCATTATGTGGGATTGAACCACGCAAATCCCTAACAATAATTATTTTTTCAGTTGCATGCTCCCGAAGACGAAGTTGGAGAACGACCCTTTTCAATCCTCGCGCTGTTTGTTCTCGAAGTTTTGTCTATTCCGATTTCGAACGCTGACTGTGAAAGGAAATTCTCCAAAATTAACGATATAAAAACAAAAAAGAGGAATCGTCTTTTAAAAAAAACTACATGTGGTATCCTTCATGCCGACGCAGCTATCCGCAGCAGTGAAGAGTGCTGTGTTGGATTTAAACCCCGGAAGAGTAGTACTCTGAAATGACTTCGAGCAATATTTACAAATTTTCTGAAGATGACGCTTCCGATCAAAACGATGACTGGACAGAAAATGTGGTTCCTGGATTTGAGAATGATTCTGAATTATGAATGAAGATTTTTCCTAACTGAATGCTAGTTGACACACTGTTCATCATCATCCTACTACCCAAGTATCAATAAATGTTTAAATGTATATACGGAATAAAAATTTCCCTAGAATGTACGGATGAAACTGTTTTGAATATACTTGGTACGTACATGGCACATTCGAAATATACGATATCCATTCAATCGACGTAATATTGTATATTCGATTACACACGTCTGATAAATGTGCATAACACCTGAAAAACGGTCTTATTAGAATATGCATCAAACATGTGTTGAATATTAGCAGCACGTTCAAAATATATTCTGGCGCTACTATTATTACGGTTCCAGAAAAAACAATAATTGCATAGCTCTTCTTCTCCCAGAGATATGAAAAAAATCTGAAAATGTTCACGAGGCTGAGAGAAATTGTAAATGCGATTGGTTTAGAGTCATTCCGCTGGAACAGATTCCGGCCCATATGAGGCCAGGGTAACTCAAAAACTAAGCTCGTAATCGAATTTTTATACAAGCCCGACTCCATCATATGCTACCCTTGGGGTAGACCGCGATTGCCCGGAATTTCCTGATTCGTTGAAGACTAGTATTTTTTAGGGAAACCACTAAGAAGTCCTACTTTTCGATGAATCAGGAAGTCTCGGGCCAACGCGCATTTGAAATCCTTTGAATTATTCCATTTGATTCAATCAGGACTGAATGAGTATCGACCCTCAGGAATTGTTGAAGAGCTGCTTGAAACATTGAAAGTATTGAACATACCACATAACGTTGATTGAGATGCGCATTCGAACAGACACAAACTTCCTTCGAGCTTTCAGATAATTCGCCGACGGGATGGGAGCGGAGGTTATCACTGATCTTTGTCTCCCTGCTGGGATCATCATGCCCATCCACGCAATCACCCCCTCGGTGGCTCCAGACCGCACGCGTGGTCACCAATAACTTCGATGGTCCATAACTCACATCTCAACAGGCGGAAGGGGGTCCATGACCAGTGTTTCGTAGAGGGTTCGAAACCAGCTTTCACATGCCGTGGTTAAAAATTCAGGATCCGATTTGAAAAAACCATCTTGACCCCTAAATGACATTAAAAATGACCTCTGAGGGATTTTTCAAGGTCAGCATCATACTCTCTCCTTGGAACCCTAAACCTTTTACCCCAAACATTCTTCCCCATCTCCACTAGTTTCCGAGATATTTGACTATATCATTGAAAATGGGCAACCCTATATAAAAACCTACTTCCTGGAGACCAAGACGCGCAAAACTGAGGTTATGTTGCTGAAACGTTCAGAAGACTTCCGATGTTATCTGGGTTGCGCTCGAACTAGTTTCAGAATCTGATCCAGGATACCAGTAGAACGAGAAAAAAAATTCGTCAAAATGAAAAATAAAAAATACAGCATGTGCCATTATAAGAAAAAGTTCAATATCTCCTTGACTTCCCACTCGATTTATCTGAAAATTTCAGGAACACTTCTACGAACAACTTTTACGAACATTGACGAACAACTTTGTCACTTCAAATTATTCCAAATTGAAAATTCCTTTAACACTTCTTTCCGTGGGAACTCGCAAACCTCAAGAGCTTTTGTGTATTCATTGAATAATGAAATATTCCAACAAATTTAACTCACTTGTTGTCTTCGGGGATCAATAATGAACCTGTGTACCAAATTTGAAGTCATTCCAGTGACTTGGCGCTGAGTAATCGCAAAATATATTTTGGATTGTATTAATTTTGAAGGAATGAGAATTTTCTCTTTGATTTTCACCTCACGAACTATTGACGGTACACAAAACTTTTCCATCAGAAAAATGTGTTTTTTGATGAACAGGCAATATTTTTTATTTCCCATTTTGACGAATTTTTTTTCTCTTTCTACTGGTATCCTGGATTAGATTCCGAAAAGTGTTCGAGCGCAAGTCTGGTTATTGCATGCGACGCTTCAATTGTACAAGAATGTGAGGTATTTGTGTAATATGTGATCTAACCCAATTCATCCATTATTCAGAAGTTTTCTTCAACGTTGTGGAGTTGGGATGGATTTCAAAGATGGAAACGTATTTTCAATACCCCACCACACCCCGACTCTTGAATGCGGAGAATAACGTTTCACAGATTTATAAAATCAAGGTAGATCACATACAACACAATCACCGGTCCATCTTCCCAGGCTTACGAAATGATGCGACTCACACTTTTGTTCCTGAAAACTCCCAATTCATGCCCCCAAGTTTATCCACGTTTTTTTACATAATACGCAAAAAGAGACACCGAATTCGTGGTTTGTGCATTTTTATGCTTCGAAGTTCATGTCGAGTTTCCACACAAAATATTATGCTTTCATAATCTTGGATGATGTAATGAAAGATGATGCAATATGATGGAGATAATAAATTCTTCAAATGCCAATTGAACTTCTTACGAACACTTTTTGAACTGATGCGTGTTGTATGGGGTTCCATCATATTTCATCATATTTCACTTTATCACTCAAGATCATGCACGGAGGGAAAAAATTTGCTGACGCAGCAAATCGAGGTATTATATGTAGAATAGCAAATTTTTTTGCTGACCTAGCTAAAAATTTGCTATAACAGCAATCGTGTTAGCTACGACAGCAATTTTTTAGCTGTGGCAGCAAAAAATGTTTGCTCCGCCAGCAAATTTTCAGTATTATATACAGAATAGCAAACAAATTTTGCTGGGATAGCAAACATTTTTCGCTGCCACAGCTAAAATTTCGCTGTCGCAGCTAACAAGATTGCTGGAACAGCAAATAGTTTGCTGTCACAGCAAAAAATTTGCTGCTCTGGCAAAAGGAACCCAGCGAAAGTAGATTTCGCTGCCACAGCGAACTCCTTTTTCTCCGTGTGGAAGTATAGTCAAGAGACGCGGTACCGTCTCGACGCCAAGTACATGAAAAAGAATTTTTAATTATTTGTAAATTATATATAAATGCAACTGTCGCTACCGCTTCTCTTTCACAGTAATTTCGGGATTTCTCTGATTTTATTCTTTGAATTGTTTCAATGTGATCGCATGGTTCAAAAATCAAACAATTTCATTGCGTCCATGAGATTTTCCGCTTTCGATTGAGATATCTCCCGGTTTCATCAGTGAACTATTCACTGAGATATCTCAATATCGATTCGATTTTTGTTAGAAATGTTTTGGATTTTGATTCTTATTTGCGTTTTTCGGTGTCCTGGAATATTTCTTCCGCGACTTCGTTCCGAAATTCGACTCTCAAAAATATCGACACTCAGTTTTTTCGGAATGTAGGGGAGCGAGGGGCTAGTTGTAACAATTTTTGGAAAAATGCTAGTATTGTGAAATATATACATAATTTCTTGCTCATCATTGGATATTTCGTGAGCGTGAACGATTACAATTTACCTCATATTTCCTGGAGCAATATTGATTCCAAATTATCTTTCTCAGTGTTACCTGGTTCGACTCTCAATGAAATGACTTCTGCGCAATATGTTCTCGAATATTTCAATGAATTGAATTTGTTTCAACTTAATACTTTCAGAAATTCTCATGGTAACATACTTGATCTTATTTTTTCTGATAACGATCGTATTGATGTCAATATTGCTCTGGATCCTTTTCTCGCGTGTGACAACTTTCATCCTTCTCTTGTATCTAAGCTCAACCTAAGTGAAAGTGTTTTACTGGTCCCCAATAAAATCATCAAATATAATTTTAATAAGGCGAATTACAGTGCAATTTGTGAATATTCAGGTTCTATCAACTGGGACGATGAATTGCGTAATCTTAATGTTATTGAAGCTGTTGATTTTTTGTATCTTCATTTATATAATGCAGTTGATTCATTCGTACCCAAGTATGTATTAAGGAATGGTTCTTATCCAAAATGGTTTTCTTCGGAATTAATTAAACTTATTCGTCAAAAGAAAATTGCTCACAATAGGTACGAAGAGTCAAATTGCTTTGAAGATTACCTAATCTTTAGTCACTTGCGAGCTCAATGTAAAGTTTTGACTCGCCAATGTTACTTGTCTCATCTTCATTACGTTCAAGGGTCCATTCCTACAAATGTCAAAAGCTTTTGGAACTTTGTTAATAGTAAGCGGAATCAGAACGGTATACCCCTGGTGATGCATTTAGACGGTACTATTGGCAATACTGGTATTGCTATTTCGAACTTATTTCCATCTTATTTCAGATCAGTTTATCAAAATTATCCCGTTGTTACTTGTAATTTACCAGAATCCACTCTCAATGTCAATCTTTCCGATTTATCCATTAATATCGGTGAAGTGTTCAATAAAATTTCATCCTTGAAAACTTCTTCCGGTCCTGGTGATGATGGTATTCCTCCTAATTTTCTAAAATCTTGCAAGTTCGTCATTTCTCGGCCTTTGTGGTTGATCTTCAGCAGCTCTTTATCCTCTGGGATATTTCCTTCTCAATGGAAATCCAGCTTAATTACTCCTTTCTTCAAATCTGGGGACCGTTCTGACGTGAGAAACTATAGACCAATTAGTATCATGAATGTTATGCCGGAAATTTTTGAAGATATAGTTACTGATAAAATAACACCACTGTTTTCTGATATAATTTCTGATTTCCAGCATGGCTTTACTTCTGGAAAATCTACCGTGACTAACTTGTCTATTTTTCCTCATGTCTTGTCCTCTGCGCTTGATCAAAATGCCCAAGTGGATACTATATATACACGGAGAAAAAGGTATCTTGAAAAATACCATAATTTATGGAGTTTTGGCGTTGGTCTCACTTGAGTCAAAATATTTACTCGAAGATACCTCTAAAAGTACCATAATGGCTGGGAAGTTTATGAGGGAGGTACCATACTTCTTTGTAAAAGTCCAAGAAATTATGGGACTTTTAGAGGTTCGTTCACGTAAATATTTTGACTCGGGTCAGACTAACGCCAAAAATCCATAGATTATGGTATTTTTCAAGATATCTGTTTTCTCAGTGTACAGACTTCTCAAAGGCTTTTGACAGAGTTGATCATAATATATTGTTAAATAAATTAAGTAATTTAGGTATTCGCAGCAATTTCTTGTCGTGGTTACAGAGTTATATTCTGAATCGTACGCAATGACTTCGTGTCTCTCAATATATTTCTGATTCATTTTTTTTATCCTCAGGTGTACCGCAAGGCTCACATCTAGGTCCTTTATTATTTATTATTTTCATTAATGATATCTCTACGATTTTCAAGTACTGCACACGTCTTCTTTTCGCTGATGACCTGAAACTGTTTATGATTATAAGAACTTACAGAGATGCTCAAAATCTGCAATCTGATTTGGATCGGTTACAATCTTGGTGTGTGCTATCTAATATGTCATTAAATCTCACTAAATGCCATGTGATGAGATTTTATAGAGGTAAAGATGCTATTCATTTTCCTTATAACTTGTCTCATTCTCTGTTAATACCTATAAATACTGTTCGTGATCTTGGAGTTTCATTTGACTCTCGTTTTAACTTCTCAGATCATTACAATTGCATAGTTAGTACTTCCATGAAATCTCTCGGATTCATCAAGCGCGTTTGTAAAGATTTTCGTGATCCTGTTGCACTTCGAACACTGTATTGTACTTTAGTTAGACTTCATCTTGAGTATGCGTCTCAAATTTGGAGTCCTCATTTAATTCGGGATTGTACAGACTTGGAAAGAGTTCAGCATAAGTTTCTGTGTTTTGCTGCCTATCAGATAGGCCGTCCGTTGAGCGTCACTTGTCATGATTACTCATTGATTATGGCTCTACTTAACTTGCCTTCCTTGGAATCACGTCGTTTGTTCAATGATTTTTCATTTTTGTATAAAATTGTTAATGGAAAAATTCGCTGCTCTCAACTGCTTAGACTTGTACGTTTTAATGTCCCTTCTCGTTTATTAAGACTCCCTGAATTGTTCAATCCAATTTCTTATAAATCGAGATACGGTTATTCTGATGTGCTTGAATTATTTTCATCTCATTCTGATCTTAGAAATTCTCTTTCTCTTATTTGTCAAATTTAATATCTAATTGTCCTTTCCACCTATAATTATACACGTTAACTGTTGTTGTAATATGAGATGCATGTAGTCGAGCTTAACATGATGCTCAATGCTTTGATGCATGATATATACACCGAAAAAAATGTTTTGTTGAAATGTGATCAACCAAACGTTTTGTTGAAAACCATATTATTTCTTTGTTGCACACCTTTGGTTTCTATGTAAATACATTTTGCTTGGGAAACCAAATCATATCGTCTGCAGACTGAAAATATTTTGTCCTGATGAGAAAATCATGGGTCAGATTGAGAAAAAAAATCACCACCAGCAGACTTGAAAACAGGTCTTCGTGCCTGGAGGCGGAGGCTTTATCACTCAAGCCACTACCGATCACTTGGATAGGGGGACCTTCTTTGCATATATGAAGTTTTGTTCATGTTTCAAACTCGAACTTCAAATACTAAGCCGTGTTAGGATTGAAGTGAGGATGATTTTCATCGCGAATATCTATAGTACACGTACACATGACTTTCATTGAAAATGAGATTCGGGCTCTTGCGGCATCTCCTTGCAAGATTCAATTAACAATGCATCTCAGTGCACGAGTTTATATGATTGTAATAAATCAAAGTATTCTTCCATGCAGGAATGTATTATTTTATTAACGAGACAAAACTTTTCATGTGAATTTACGTTTCAGAAATGCAAAAGAATATTTTCACTACAAAAATGAAGTTATTATGGAGTGATAAAATTATTTTGTTTGTAGAACAAAACCGCGTAAGTTCTGTGAAAACAACCAAATAATATGTTCTCTTCAAAGGATGTGGGTAACCAAGGAATGTACTTGATCTTAACCAAACAATCGAAATCAGTATAGTGCAAGATACAAAATGATTTATCCTTTTGGTTCCCTTGACCAAATTATATAGTATGGTCATGAGAAATCAAACAACAAAACACTTTTGTTACCATTACCAAAACTTTTTTTTCAGTGTATAATGTGGTTCAAATGATGTATATTCTATGTTCCAAAGGATATTTTATACCCGTATAAACAAAATGAATAAATAAATAAATAAATAAATAAATAGAATGGACTCTTAAAGAACAGTACCCTAATGTACAAAAAGAATTCACATCGCGATTCCATAAAGAATTATTCGGGCATTTAATGGTCTAGACACATAAGCTACGTAAACGTGAACGTAACGAATGGAAGGATGCGCAGATCTTGTATACAGTTCCTGCGCATCTTTCCGTTTCTCACGTTCACGTTTACGTAGCTTGTGTGTCTAGACCATAACATAGCACAAAAAAACAGGTGTAATACACAATAATGCTAGCAAAATTAAGCATTATTGTTTATTGCACTTGTTTCTTGTATAATATCTGAATCAGGACATCTTCATTTTCTGAACCTGTTTCAGATTTTCTTTTATAATTTCTCATTTTTAGATGGAAGAAGAATGGATAGGATAAAGACATTTGTTTATCAACAATTGACGAAACAAGTCGAACCAAGTCGAATAAGCACGAACCGAAACATGTTACAATATGCCCCGAAAGTTTGTTACAACTTGCCCCATTGTATGATTTCGGATATATTCGTTGACTGTTAAAAAACTACACAGAATTCATGAAAAAGTTATTTAAGAATTTCAAAGTTCAATACATGGACAAAATAAATAGTCATCCACATATTTGGAGAGGATCGATTAATAGGACTGAAATCAATGTTTGCAAAACGATGTTTTTTTCATTCTCTGACTCAAATGGATCCTACGTTCCTACCCGGATAGCATCGGGAGGTTTTCTGAACGTTCATAAAACGTACTTGCCCTCACAGAAAACGTCCAAATAAAATCCCAAGACGTTCTAAAAACGTCGCATGTACGTCCCAGGGACATACAAATTTTCTGTGATGTTCAATTTATGTCCACCATGCGACGTTCTGGGGACGTGTTCAATGAAGATGTCAATGACGTTCTGCGATACTACGCGGATGTTTGTATGGGGTAGTTTTCATGAAAATACGTTTGGGAAACGTAACGAGAACGTCCCGTGGTAGATGAAAAAGACGTACTGGGAACGTATTCAGGTGCATCAAAAATGAACGTTCTCTGAACGTATTTAAACCCACTCCACGGAGACGAAGCGCGCAAAACTAAGGTTATGTTTCTAAAACGTCCACAGGACATTCAATGCTGTCTGGGTAGACACTCACAGCACTGTCTCACGGGATACCGATAGTGTGTAGGTAATGGAGCACGTCATACATAGGAGATTTATTTCAAAATCCAGCGGCAGTACTTGAAATCCATCGAATAATCCGCGTGTTACTACTTACCCCTAACTAGCTCCTCGCTCCCCTACCTTGAAAGCGATCATCTGTTATCATAATCAAAGACGTGCTGCGTTGGAAAATATCAAAATTTAAATTTAAACAAAGTAGCCTTCAATCTTCCAATAGGAGATTACAACAAACACAGCATACTTGTCCCAATGTGTTCATAAAGAATTCTTTATGAATTAATCGCGAGATTCTTTGGGAGTCCATGTTGTGACAGTTGAGAATGAATTCTTTATGAATCCCGGGCATTCAAAAAATACTCTCAAAGAATTCTTAAGACATTTTCATGAATTCTTCCTGGACTGACATAACGGAACTTCATTTGGGACATGCCTATGCTGTGTGGGAATGTTTATAAATTATAAAAATAACGAACATGACAATGTTTGGGGTCAACTACGTGAAAGAATACTTAAAAAAAATGGATGTACTACCATTGATGTGAAACCTACGGGCTTTCTTCACCACGAAATTACGATTTAACCTCTCCAAAAAGTTTGTTTTTCATACATATTACTCATACATACTCGTATCATATGTTGCATATATCACAAAGGAATAATCACATTCTCACTATATGATTCAACTGTGCGCTTTTAATTATGTCCATTACATTCTAAATTTCTTAAAGTGATTTGCAGATATTGTGGTTTGAAATTTCTCCTTCCACCTAAAAACAACACCCAAACAGACACAAATATATCTTTTAGAACTCTAAAAGGTACTTTCCAAAAGTACAGGAAGTCTTGAAGAATTTTGTGAAAGATATCTTTTCGTATTCGAAAAGATGTCTGATGCAACATGAATAGATTTCTGAAAGATCTCTCGAGGAATTCTTTGAGAAGAGATTAACAAATCTAAGAGAGTACTCCAACATTTCTTAAAGATGTCTTGAAAAATTCATTAAAATGTCTTGGAAGAAGCTTGAATTTATTCACAAAAACATTCTCACGTCTTCTTTTTTCTCCTTCCCCCTGTTTGTCTTCATCGCTCTCGCATTCCTATGAAGTTTACTTTATTTCAATCCTTGTGGTTGCGGGAATCGAACCCGCGCATCTTACGAATGTACGTACGCTTCAGTGACCTGAGCTATATAGACAGTTTGATTTAGATGCTTATGATTGTCAATATGACATAGTGAAATGGTGTCAATGATGTACATTTTGTGATTAAAAGTGATCTTTTGAAAAAACTGTTATTATATAAACAAATGTCAGATGAGTTGGCCGTGGATACCACAAATTCTCTTCAAATTATTTCTATCTCATCGGTAATGAAGAATAACTTATTGATAAGTATGAATGAGAATTTCCTTAATTCACTTGAAAGCTGTACATAAAATTGAACGGAAAAAGTTTAGTAATTTGTGAAATATGTGTGTCTTGGAGATTTGTTAATTCCAGCGCGGATATTAAAAGGTTACAAAATCGTACTTTTTGCAGAATTTGAAATCTCTTGGCATGGATATAGATTTTTCAAGCTTTTGTTTTATGAACGAATTCATCACATCTTCAATTCGATTATACTAAAAGGCACATTCCAAGTGTCATTCATGTCAATTCATTTGTTCAGGTATTCATAACCTGAAACTGCTGACAATCTATCTTCTTGAACATGTCTTGTTGAAGTCTTCCAAGAAGATATCTTTCAAACGCTTCTCGAAGATATCTTCAAGATATCTTCCATGATCGTCTTTGAGATTTCTTCAATAAAAATACCTTTTAGAAATCTTCTACAAGATGTCTTTCCAACACTTCTGAAAGATATCTTTAACCTTCCGGCGGGCGCGCGATTTTTTTTACGTGAGCGGGCGCGCTGGTGTACAAAGTACACAAGGTCATATTGATACAAATATGGCACGAATAGAACATTTATGGTAGAATACTGATACACAGAGGGTCTGGGTACATATAAAACTTCATTAACAATATTAAATTTGCAGTAATAAAAAAAGCAGAGTATAAAAATTGTAAAATAACATACATCATGGGTAATAAAAGAATGTCAAAATGAAATGTTATCAATCAGGGAACATCGGATATGTGATATCATACATCATTACCTGATGTTTCAATCAAGCATTTCTGACAAGTTACGGACTTTAAAGAATGTTCCTCACACATGAATCTATGGCACTGGATACATTTTTATGTAGTCCTTGTGTTGTCACAAAGCTTGCATCTGTCGCGCTTTCGATTCTCATTCGGCTTTTCCATTTTTGACAGGAACATACTTTTTCAGGAATATTCGAATGTCATTAGGCAAAGAAATGATCAACAACGGAGGACTACATCTGACTCTCAGACCGGTTGTATTTCGTTTCAGATGAATTTTCAGTGAGAAAGTGATTTCGGTGTACTTTGTACACCAGCGCGCCCACCGGAAGGTTAAGAACTCTTCAAGAACGTTCTTGAAGATCTCTTAATTGAGTATTCTTTCATATATCTTCAAGAGCTGCGTGCTGTGTGGGATAGCTTTTTTCAGGGTCTTGTCATCATCTGAATCCCTTGCATAGAAATATGAGACATGAAGTAAATGCAAGGAAATGAAGAGAATTGTAAATTTCTCTACATAGCACAACGACGGTGCGTTTGGACGCTTCGAATTATGAGTTTTACAAGTCAATTGTCTGTATTACAACATATATCACATCAAAACTGGAATGAGTAAGAAAAGTTGATATTTCCAACCCAAAAATCCTGTGGGACCATCCAGTATTATCCCATGACCAATCCTACATTATACATTAGGAAATTTCTCATCTCAAGGCCTAAAAACGCTTCGCTGTCGCACGATTCTGTTAGTGCGTACTACATAGACGGACACGACGCGACGTAATGTTTATAGGAAGAGAAGAAAGACACATCCAAGCGACAGCTTTCGCTCGTTGGTTATCCAAGAAACGAGAATATCGCTCTTTCTTCTTTCACGAAGTTATATTTCCATATATAGATCAGAGCTGCTAGATGAGCATTGCCGTTGAGGGGGATAGTACCCTAACCATCGTGACATGTATATATTCATGCCTATAAGTATACCTATCCGCATATGTAACGCATCTATGTGAGACGATAGGTAGGGGTACTATTCCCCCCAACGACAATGCCCATCTGACAGCTCTGATATAAATTCTTATTACTCTCCCTCACTTTTGTGATTATTGACCTCCATAATATTCTGAAGTGCGCACTCTCCGAAATAACCATCGCCAGAAAGAGGAGTCATCTACGAGAAAAATGAGATTACCCATCCAACCATTACCTCCGCTAAACACATCCCGGGTAGAAATGAAAAAAGGCCCAATCCAGGCCTCCTTTTGGCCGGAGTTGAAGTGGTCTGGGCCTGAATAGGGCCTTGGATGGCCTACTTTGCAATCGGGGGAATTTCTATGATCGATTTAATCATTATATTTCCTTACAGTGCAATGATGAATGTTTTCAGCGATGAGTAACTTCATTTTCCCCGTAGATTCAACTTCTCTTTCTCGAATGCACTCAGCTATTTGTCTTTGACGGAGGATTTCTCTGTCTATTTGATTGAAGATCCGTGTAGTGCACTCTCCAGCATATTATAACATGGAGAGGAATGGTTTGTTACTATAGCGCCTACAAAAAAATTTGTTGTCCTTGTAAAAATATTCATTTCAACAGCTTAGACGTCAGTTCTGTTGACAAATTCATTTGTTCCAGCAAAAAAATTTAATTGTGTCAATCACTTTTCGCTCCTTTAGGAATTTTTTTTGGAGGCGCTATACCCAGTGAGCACAGTTACGTAAATGTTACATCAAAACTACATAACGTCAAGTAACCAGTTACGTAACTTGGAGGTCACATGTGAGTCACATGTGACTCACAATTTCCTACTCATTTACATAACCATGTGAGGAACAGTGTTACATTGCAGTTACGTAAATACAAAGCAGAACCTTTATGTAAACAGTACTCCGATTGGGATGGAACTCGTGTGGGAACATTATGAGATCACAACTAGAACGCGGTATGAATTCCATTGCAATCGAATCACATAAAGCGAAGAATCAAAATCGCAGAGTCAAATTTTTCGATAAAATATTTCCTTTCCCCCTCTCATTCTTCCATGTGAGGGTCGGGTTGAAACTGATATATGATCGCTATGAACACCGCATGGAACTGTGGTGGAAATTCCATAAGGATCGGACAATAGGAACCGAAGATTTTCTTATGATAGCGAAATTTACGAGATTTTCAAATTCTGTTTCGAAGCTTAGTGCTTATCATTTTCTTCCCTCACTTCCAATTCACTTGAAATTTATATCCTACAACTAACACCTCATGTGTTGAATATGCCCAAAGTTCCATGGCACTTGGATGATAAGAACATACAGGAGGCATGCTCCCAAAATATGGCCACAAAACGGGAATCGCGCACGAAAATTTCCCACAGTTCCCAACCGATTGAGATGAAAGTCATATGGGACCATTCGTGGATCATATCCAGAACGTGATATGAGTTTCATCATAATCGGATAATGGGGAACGGAGATATAGGCGTTCGTAAAATCACAATTTTCTCGACATTTTTCCTCACCCCTCCGGTTCTTCTGGAACAATCAGATTCAAACTTAAATGTCACGTGACCAGCGGATGGTATCCGACACCATAAGGCGGCGCGTAAGCTGCGCATAGCGTTGACTGATGTTGAGCAGCTTAAGAACTCCCTCATCGGATGGATCCCACGAGCCGAGTGCTCCTATCACGAACGCATGGATAGCAACACGGTACCCTTTTGAGCGGAGGTGTTCAACCAGAGGCGTGAAATGTGCAAATCTACGCTCTCTGGCTTCCCACATCGCCTCCCTCCGGTACTCAAAGTGGATGGTAACGTCCACTATCACAAAGCTCTTTGAGAGTTCATGCCGAATGACTAAGTCAGGCCGTAATCCCTCAAAGTCGTGATCGACGCCCTCGATCCGCTGGTGGACTCTCACCACCCCCGGAAGACGGCAGGCCACGCTCAGGCGGTCCAGCACGGCGTTATATCGATACTGGATGGCCGCCGAGTGAGGGGAGCAGCGACAGATGACGTTTGGTGAGGTCTCTAGTCCACCACCACAGCGCCGGCAACGTTTGTCACCATCGCCCTAACGCCTGGCCCCGTCAAGAGGTAGTACATCTAGTCGGGCACGATGCATGAACCACCACTCGGCAAAGTGGATGATGCTCCCAGTACGGAAGAAGTGGTTGGAAACATTCGACCGCGCGGAGACATTAGCGACCTTACCCTGATCTCTCTTCGCGAGAAGCGAGTCTAGGTACCTCTCTGTCCCCGCTGCCCTCGTTCGATGGATCACCTGTTTGTTAGCGCCAGGTGGTATGACGACAGGCCACCCTTTCGCCCCTGGGCATAACAACTGCAGCTCCACTGGTTCGGCAAACCACCTGCAAATTATCCCAGCTTTCTTGGATCACCTCATGATGGCGTTCCGCACTCGACCACATGGAGTCCATCTGAGCTCCCTTTCGGAATTCCCCCTCTAGCGAACCAGAGAGATACTGAGATCTTCACCGGACGCAGGCTTACCAATCTTGTCTCTCACTGCCTGACGGAGGGTGTCCCAAGCCAGCATACTCACCGACTCATCATCCACATTCAGAAGTCTGAGGGAATGTGCGACGGTGAGCATGTTGGCCAAGTCCCCGAGCGGCAGGGGTCCACAGTCATCCTTGCTATGAGGGATGTAGACTACCTCCGCGCTCGCCCTCTGCGGCAGATTGAGCGAAGATTTGACGACCTTCTTGATCAGGTCGTCAGCCGTTTTCAGAAGTTTCTTCTCCACGTGGGCTCCCGTCAGAAGAAAATCCAACCTGGATAACAGGAATGTCGCCACAGTTCAATTTCCTGCCAATGGGCCAAGAGAAAACGGTCCACCATGCCGAGGTCCTCAATCAGCTGGTTTATATCACAGATTGGAGTCTGTCTCACCTGGTGGTCCGTCGGCACCCTAAGGTGCACGTACGATTCTTCCGTCCCCAGTGGGCGAATGTCAGCTCTCATGAGCCTGCAGACGGTCGGTCGAACCCCACCGCGAGCCGCTCCACCGATGTGGAGGGCCGCACATTTGGCGGGGTTGAACTAAAACCCAATCGACTCAGCCTCCACTGCACTGAGCGGTCCCCTCATTCCTTCAGGTGTGTCGGCAATGAGGGACACATTGTCCGTGTACGCCAGTTCTCCGCGACGCTCACCCTGGATCGTATGACCCGCCTCAAGCCCAACCACTTTACTCAGAACGGACTCGAAAGCGAGGTTAAAGGTCACTGGACTCAGTGGACAACCTTGACGAACCCCTCCGGATGAGGGCGGGATCGGTGTACCCCTCGGTGGTACACACGCGGGTCACGCATTCGTTATACATGACCTTCCAGATGTTGAGGAAGCCATGAGGTACACCCGAGTGCACCAGAGCGTTCTCGATGGTCGCGTGCGGGATCGAACCAAACGCGTTGGAAAAATCCAGCCACGCCACCACCGCTCGCTTCTCGTGCCGCTTCGCATCCTGAATGATTTCTTGCAGCACGAAGTTATGTTTACGAAGTTAGGTCAACAGCAACCTTTGTGCGGCAGGAAACCCTTCTGTTGTGGGTCGAGTCTTCCGTGCCGCACCGCCCATCCCGTCAGTCGGTCCACCATGACCCCGGCCATCAGTTTGGGATTGGTGTCGCCCAAGGCAAGGGACCGCCAATTGGACGAGTCGTCTCGATCACCCTTATTATACACCAGGACGGTGTTAGATGTTTTCCAGGTGTCCGGGATCCGGTCTATCCTGTAGCAGGTGGTCTACCGGAAAGAAGTGATCTACCGGGGTAGAATGCATACCACAACATATACGAATATTGTATGCGGACTACTTCAGCAGAGCTCACACTGCATCGCATATGCATGACGTATGCGGTCCACCTGGATAAAGCGCATACAGGAACGCTAAAGGGGGAGGATAACGTTAATCCGGTGAGAAAAAGGCGCAATTTCAAGAATTTTCTTGAACGCAACAGGTAATACAAATTCATTTGATCAATAGTGACATCATAATCCAATATATGAAGAATATTTCCTGAATTTTTCAAACAAAAATATTGATAATTCACTCGATGGTAGCAAATCTTCAGAGGCACCTCAGTGAAAAGCCGGTGTACAGCTTCACAGAAATGCAAGAAATGGCTGGTAGAAATTTGATAGAAGCAAAACAAAGATCGAAAATTCGGTACGATAAGAGAGCGCAACCATTTAGTGGAAAAATAGGAGATGTAGTACGTGTCTTAGGAGAACCAAAGCGAGGGAAATTCTCTTCAAAATATCATGGACCATATAAGATTGTCGGTATATTTGAGAAGGGAAATATTCTGTTGAAAGGTTCTAATAGAAAACTCTTCACAAAACACGCAGATAAATTGGAATTGACACTCGAAAATGGAAGGGCTAGTGATTTCTGTCTTTCTCGTGTTTCTGATGAAGACGAATGGTAAGAGTAACTACAAAATCACCGGAATAGATACGAACACAGGACTATACTACGAAAGACTCTTTGACATCCGATTTCAACGTGCCGAGTGGATGGTGATAATAGTAATTGACACTGCGAAACTGGAATTCAAATTCCCTCTCGAAACAGAACTTTCAAATAAGACCCAAAAATTTTGTTTGAAGTATGAATCGCAATCTGAGTGTGACCTTCCTTTAAGAAGAGAATACATAGACAGTAAATTACAAAAAGCTTCACGAATTCATGAAGCAATAAACATATTGCTCAGTGAGGTGGTGAGACCAACTCCGGAAAATCATCCCACAAAAACAATAGCTAAACGATTAGTAACTTTTGGATTCGTAGAAACTCTGAGTAGAAATCTCTTCGGGACATTATCTACAGAAGATGCAGATTATTGCAGAAGAGAAATCGATCAACTTGACAGTGATAACGAACAAATAGTGCAAATAGTGAACAATCAAACTCATATAATTACTAGTGATTCACACCGATTACAAGAAACAATTGACGGTTATGAAATAGCCATAGCTAAAAATACCAAAAAATTCAATTCGATTGCGAAAGAATTGGAGAAGTGGGTAATTGCACAACACCTAGCGGATCTCCAATGAGTAATTGATCAATGCGTGAATCAAATAGAAGAATTTTTAGATCACTTTTTAGTTGAGGGTCAGAATTTTGTAGATGTATTATATCGTGCACCAATTGGCAAAGTGCATCCCTCACTATTGCAACATACGAAATTGAAAGAAATTATCGAAGAGATTCATAATTACGTGCATGAATTTAAAGTACCTGTCCCACATCAGAGTTTGAGCATTGAAGAAATCTCTGACGTTTCTACAGTGTCTAGCACACGATTGGATACAAGGCTTGTTTTCGTTCTGCATTTACCGCTGGTGGGTCGCATAAATTATATTTTCCGTTTACTTTCTTGGCCAGTGATACAAAACTTAACTGGATTCACTGCATCCGCATATATAGCCAGAAAATATATATCTTGGAGTAAATTACTCGAATGGAATGTACTTCTCTGCTAATGGAAAGTTTGTTATCTCTTGTAATCAAAAATATCAGTTTGGTATTCCAAGCCTTCCGTTACGAAAAATTGAGGATTCTGAATCTTGCGAATTGATGTTGTTATGAAATCCGAAAGCTGAAAAACTGCGTGATTGCAATCTCAAGGTGAATATGAAACATCAATCCTATAGTAGTCCTATCCATAAGTAGTTAGCATATTGCTCATGAATTCAGCTTCACTCGTTATACAGAGTTCTACGAAGAGACTTCCAGATTAAGACTACTTTGTTTCAAACGTTTGCATTTCAAGATCAGATTACACGTTTCATCTACTAATTCCCCGTGGCTTCTACGTGAGAGAATGCGAGTAGCGGCGATTATGGAAACTTCATCATGGGTGGGCCTTAGACCCATAGTAGGGATGAAAAGTGCAATTATGCGAGCACTGATTCGTTTGTCCAGGTCCACTTTGACCCACCCTTCTTCTTGTAGGAGGAGTGCCGAGCTTGACGACCAAGATGACAGCGAAGATCACTCTCGATCACCCCTTCAAGTCGTGAATTTCGCATAGTGTTCGAAGTGCGCGTGAATTTTCATTCTTTTATACAAAAAATGAAGAACTCTTACGTGTATTGATCAAAACTTACGTATATAATCAAGATTTTTCAACAGATGAGTATTTATCAAAAGTTATCGTTTTATTCGGAAGAATAGAGGACTCTAACGTGTTAATTGCGGTTACTAATCGATAACTTTCCACCAATATATTAATTATCGTTCAATGTGGAAATGGTGGAGTTCTGGGGAAGAATTGGATAAATCTACAATCTACATGAACTGAAATTCCAAGTGTGTGAACTAATTAGTAAGGAATTATACTAAACACATTATTCTTGGATACGAAGAATAAGAGAGATCCTGTAATTAGGGGAAGGTAAGAGTTTCCATATTATTCCCCTTTCCGAGGAACTTGACAATCCAAGCAATTTTTAATCAACCATTCTGTATAGGATGAAAAGGAAAATTTAATCAAAGAATTCGAAGTTAAATCGGAATCGAATATTTCTGTAATGTTACGTAATGTGACAATACAAATTTACTTGTTATCATCTAATTATTTTCTACCATGAAAATAAGACAATACGTAACAACGTGAAACAAGTCTTTTTGTTGCGAGATCTCAATTTTTTTTATAACATTCTTGACTGCAGCAAGATGTGACGCTTTCGAATTCTTTTGCAGCGACAGTTTTGTTGAAACGGGATACATACTCATTCCCCTGATATTGAAAACAAATTTTTATTGCAAGGATTTGTAGGAAAGGAATATCTATGTTTTGAAAATATCAATCCTGAAAGAAATCTTGGTTTTACATGAATGTACACTACCGGTCAAAAGTATTTGAGCACCTCTCGAGAAAACACGAAATTTTCAAAGTTTCACATCTCAGCCGGAAATTATCGTACATTCAAAAATAAAGAACCGTTTTGAAGGGTGAAGTGTGCTCTTTCAAGAAATCTTAGTCTCACTCACCTGACTGAAGTTCGTTAGCAACCGCGTTCGGTTGAACTTACAACTTTTTTCGATTTTTTTCCGACTTTTCAAACCTTTGCATGTTTTTGGGTGATTTTTTCCTGGGAAAATGAGATCATACATTCAATAGAGCATGGATTCAGCTTCAAAATGATCTCTTATTTTTCTCCCTCGGATCATTCCTTCCAGAGTTATGTCCTTTTTTGTGAAAAAAGTGGATTTTCAGACAAAGTGCTGTAACCCTGAAAGTATCGTTCCAGTCAAAAACTGTTAAGGGGAAAAAAGTTTCGTTTCAACGTTCTCTACATGCACAACAATTTTGGGAATCATTGAGGCATATTCAATTTTCGCCACTTTTCTCATCCTTGGTGGAATATCTTGCAGTCTTGAGATCATCAATCAATTCGAATATCCAACAAAGAATAATCGTTAGATGAGTCTACAGTGGTGAACATTTTTTTTCTTTGTTGTACATCCATGTTATAATTATGTTTTGTTGGGAACTCCATAGTGACGTGAATTTTGTGGTCAGAATGCCAGTGATTGTGAATATGAAATCCCGGAAATTCCAAAATAAACCGTGTAGGATAAATTATAACAGTCGAGCATGCTCATCATAAAATTGGAAAATCATATTGTTCTTATTCAAATTATATTTCTAGATCAAAATATGTACATATGTATACAATCAACATTAAAATTCAAAATCAATTCAAATCAATTCAAATTCTGATTTCAAATTGCAGATTCTTCGAAATAGCCACCTCTTGCTTTCACCATCGCCTTGCAGACTCTCGGCATCCTCAATAATAATTTCTCCAATGTCATAGGAGATATCTGACTCCAACATGTTTGCAAATATTGCCATAGTTCCTGGTTGTTCGTTCGTCTCATTTTCCTCACATCTCTATCGAGTTGATCCCACAACAGTTCTATGGGATTGAGGTCTGGGGATTGAGCAGGCCAGTCCATAATCTGCAACTGATGCGCGTCTTCCTTCTTCCGTATGCATCCCGTGCACAATTTGGAAGTATGCTTGGGATCGTTATCCGGTTGCAGAATTAACCCGTTTCCAATTAACCTCTTTCCAGAAGGTATAAGGTGGTTTTTTAAGATACTATGATCTCCCTCTTTCTTCAAAATACCTTCAATTTTGAATAAATCACCTACTTTTAGTCCTTCAAAACACCCCCATATCATGATTGATCCTCCTCCGTGTTTCACTGTGGGTGTTACACATTGATTAGGCATTCGTTCACCTTTCATTCGACGGACGTAAACTCGACGTTTCGTTCCAAATAATTCAAATTTTGATTCGTCCGTAATTAGTACGCTCGACCACTCTTCTATGCCCCAACTCAAATGTGCGCGAGCCCAATTCAAACGTTTCATTTTGTTTTGCTTACGTAATAAAGGTTTTCGTGCAGCAATACGTCCCATGAGGTCAGAATCTCGCAGACGACGTTGAACGGTTGAGACAGACAAAGGGGAATCACGAGTTGCATTCAGTTGTTGTTGTAAGTCAGGTGCTGTTCTCATCCTTAGTCGTTCACTTTGAATACGCAAAAACTTATCTCCTTCTTTCGAAGTAACTCGCGACCTGCCAGATCGAGCCCGATTGGAATTCGATTTTGTACTTTGGTATCGCTCCAGGGTATACAATACGGTCGAATTAGTTACACCGACTCTCTTCGAAATTTCTCTTAAAGAATATCCCTCTTCACGTAATGCCACTATCACAGCACGTGTTTCTTGACTTGTTTCGCGGGTTTTAGGCATAACTGATAACCTGTAGAATTATAATTGAATAAAACAGTCGCGTTATAGGAGGCTAGCCTGTATTTATCACGATTAACGCATTGTTTTGCATGAAGCAGTTGCATATGAAATTTATCATTTGTTCGTTTCGATAAATGAATATCGATAGCTTTTCACGATGGATGCATCGTTTTGCATGGACAAAAAAATTTCACCACTGTAGACTGATCTGACGATTATTCTTTGTTGAATATTCGAATTGATTGATGATCTCGAGACTGCAAGGTGTTCCACCAAAGATGAGAAAAGTGGTGGAAATTCAATGTGCCTCAATAATTCCCAAAATTTTTATGCACGTGGAGAACGTTGAAACGAAACTTTTTTCCCCTTAACAGTTTTTGACTGGAACGATACTTTCAGAGTTACAGCACTTTGTCTGAAAATCCACTTTTTTCACAAAGAAAGACATAACTCTGAAAGGAATGATCTGAGGGGGGAAAATGAGAAATCATTTTGAAGCTGAATCCATGCTCTACTGAATGTATGATCTCATTTTCCCAGGAAAGAATAACCCAAAAACATGCAAAGGTTTGAAAAGTCGAAAAAAAAAATCGAAAAAAGTTGTAAGTTCAACCGAACGCGGTTGATAACGAACTTCAGTCAGGTGAGTGAGACTGAGATTTCTTGAAAGAGCACACTTCATCCTTCAAAACGGTTTTTTATTTTTGAATATACGATAATTTCCGGCTGAGATATGAAACTTTGAAAATTTCGCGTTTTCTCGAGAGGTGCTCGAATACTTTTGACCGGTAGTGTAACTTACCTTGTTTCTCACCATTTTTTTTTCATTTCGTTCCCAATTACTCTCACTTCTAGTTCTTTTCCTCGTTGTGGTCGAGGCTTCCGTAACGAACATTCTTCAGGATTAAAAGCAAGAGGTTATTTATGTACGAAAAAACCATACAATATTCATACGTATTGTTTTCCGGCTTTCTTTTGTTAACAGACGAATGTAAGCTGTGGCGTTAGCTGATCAGTCAAAATATTTTCCGTGGAGCATCAAACAGTCAATGATATTTTTGAGACTATGTTCAGCGCTGCCGTACGGGTGAACATCAAAGTTCTTCACATTTCGTTAGTGAATACATGAAAGATACTTTGGTGGTCACCCGTAAAATGCCGCTGAACATAGTCTTAAAAATGTAATTATTGAATTCATGCTGCGTGGGGAATATTTCGACTCATCAGCCCACGTCACAGCTTATATTCATCTGTTGAAAAAGAAAGCCGAAAAACAATACGTATGCCCATTGTATGGTTTTCTCGTACATAAAAAATCTCTCACTTTTAAACCTGAAAAAAGGCCGTTACGGAAGCTTTCGCGACTGTGTTAGACGGAATCAAGAAACCTACAAATTTGCACATCAGAGATGCGGTGAAAATGATATATTTCTCAAATAAACAAATTGAGTTGTTTCATGACTATAGTGGAGAACCCAAAAATGATATTGTACAATCAGATATTGTTTCCGATGATTTGTTGAATACACCGTTACCTGATTCGGTCGGAATAAGTCAACAAAAATTAAACGATGTCCAATCGTTGATAAAGTATTCTTTCAAAAATGTTTGCCGTTGTTCATTGATGGGACATGTCATTCTTGATGATACATTAGAGGAATAATGAATAGATCTTGTATGAATGATGTTTCACTCAATGTTCCCTCATGAGGAAATTGAAGTATTCCACATTAACATAAAACATCATATTGAAAAGGAACGAATTCGATCTTTTGGATATAATTTGAATTGTTTACATGAAAAAATAATGTTAGTATTGTAAACATGCTTGATACATAATTCATTCTTCAAGTGAAACAAGGAAACAAGGAAACTTGTTTATCTACTCAATTTTCCTCAAATACGAAATGTTCCTTTATACAAACAAGTTGTTTATAATAAAGAGTCTATCACGAATCTTGCAAAAATAATCCGATATTTGGATTCTCTGATACAAAAAACATAAAACTACCTCGGGAAATTGAGTGAACTTTCGTCTCGTGCAGCCTCGTACGTTTAACCCGGGAACTACACAAGAATTACGGAGAATATGAGTTGCGCGCTTATAAATAAATAGCTATATTTTCCAAACCAATAGCTTAATCGATCTGAAATTTTCCAGAAAGTGAGTCCATAGACTGGTGAACAATTTCGTCGCTTGAAGTTTTCTGTAGCTCATACTTCCCTCGACACTTTTTTAACACGAAGCTTGAAAAACATGATTTTCACTTTTGATTAAAAAATTAATGATCGACAATAATTTTTTACGAAGTTTTTCAACATCATCGTCTTCCATCAAGTTTCACAGACAAGAATTGATAAGATTCATTCCGAAATGTTGAAAAATACAAAAGTGAGAGCAGGTTTAAGATTGAAAAACATTGATTTTCAGACCAAAAATATTTGCAGTTTCAATTTTTTCACTGAGGAATTATTGATCACAGAAAAAAATCGTAAATGGAGACTGAGGTTGATTTCTCAAGACCTATCGTCTGTTATTTTTGGTTTCTCAAAATCAGAATTTTTCATTCTGACGTTGAATGTTACAGCTTGGACAATACTTTCACGTCTTTTCAAGCGCGCGACCGGTTGCAGTGATGCCAGCATTTGGTCGACCGAGTCGATTTATCCTCTCCATCTGACCATTTCTCGTCCCCACCATTCCAGCCGGGAGTACGCACACATTAAAACCCGTATTCATGTGATTCGGAACCGGTCGGTTCACTTCGAGTCAGCTCGGACAATCGAGAGAGAACCAACTATCCGTCGGTCTTTGTCTTCTCAATATGTTTTACGATCGGCTAACTCCGTGCAAGATCGGAAAAAATTTAAAGCCCACGCGGTCGACTTACCGGAAAGTTTCACCGCTTTTTCTTTTCCAAGCGACAATTTTATTGTAATCAGTATCGAACTGACTTACCCGGCACCCTGGGCAATTCTTGGCCGGGGCCCTTCGATATTTTTTTCGTTTTTTTTTCAAATCAAGAGCCAGTTCAATACTGATTATTAAATTATCACGATGAAATATAGATTTGATGCATAGCATCATTTAATTGAATTAAAATCGAATATGAGTAAATAATTTTTCAATTGTTATTTATTTTTTATAAGTTTTATAAGATTATTGGTTATTCTTATGACTGATTATGAAGCTTTCAAGAACTCCTATATGTATTGTATAAAAATTTTCTAATAGTTACGCACTTCTAATCATTATTTTGAATCTTGATGATTTTCCAATGAATTTCATTAGAATTGTCAATCAATCGATGGTTGAAAAATTCTAAGATAGTTTTGGGATCTATGATAAATGTCCTGCGGTGAATTCCATAATTTTCCCTGATCAATTAATTTTCAGAGATCACTATGATATTCCAATAATGAGGATAATCAAATCAACATCGATTATCAGATGTTGATCAACATCAAAATAATAAGACTGAATATTCAATTGATTGAGTGCAAATTATTTTCAATGGACTGAATAACTAGATTTGAGCATTCGAATTGATATTTCATCATTTCACGCACTATCAGTCTCTTTCCTTCGCTGCATTACTGCATAGACGTAATATGTGGATCGAAATATTACAAGACCCCATAGCCTGGCGGCAAAAGACATCGTTCTTGCGAAAGAACGGTCGGGTTCGAATCTGTGTGGAGACATTTCATTTTTTTTTGTCATCTCTCTGGTGAATAATTAAATTTCACATCCGATTATTATTTTTTTGTCATTACATCGTCATGTTATCATGATCCTGATCTTTCAGAATGCACTTGCGGATTCGACCAAGTACAGGTTCGAGTC
Organism: Gonatopus flavifemur; assembly: GCA_018340375.1. Lineage (NCBI taxonomy): Eukaryota > Metazoa > Arthropoda > Insecta > Hymenoptera > Dryinidae > Gonatopus > Gonatopus flavifemur. The sequence goes on along the minus strand of JAFFJZ010000077.1, from coordinate 422,313 downwards.
GATTGGAAATTTCCCAAATATTCGTGTCCATGAGATATACACAGTAAAAAATTTTTCGTCAAATTCAACACACACGCGAATGTTAACCATTTTTCTCCACACTCAACGTGTGTTGATTCCAGAGTGACACTCACAAAGTGTTAATTTGAACTCGAATAACATTTTAATGTGTTGAAAATGAATCGATCGAACAGCATTTGATCAGTGTGTTAAATGAACACACAAAAGTGACGGAATTTTTTTTCACTGTGTAGACCGATCGGTGCAGAATCTTCTGAAATGAGAAATGAATAGCACTTCGGAGGAACATTTTTGAGAAAGTGTACTTGCAAATTCCATCAATTCCTGTGACGAATTGATGAAAAAATTTCAAAAATTTGTGTCCATCGAATGAAGACCGATCGATTCGAAATCTAATGAAATGAAAAATTAAATCACTTCGGAGGAATGTTTTTAAAAAGTATACTTGCAAATCCCATCAAACCGTTTGACGAATTGATGAAAAATTCCGAAACTTCGTCTCCGTGGAATATGGACCGATCGATTCTGAATCTGCTCACGGAGAGCAATGGATTCTGAGGAGTATGACAGATATCATGAGGGCTGGAATATTCGATAATATATTTTCGAGTATGAGGACAAGTATCTAGATTATGAGTGTTATAAGTACAAGTATCCATTCATGATAGAGGTGCTTGTTTTGGGGTAGATGGTACTGTTAACCAGTAATATATCAATATAATAACAGCAAGGGAAAAAAGTTAGTTCCTATTATAATATAAGATTATTACAATTACTATCTTCAGTTGCTTGAATTAAGAAAAGAATAATATGAAATCGGAAAAAAAAGATATTCCTCAGGACATGAACCCGCCAAGATAGCACACGGAGGATTCTTTTTCAAGAGCGAGAATAGAACTCTTCCAGAATTCTTTTCGAACTAGTAAATTCATATAGAGCTCTGGAAGTGTTCAATCTGTCGGACATTACCAAGTTCTTCGAGAGTACTCAAACAATACTTCCGATATTCTCAAAGAGCTTGTTAATGTCCGACAGATTGAACACCTCCAGAGCTCTATATGAATTCACTAGTTCGAAAAGAATTCTTGAAGAGTTCTATTCTCGCTCTTGAAGAAGAATCCTTCGTGTGTTATCTTGGCGGGTTCATGTCCTGAGGAATATCTTTTTTTTCCGATTTCATATTATTCTTTTCTTAATTCAAGCAACTGAAGATAGTAACTGTAATAATCTTATATTATAATAGGAACCAACTTTTTCCCCTTGCTGTTATTATATCGATATATTACTGGTTGACAGTACCATCTACCCCAAAACAAGCACCTTCATCATAAATGGATAGGGGAGAGTGGGGACACTTGCACCACTTTTTTTTACATTGTTATAACTTTCGTGGTTAACTTCATTCGATATATTATTTATGGGATTCTGACAGAGCAAACATTCCTTTCTAAGTTGCAAATGATAGCAAGGTCGAATCTAACATCCTATCAATGATATAAGTGTTCTTCAAAAACATTGCGTTTGGTGCAACTCTCCCCACATGTCGGGAGACTTGCACCACCCTGTGGGGATATTTGCACCACCCTGCGAATTAGCTCTTTCTCCCTCTCTCTCTCTCTCTCTCTCTCTCTCTCTCTCTTTCTCTCTCCCTGAGTAATTGATCCTCTCCCTGCTAAATTTTCCCGTATTTTGAATACGGAATTTATGAAGTTATATCGTTATCAAACGATAGAACTCCATCGTTCTTTATCGTTTTCTATAAAAATTGAACAGATTGTATAGGGTTTTATCGTGAAATTCGTATAGGAGAAGTATCAGTTATTTGGAAAAAAATAGTTATGTGTTCTAGAATAAGTAGTACTTTTCCAATACGAATTTCACGATAAAACCCTATACAATCTGTTAAATTTTCATAGAAAACGGTAAGGAACGATAGAGTTCTATCGTTTGATAACGATATAACTTCGTAAATTCCGTATTCAGAAACTTCATTGAAAACTATAGGAAAAATTTATCGTTTTGTATCGTTCTTTATGGGGATAATTTAGCAGGGCTGATTGGAATAATAACCACTATTTTCAAATCTATTTATCAGTATTCATTTGAAATGAATAATCAGATATACAAGTGAATAGCTGAACTTACGATCAAGATGGACTTCATGCAGTTTAGAGTTTGATACTAGTAACAACCTTTTATTGAAAACTATTTGCACAAGAGTGTTTGCTATGAACGGAGGAAACAAGTGAAATTTGTCACTCCTACCAACTCATATCAGGAGGCATAAACTCAATTGAACGTTCTTGAGACTGATTTCAGCGCCGCCAAGAGGAAGGGTACTTGAACTAATCACACATGAAGGCACTGATACTGTGTCACAAACTTTTATGATTTGTTGAGCATTTGTGTAAATGTATCCATGTGAGGTTAGTTCCAGTAGCCTTCCCCTTGGTGGCGCTGAAGTTCATTATGAAAATTCTCTCATTGAGTTTATCCCCCCTGACTTATATGGAGTGAGATCATTCATGGAAATAGCAAAGAGTTTCAAAGAGTATTTTATCAAACAAAAGAATCTTTCTCTCTCTCTCTCTCCTTCCTCTCCTTCTCTCTTCTGTTCTTCGGAAGAACATTCAGATTCGAACATCCGAGTGTACGGATCATTCTGAATACCTGTTTCCATAAAAAAAATGAAACATCGGGAGTGGTGCAAGTATCCCCGCAATTTGTGGTGCATTGCACCCCTCACGGCATCAACAGACTACTGATGCTCGCAAGAAAATTCCAGATATTTTCAGTCAAAAAGTGGATCATGAAAATATTGTGCAACGATTGTACTTGCGATTGAGATTGGTTTCGTGGTGTTTGGGATCACTTACAGATCATGGGAAACTTTTTCTGAAAAACTAAGGAGACACAAATCAAACGATTTTGAGAGTGCCAAACCTTTTGATATCAATAAAAAAACAGAGATTCATTCCACATTCCTGTGAACTCGTGTGGAGTTAGGTCATCCATTCAGCAAACGCCACGTGCAAGAACAGTTCAGAAATTTTGGAAAATTAAGAGATATCTGCTGTGGTGCATATCACCCCATGGTGCAAGTGTCCCCACTCTCCCCTACTTGTACTCATAACACTTATAATCTAGATACTTGTCCTCATACTCGAAAATATATTATCAAATATTCCAGCCTTCATGATATCTGTCATACTCCTCAGAATCCATTGCTCTCCGTGAGCAGATTCAGAATCGATCGGTCCATATTCCACGGAGACGAAGTTTCGGAATTTTTTTATCAATTCGTCAAACGGTTCGATGGGATTTGCAAGTATACTTTTTAAAAACATTCCTCCGAAGTGATTTAATTTTTCATTTCATTAGATTTCGAATCGATCGGTCTTCATTCGATGGACACAAATTTTTGAAATTTTTTCATCAATTCGTCACAGGAATTGATGGAATTTGCAAGTACACTTTTTCAAAAATGTTCCTCCGAAGTGCTATTCATTTCTCATTTCAGAAGATTCTGCATCGATCGGTCTACACAGTGAAAAAAAATTACGTCATTGTGTAAAAAAGAAGTACACGTCAAAATTCAAGTGTTGAATATTTAACTACGTGTTAAAATTCAAATGTTGAATATTTAACACTTTTGTGTGTTCATTTAACACACTGATCAAATGCTGTTCGATCGATTCATTTTCAGCAGATTAAAATGTTATTCGAGTTCAAATTAACACTTTGTGAGTGTCACTCTGGAATCAACACACGTTGAGTGTGGAGAAAAATGGTTAACATTCGCGTGTGTGTTGAATTTGACGAAAAATTTTTTACTGTGTATATCTCATGGACACGAATATTTGGGAAATTTCCAATCGACTCGAACCTGTACTTGGTCGAATCCGCAAGTGCATTCTGAAAGATCAGGATTATTGATAACATGACGATGTAATGACAAAAAAATAATAATCGGATGTGAAATTTAATTATTCACCAGAGAGATGACAAAAAAAAATGAAATGTCTCCACACAGATTCGAACCCGACCGTTCTTTCGCAAGAACGATGTCTTTTGCCGCCAGGCTATGGGGTCTTGTAATATTTCGATCCACATATTACGTCTATGCAGTAATGCAGCGAAGGAAAGAGACTGATAGTGCGTGAAATGATGAAATATCAATTCGAATGCTCAAATCTAGTTATTCAGTCCATTGAAAATAATTTGCACTCAATCAATTGAATATTCAGTCTTATTATTTTGATGTTGATCAACATCTGATAATCGATGTTGATTTGATTATCCTCATTATTGGAATATCATAGTGATCTCTGAAAATTAATTGATCAGGGAAAATTATGGAATTCACCGCAGGACATTTATCATAGATCCCAAAACTATCTTAGAATTTTTCAACCATCGATTGATTGACAATTCTAATGAAATTCATTGGAAAATCATCAAGATTCAAAATAATGATTAGAAGTGCGTAACTATTAGAAAATTTTTATACAATACATATAGGAGTTCTTGAAAGCTTCATAATCAGTCATAAGAATCACCAATAATCTTATAAAATTTATAAAAAATAAATAACAATTGAAAAATTATTTACTCATATTCGATTTTAATTCAATTAAATGATGCTATGCATCAAATCTATATTTCATCGTGATAATTTAATAATCAGTATTGAACTGGCTCTTGATTTGAAAAAAAAACGAAAAAAATATCGAAGGGCCCCGGCCAAGAATTGCCCAGGGTGCCGGGTAAGTCAGTTCGATACTGATTACAATAAAATTGTCGCTTGGAAAAGAAAAAGCGGTGAAACTTTCCGGTAAGTCGACCGCGTGGGCTGTCTCAGGACGATTTTGAAACTAACAATCCGTTAGGAAGCCACAAGGATTGTGGAAAAGTAGGAGTTGTATATATTGTGATTCCGTGTTCACCTCTTCTAATGCAATTAAAAACAGAACACATCTTCTTATTGACATTGTATAAGACTTCTGATACCAAGGTCGTTGATTTGAGTAAATTTTCCGCAAAAGCAGTGGAGGAATTACAATTTTTAGAGAACAAAGGAATATTTATTCCATCACACCCTTCTTCGATTCAAGTTCACTTTTCATTAGCAAGAGTAATTGGCGATAATCTTGCTACAAACACAATAATGGGATTCATGAGAAGTTTCTCCGCAAATCATCTGTGTAGATTTTGTATGGTCCATACTAACGCTATCAATTCAATATTGAGAGCATCTTCATGTATAATGCGCAATGTAGAAAACTACGAACAACGGTTACTTGCAGATAATCCAAAGTGTACAGGTGTAGCTGTTTCATCTGTGATAAGTAAAATCAAATCTTCTTCTACCATAGACCTTCCAACGGTTGATTCCATGCACGACATTTTGGAAGGTGTTAATGAATATGATTTTGGTCGGATTTTATATCGCTTCATAGTAGTTGAACAAATTTTCACGTGTGCAGATCTGAACAATAGGATTAATGGTTTGTTCTACGGTATTAATGAAAGACGTGATAAACCAAGAGAAATTATTATGTCTCAAATTAAGAATCAATTCATTAGAATGTCTGCAAGTGAATCCCTTTGTTTGTTACGAAATATAGGAGTGTTGATTGGAGGATATATACCAGTTGAGAATCTATACTGGAAAGTAATAATTTTATCAAGAGAAATTTTTGATATTATTACTTCCATCGTTATTCATAATGGCTTAGCCGATTATTCACAGTGTCTCATACATGAGTATTCGAACCTTTCTATAAGGTTATTTCCGGGATGTTTAAAACCTAAGCACCATTTATCACTCCATTATCCAGGAATCATGAAACGTATGAGGCTACTGTGTTATTTATCGGCTATGCGATGTGAAAGTAAAAATCGAGATTCAAGAATAACATCGCATACATCTCTGAATTGGATGAATTGAAGGACCTTGGCATTAAAGTGTCAATTGCGGATGTACCATCGCATCAACCGTGAGACTATGTTGAATACTTCATTGTATGAAAGTGGACCCGTGGAAATTAAATTGGCCCAAGAAATTTCGGGTTTCCATTTATATTCCTTTGGTACCGATCATGTCTCATGATGAAATTTCTGTAATTGATTTCATACAATTCCATAATCGCATGATTCAGAAAAATATCGTGCTTATGAGTCCCAATGAAAATGGAATTGGATTATTTCTTGTTCATATCATCTTGAAAGATTGTTCTTCAAAAATATACATCAATTGTCAAAGATGTAACCGATTTGACATATTATGACGAACATTTTCAAGCTTACCGACTCATTGAACAATATTTAAACAATTCTCCGTCATGGAAATGTTTTTTAATCGAAGATATCCAATTTTGTTCGATATCGCACATTATCCACATCACAAATGGTAATTTTTACATTCCAAAGCGGTGGCCTCGAGGAATATGAAGTAGAAATGTTTGATGGAAATCTATTAGTAATGAAGCTGAGTGGAAACTTTAATTGCATATGACTTGTACACTGAGAAAAAATACTCGTTTGACACCTATACTGTATAGTTAATGTGTTATTGTTTCAACAGCCTGAACTTGTGCCTATGTTCAAGAGATATATTGTACTACAGTAGTAGGTATAATTGTCAAGAGAAAACACATGACTGAAATGACAATATGGCATGATTGTTTAGTGAACAGTTATACTGTTTGGTTATTTTATCCAAATGTCTGGCTGTTTGACCTATACTTCTTGGAATATCATGACTTGTATTTATTACATGTTCTTGAATCATTCTGAATTTTATCAGCTGATTGTCTTGTGTAAAATTCATTCTATGCCTGAAAATTGTTTAGAGGAGATTAAGTATCAAAAACTCATGATATATGTTCTTCTGATTGTATTTTTGTAATAAACAATAATTGAAATATATTTTTTCCAATTTTTATTATTCTTTTCTCAATAATTGAATGGTGTATGTAAAATGAACAAAATTTATCTATAATATCGGATCACTTGGAATGATCTAATTGTTTTTTTCCAATTTCTTGTACAATTACATTTGTGCTGCACCATGTATTTTCAAATTTTAGAATATTGCTTCTAAGCAATAATCTTGTATGTCAGAAAGACACGTTTTGATTCGAAAGACTCCAAAAATGATCTTGGTATATTTCATGAGATGTCTAACAGAAAGTCATGAATCCAGGCAACATACAGGGTGGCGTGAAAGTCTGGAAACACCCCGATAACTTCTGAACGGGGCATGATAATTGGATCAAATTTTTTTTCAATTAAAGGAGCGATCAAGGGCTATCTCAACTGGGGACTTTGAGTTCGCCAGCCCTGTAGGGGGCGATGGGGTGGGGGGCCAAAATCTCAAACAAGACGGGGGGCATGTGATACGTCATTCAATAGGGTTTCCCGACCCAAATCCAGCAGGTTTTGTTTTTTGAAATCGGATCATTTTTCGCTGAGTTATCGTGATTTTAATACTCTGATGCGGCAAAATCTGAAAACACCCCCATCACTTTTGAACGGGGCACGATGATTGGATCAAATTTTTTTTGGATCCCAATCTTGGCATTACCCAGAATCAACGGCGCGGATCCCCATTATCCCCGCTCTAACATTTAATTTTTGTGGCTATTGAGATTTCGCTTCGCTCATCCAATGAGGATTCTCGTCGCTCCAATATCGGCAATTGTGTCTATTGACGTTACCATTTAGGCAAAAAGTGGCCTCGTCGGTAAAAACAACCCTATCCAACAGGTGAGGATCTTCATCGATCATTCCCTTATGCAATTCTGCAAAATTCTCGCAAAGTTGCAAGCGACGGTCAGAATCATCCTCAAGTAATTCTTGCATAAGTTTGATTTTGAAGGGATGGAACTTCGCAGTTTCAAGAATGCGCTGAATTGAGCGGCGACTAATATCTTAAGCTTGTGAAGCTTCACGTATGGAGGTGTGCCGTTCCTCAACAAATGATTGTATGACCTCCACCGCAATATCATCGTTAGTGCTTGTGCGTAGCCTGCCATATCTCGGGCGATCTTCAACACTCTTAGTTTGTGGAAAAGGTTGGATTGTTTTGGAGATAGTACCTAAGGAGACTCCCGATGTACCGACACGATATTCATCGTTGAATAAGGTTTGTACCTCCCTGAAAGATCGTTGACAATCTCCGTAGCCACGCATCATTAGAATAATGATTCGTTCCTCCTCTGAAAGTGAGATCTCCGATCAACTGATTATTCAAATACCGAATACCTTGGGTAAATCACCGACTTTGAAAATCAACAGCCTAAAATGAACCTGAGGATAATCGATCACAGCTTTGAAATGAACCTGAGGATAATCAATTCCGAATACGCTCACGTAAGTGAGTATTGATAAGAATAGTCCCACACAGGCCCATACGACCGAACCACCCACCCACACTCACACACACACACACACTCCTACACCGACACCCACACACAAACACACCAACCCACACGCACACACTTACAGACACGCACGCACACACACAAGGAATCAGGTTCCTGACACGTCCACGCCGTTGATTCTGGGTAATGCCAAGATTGGGATAAGAAAACCTCCAATTCAAAAAAAATTGGATCCAATTATCATGTCCCGTTCAAAAGTTATAGGGGTGTTGCCAGACTTTCGCGCCACCCTGTGTGTATGATAAGGTAACATGAACATTGTATGTTCGTAGAATATTTTAATTGAGCTTTTTATATCAAATTCGCGTGTAAATTTTTTATGTAAATATATAAAATATCTGAATATAAATTAGTTCAAGTAGAACATTTTTTGACATTTATTGGCTGTCAAGATTATTTTTGTGGTGCTTAAGTAACAAGTAATCCACGGACTCCACGAAACAATCCAAAAGCACAAGAATTCTCAAGAATATATTTCAAATATCGTAATTGAAGTGTCTTGAGAATGATTTCCAAACATTCTCTCAACATATTTTTGGATATCGTAGTAAAGATATATTCGAAGTGAAGAAGAGATATGAATTTCAGAAATCCGGCTTCCTTTCCAAGTACACTCATACAGAAACATACATCGGAGATTTTCGCAATGTTCTGAAAGTATTTTCCAAAAATTTTATACGATATCAAAATACAAATTCAAGAATCGAATTGCCATCAGGAACAATCCATTTTGGAACCCATGATTCTGTATTGTATTAAATATGTTGGAAAAATGTTTCGGGATGTCATAACCTCTCTTGCCATAAGGAGATATCCTACATGTCAAAATATTTTGTCAACATTTCACAGATATCTCGAAATATCGCAGAGAATTTGACAAGTTCAAAATTATATATAATACGGTATCTTATTCGTATGTTATCATTGACTTGACACTCAAGTTATGATCTAGTGAACTTTTTCAGATTGTCTACTTTTTGAAAAAAATCGTTTTGGCTTTCAATTTACGTGACAACCACAATGATCAGCTGATACTATCGGTATATTCAACAGTATCCAGTAGCACAAACAACAGTTCCCCCTACTGTTCGCAACAGTAGCTTGTAGTGTATTCCGGAAACAACGATTGATGTGGTTCCACACGACTCAGTCGTGTGGCATATAGTAGCGGCTGATGTAGTATACACCACCGAGAACCTTGACCACACCAATCAATAGCGTTATCACACTACTCATTACTGTTACGGAGTTCGTGTTACCGACACTGCTGACTACTGTAGAAAAACAAATGAGTACTGTGAAAACACGAGTGGCTGATGTTGAAATAGCAGTCAGCGGTGTTCTCAAGGAATTTTATTTTATGACACGAGCCAGTCGTCTGGACTGCAGTACTCGCTGGTGTAGGATTTTCTCCGTGTAGGTTTTTTAGGTATACAAAAAGCATTCGATAATGTTGATTGGGAGCAAATTAATTCCAAGGATAGGAGAATAATATATGAATTATATCAGAATCAAACCGCAATGAAAGAAATAGACGATCAAAAAGGAGAAGCAAAAATTGAAAGAGGGGTGGACAAGGATGCTCACCATGACCATTGATTTTCAATTTGTATATAGGAGAAACGATGAACGAAGTGAAGGAGCAAGTGCAATTGGAATTACAGATCCAGGGAGAAAATGTAAGCATGTTGAGATTTGCGGATGACATAGCTATGTTAGCTACGAATAGTGCTGAGTGGGAAAATCTTATCAACACTATGGAAACAAGGACTTCCGGTAAGATGGCGAGGGAGGTGTGAAGGGCGGTGGATCGCGGAATAAGAAGTGGTGGATAAAGTGGCAGGAAAGGAGTAGAAGAGGAATTAAAGAGAGTGAGTGAAGAAGGAGAGGAGTAGCACGTGTTTTATGAGAGAAACTTGGTGGAAGTGAGGAGAAAAGCAGAAAACGTGGTATTGAATGTGTGGTGCTACACGCGGCAAAGGATGGAGAGAGAGGACGTGAAGAAGCTGGTGGACGCGATGATGGAGGAAAAACTGAGGAAAAGAGAAGAAGAGTGGGTAAGAAGAATGGAGGTGAAAGTGAATGAAGAGATTGAAAAGAAGGAGATAGAATAATGGAGGGAATAATAGAAAAGATGGGAGTTTGGCTGAAGGAGATGAAGGGAGAAGGAGGAAGAGGAAGAACGGAGCCTCTAGCAGAAGAAGAAGACACCAGGGAGGAGACAACGGTAAGGAAGAAGAAAGAATTACCGACAAGGAAGGGAAACAAGGAGTCGATAAGGAAGAAAGCAGGAAGGAGAGATAAGGAATGCCATCTGCTGGAAGACGGGAGAAGCGCGAGTAGTAGAGAGAAAGAGAGAGAAGAGGAAGAGAAGGAGGGAGAAGAACGGGGGGAAGAAAAGAAGGAGCTAGTGAGGAAGAGGGGAGAGGAGGAAAAGAAGGAAGAAGACTCGGAAGAAGGAAGGAGGGAACGAGAAAAGAGGAGACGGGAGGAATGGAAGGGGAGGGACAGAAGATGGAGAAAGAGGAACGTTATAGTGCGGGGATGGGGGGCGAGGGCAATAAAAGAAAATGCTAGGTTGCTGGAAGTTTTAGAGGAAAAGATAGGATTGGATATGAGGGTGGAAGAAATAAGGAAGATATGAAGGGAAGGAAAGGACACGTGAATTAGACTGGAGAGTGAGGACACGGTGGAATTAATGATGGAAAGGGAGGACGGTTTGAAGAGGTTCAGGATCTGCGTGGACGAGGACCTAATGAGAGAGGAGAGATATAAGTGGAGAAAGGAAGAGGAAGAAGAAGAGGATAGCGAATGAAAGGGACAGCGGCGAGAGGAGAGAGAGGGAAGAAGGGAGATGACAGCGCAGGGAGATGAAGAGGAGCGCAGGAAGGAAGAAGAAGGGAAGGGGGGACAAGTGATGAGTTGGGGAGTTTTCTGTGTAGTACAGAGAGGAATGAATGACAATAGTTTTTGTTTCTATATTTGCGATTGAGACTTTTGAATCGAGAGTGAGCTAGGGAGTTGTGAAAGTCGGTAAAAGGGTTTTATTTCTCTGTATTTGTATGGTGTTTTGTACTTTGATTTGGAATTTTGAGTTTTATGAGAGAGATAATATGTTTTTTCCTGTTCGTTCCTATTCTGAATTGTTTTCTTTTTTTGTTTGTTAGAGGATCAGGTAAATGTGTTTGGAGGAGGGGAGGAAATTGTAAGGGGGCGGCGCCGTTAAACCAATGTGAGAGGGCGCCGACAGAATATAAATAAATGAATACATACATACCTACACACTATGGAAACAATATTACTAGAAAAGTATTGTATGAATATAAATACGGACAAAACACAATTCATGATTTGTACAACCGCGGAAACGATCAAGGAGAACGAAAATCAAAATCGATGCGGGGACAATCCAGCAAGTGGAAGAATTTGAATATCTAGGAAGCATAGATACGGAAAACGGTAAAAGCGAAAGAGATATGGGTGATTCTTCGCTAAACGTACAATTCAATGTCCCTGACATTTCCTGCAGGAGAGGTTCCACTTCTGGATATGAATTTCATGCCAAATAGTGATTCTTATGCCTACAAACAACAGCCACTACTTGAAATTAGTCCCAATATTCGGTATATGTTTTTACACCGGTTCAAACAGACAAATCGTCATCGACTGGCATGTCCCCGGTACGACTTATCAATCAAAAGTTTATTTTTTTTGCAAAATCAAATGGATAATATGATTAGTCTGTATGTATTATCATTGTCTCATGTGTGATCTTTAAGAAAATCTAAAGTTCAATCGTGAAAGATTAATTGAATCATTTTTTCGTCATTCTTCAATGTTGTCCCCAACTTTTTGCGTCATCGACTAGCATATCTGTAGAAAAGTGATTATTTTCGGAATTTGATGGTTCGAAGTTGCTAACACAACAGGATTGGATACATTGAAATGTAAGATGTACCGCACATTCAACACAATCGATCTCATTGTACAACTTCACATTGATTACACATGTGAAATTGTGAATTCAAGAAGGGCATCAAATAATCGTCATCGACTGGCAGGTAATATTTAGATTTAATTCATGGATAGCTGAACTTCAAATATTGAATAATGTGTGATCGTGTTCATCTGGTGGATATCAATGCAGAAAAATTTGATGATGGGAGAAATTACCTTCCCTTTTTCTGTAAAATTGATATTATTTTTGCGTCATCGACTGGTAAAACGTCATCGACTGGCACGTTTCTTTGCTTTTGGTTGTTATGCATTTTTATCATGATGCAGGCTTGGTGGATTCGCTCGAAAATGATCTCTCAGGGGTTTTCGAGGTCGCTGATTACGAATTCGGAATCAGAAATGGAAAATTCGAAATGGCGGATCCGATATGGCGGACCGAAAATTTATAATCAATCCGATTTGCTTGAAACTGGCTACCCAGGGATTTTCGAGGTTGCTGATCACGAATCTGGAATTAGAAATGAAAAATTCAAAATGGTGGATCTAATATGGCGGACCGAAAATTTATAATTAATCCGATTTGCTTGAAATTGGCTACCTGAGGGTTTTCGAGGTCGCTGATCATGGATCCGTGATTAGAAATAAAAAATTCGAAATGGCGAGCCCAATATGGTGAACCAGAAATTCATAAATAATCCGATTTGCTTGGAACTGGCTGAGTGGGAGTTTTTGAGGTCAGTGATCACGAATCCGGAATAAGAAATACAAAATTCAACATGACGAGTCCAAAATGACGGACCGAAAATTTATAATCAATCCGATTTGCTTAAAATTGGCTCCTGGGGGTTTTCGAGGTCGCTGATAACGAATCCGAGAGTAGAAATGAGGAATCACAAATGGTGGGTGCAATATGATGGACCTAAAATTTATAATCCTTCAGATTTGTGTGAACCTCACTACCTGGGGGTTTTCGAGGTTGCTGATTACGAATCTTAAATTATGATTGAGAACTTTCTTTCTGCAGAAATAACATTTATGATTAATGCCCTTACATTACAATTATTACGAATAGAAAAAAAACATTATTTCTCCTCATTATTGTTCTATTGTTCTATGATTCATGTAATTTACAATGTTCAATATTTCAAAAAATATAATCCTCCAAGTTGAAAAAAATGAAAGCTATTTTCAATGCCAGCTAAATTTTTTTAATATTTTGATTCTTGTCGGTGATTCTCCAAATATCATTTTGGATTTAAAAATATCAGAATTTAGTATGTCAGCAATGATCCCTGACGTCAATATGGAGAGATTTCCCATAAAGGATGCTTAGGAATCAAGCTTTTTCAAGTGGTGGAACTAGTACGAGCAACTCCGGATAAATTGTTAAAAAAAAACACAAAAAACATTAAGATTTTTCCCGGCCTGTTACGGATATCAAATTTCTGATGCATCAACGTAATAATTATGCTCCATTTGTTCTCATAATGCACCAAAAAAAATTTGAGAAATTTCGATACCCAAATTATACGTTTGGCGAAGAATTACCCATATAAGAGCGAGAATAGCACAAGGAAAACAGACTTTCCACCAAGAGACACAGTTACTATGTTCGAAGAATCTTAGTTGAGCAGTGAGGAAGAAATTCTTGCAGAGTTACGTTTGGAGCACAGCATTATATGGTTGCGAAACTTGGGCAATTGGAAAAACGGACCAACGAAGACTTGAAGCTTTTGAAATGTGGTGTTAGAAAAGGATCCTCAGAATAAAGTGGATAGAGAATATGAAAAATAGAGAAGTACTTGAGAAGGTGAATGAAAAAAGAAGTCTTTTGAAACATGTCGTGAAAAGAAGAAGTAATCTGATAGGGCGCACATTAAGACATGATAGTTTATTGAAAACAATATTGGAAGGAAACATGAACTATAAAACTCGCAAAGATAGACCTAGATTAAGTTATATGGAGCAAATTATACAAGATAAGGGTTGTCGTAGATACTTAGGAATCAAGCGTTTAGTGGATCATAGACAGGGTTGGAGGATTTCATCAACCCAGTCATAAGACTGATTATTTCATGATGATTGCTTCTGCACTTCATTTGCCCAAAACATCTCTCAAGAATCTTATATGCCTCAACCATTCCCCTAGATGGAATCTTACTTCTACATCCTGACATTCTTGTTCTAACCATTGTTGTTTCCCTTCCCTTGATTCTCTCATTATTCTAGTCCAAGGTAACTTGTATCTCTGCTGGTCTTGGTCGCTACTCTCATTCTTGTATTTCCCCCTTTCATTATTTGAATCGCGATTTCATATAATATTTCCAAATTATCTCTAAAATATTTCGTCTCAATATTTCTCTTGTGATGTATCTAAAACATTGCAAACACCTAACATTTCAATTGATACAGTAAATCACCGACTCGAAGCACTCATCAACAACTATCCCTTCTTCCAATAGCTTGCAATAAAAAATTTCAAACTGGGTTTGAAAACTTGAGAATTCAAATGCAGTTATGACAAAATTCTCAGCGAACTCTTCACTCTCATGACGAGGTTTTTATGGTACAAAGATTTTCAATTTCTCGACTAATTCAGATATTTAAAGAACACTGCGTTTCACATTTTCGAATTCGACATTATTTTCCAAGATAAAAAGAGGTGAATTCCTAGAGAAAACCCAGACAGTGCAAAGCTCTCTGATTCAACATACTGTTCAAGACATGATGAAATCTGAATAACCAGTTTTGTCAGTTTACAAATTTTGAGTGAGCTGAAACGTCACACGTGACTTTTCACATTTCATCGTTGTTGTTTTCAGCATTTCGGTTAATATGTCACCGATTATTTTCCATTTTCTGTCCAAAGAACGACAAAATTTATTTCCCAACATTCTTTCAAAGCATCCTAATTTTTTAACCATCCTTTTTCCGCTTTTTTTGAATTTCTCTTTCTTCCAAATTCGAAAACCTGTGACTTTTTGTGATGAAAAAATCTGAAGATCGATGAAAAATTTCAACGCTGCGTGATTTTCACAATGAAAATTGAAAAACGTCAAACTTAAACTATGTTTGGTTTCACTACAACCTTTTGGACTACCCATCCTCACCCAAGTAGCATACGCACATTCTCAAAACGTTCTAAGAATATATGTTGAGGATATTCGAATATTCTATGGAGATTCTTATTACGTACGAATGTATTCTACGCATATTCTAAGAATATCTGAATGGAACTGTTCAAAATATTCTCAGAATATTTGCCACGAATATTGTATGAATAGTAAAAAAAATTTATTAAAATTGAAATTCCCGTCAGTATAAAACTACTACATTTAATGGGAAACTAATTCACGATAAATTTTCTCAATTACTACGTTTCTTGCCCTGGTGGAAATTCCAACTTTGAGAGTTTTCCAGAAATGCTCGGAATATTTCCAGAGATTTCCAGAATCCTTCTGAATTGTATAGAGACTTGCAGAGATTTACAGAGAAGGTTCGAATTTTTAGAGATTTTCAGAAATTCTCAGAGAAATATTCCCACCAAGGTGGATCATGAATTCCTAGCAATATTATGGATTCATAACCAAGGGGTGAAATATTTCCCACGTAGCACTAAATGTCTCAGAAATATCTCCAGAATATCACGAATGTCTCATTTGAAACATTCCAGTTGAAATGTTCCCAGAAGATTGCATAAATATTACGTAGGTATACAATGTTCCATGGTACAAATTCTGACAGTCTTTCCTTTGAAATATCGCATATATTACATTTCGAAATGTTCTGACAGGGTGCTGATTAAAATATTTTGTGAATAAAACAATTCTGAAATTTTTCCAAGTCTGGGTGCGGGATAGTTAGAAAAATGGAGAAACATTATTTTGTTATTCATGCTAATCGATTCAAACTTAATCGGAAGTGTGAATATTTATCCATTACAAAGATGTTTTCCTCAGATGGGATTCTTCTTTCAGAGAAAAATGAATAGGGTTTGTGAGAGAGGGTGTTTTCGATTTCAAACGCTCACTGAGAAAAAGCATTTGTTATTGTGAATGAACAATTTCGATCAACAAATTTTCTTTGTCAATACAAATGCTTATCTTACAGTGGAAGAAAAATTGTTTGCCTGGAAACAAATCCCATCTTTTACCGGTAATCAAATTGTTTTATTCCACTGAGAAAGTTGATTTATTACGCTGAAAAACACATGATTGATGAAGAGATTACCTGAGCAGCCTAACTGTTCAAAAAGACCTTCTTAATGAAGTCCTAGAATTGTTCATCCTACGGAGACAAATTGTTGAAATTCTTATATCGATTCATTCTGGCACTTGGTAAAATTTGCAAGTGGGCTTCTCAAAAAAGTGTCTCTCAAGGGGTATTCATTTAATATTTCAGAAGATTCTAAATCGATTGGTCTTTATCCTACGGTAACAAATTTTTGAAATTTCCCCATCGATCGAGGTAAAAGAAGCCTCTCTCCCACGATCTATTCATTGTTTATGTCAGAAGATTCTGTATCGATTGGTCTATATTTCACGGAAACGAATCTTCCAAACTCCCATCACGATGATCACAATAAATGGCACTTCGAGAGTGGTGTCATCATCTCGGAGATTCGCTGATGTGATAGAAGCTTTGACTCTCACTCGCAGAACCCGGGTTCAACCCCCACTGGGGGAACTCCCTAATAATTGATTCCGAAGCAGGTTTTCTCCTACTCAAAGTGATTCTGGCCGAGCTCGTTCAACATTTGTAGGAGTAAACTCCGAAGAAATTTTTTTTGAATTCAAAGTAATATTCTGTAAACTTTTTAATATATGTGATTGTTAAAATTTTTTCCGTACAGAATATCGCTGAAATGGTCACAGTAATATTTCAGAATGTCTCCAGAATATTACCTCAATTATTGTAGCAATGTTTCAGAATATCTCCAGAATGTTGCAAAGATGGTGACATAAGACATCCTGCAGGAATCCTGACAATCTTCTGGAGATGTTTTCCAGAATATTACACATTCCAAATGTAATATTCTGACAATATTGCTGGGACATCCGGTGCTATGTCGGTTATGATCGCAATTGACAATTATAATTTGGACGGTATTTCTTCATACTTTATTACACTTTCGACGATTATTTTTTATACGTGGCACTTACAAAGAAAATTAGCATAGTGAAATGCACTTTTGTCAATTTATTATCCTGCAAATACAAAATGAAATCATAAAGTAACTGACCCCATTAGTGAACATTTTAATTAGAGAACACAAGCACTCTAAATATAAATCATTCCATGAATAATTTCTTTTAAATGAATTTCCACGAGTAAATAAGGTAGATTGAGCATTTCAATGTTCTCTTAACGTGATTTTTTATTAATTTTTCAAGTGATAACAATAAAAATAATGAAATTAATGAAATGTTAACAATACCCCCATCAGTGAACGGGTCGCATGAATTAGTGAACGCTGATTGACCCCATTACTGAACGCGTAGAATCTGAGGCTGCTCAGATGAGTTATTATCACTTTCCTGATGATATTCGAAATACAGGTTGGTTGAAAAGTTTCTGCGCTCGAAATGAAAGAATACTGTTTTTGTTACGAAATATATTTTTTTATTCAATATAATCTCCTAGAAGCTCAATATACTTGTTCCAATGATCTTCCAATAATTTTATCCCATCCTTATAATGGTTTCCGGAAGCTCTGCAAAATAACCGTCTACGGCTGCTATGGCCTCTTCATTCGACGAAAAATGCTTTCCACGAAGGAATTGTTTGAGATTTCTGAAGAGATAGTAGTCGCTAGGAGCCAAATCTGGCGAATACGGTGGATGTTCAAGCAATTCGTACTTGAGTTCTTTGAATTTAGCCATCGTCAAAACACTTTTGTGAGCAGGTGCATTATCTTGATGAAAAATGATTTTTTTCTTCTTTAAACCAGGTCTTTTCTCACGAATTTTTCCATCCAGCTGATCCAAAAGGCTGCAGTAATATTCGGAGTTGATTGTTTCACCTTTTTGAAGATAATCAATGAACAAAATTCCTTTTGCATCCCAAAAAACTGATGCCATAACCTTCTTTGCTGATCGTTGTTACTTCACCTGCTTTGGAGCTGAACAACCGGCTTCAGTCCACTGTAAACGTTCTTGTTCCGATTTAGGATCATGGTGGTAGATCCAAGTCTTATCCATAGCTATAAAACGACGCAAGAAGTCGGTTTTATCCTGCTCAAAACGCTCCAAATTACGCTGAGAAATTTGTTTTCGATCCAGTTTTTGTTGAATTGTTACCGTGTGCGGCACTAACTTTCCAAACAGTTTCTTCATACGTAATTCTTCATGTAAAATATGGGGTACTCGTTCGTCTGAGATGGCTATGGCATCAGCAATTTCACGCTTGGTCAAACTTGGATCTTCACTAACCATATTATGTAAATGCTCAATGATTTCTGCTGTGGTTGCAGTTTTTGGTCGTCCTTCGAGTGGATTGTCTTCAAGGCTAGTACGACCACGTTTAAATTCACCAGCCCAAAATTCAACGGTGCGTTTTGAAGGTGAGGACTCCTTATACACTTTTAACAATTGTTCATAAATTTCCTTTGCTTTTAAACCCTTCAAAACAAAGAATCTAATGACTGCACGATATTCAATTTTTCCCATATTAAGAAAAATCAATGACACGTCAACTTCAAATGGCTTGTAAACAAAGAATGAATTGACAGAATGACTTGTAACTTTGCATGTGTTCTCAGGACAGATATACCAACTTGAGAAAAAAAAAGTTTTGGGCTAGCAGTGCTATCTCTTGGTGAGCGCAGGAACTTTTCAACCAACCTGTATATTCTGTGCGCATTCTAATGAGACCTTTTCATAGGTGCTATGCATATTCATCGAACGTATGTAATCGAATATATAACGGGACGTCAGTCGAACGTCGATGGAATGAATATTGTACATTTCAAATGTACTATGTACGTTCTGAGTATATTTAAAACAGTCTCATTCGTATATTCTATGAACTTTCATGATATGTTCTTCGTATCTCATTCTCAAATTCTACCAACGTTTTTATTTCATATATACTTTGAACTTCTGTTGCTGCTTGAGTTATTTTGGCGAAAAACATTGAGAATTTCAAGTAGGATTTATAATTTTACATGTTTATTCCAATCCTTCGAGAAATTTATAGATTGATTGAAAAATTATGCGCATTATGAGAATTCATGAAAAAATTCTCCTAGAGTAGATACCTATGATATGAATTGTTACGTTTATTCGTTCAGTAATAGATTCACCGATCATTTTCGTGTGTGGATTTCTGAACGCGCAATTTTCTAGGTTAGCGACTGACAGTTATTGAAAATAACCCTATATTATCTTAATTTGAATTATATCAATAGATTGGATACATAAAATAGTTCAATGGTCGCATTAATACTATGAAAATGCACAATTGAAAAAATGTCCATTCTTAACTCACCTTGTAAGATTCATGAAGGCAAAGCTCGTTGTGACACTCGGCATGAATCTTTATTTATTTCGTGAATTACATTTTTCTTCCTTCCATTTGTTTTTGCATTATTCACGAACAATAATGTTTGGAGATTGGAATAATCTTCATAGCACGTAATGGGTAAACACTTCTTGTTCGTAAAAGAGGTTTTATTATCTCGAGGTTCACTAAAGGGGTCGCGTTCGCTAATGGGGTCAGTTACCTTATATGGTTCTCGCGTCTGTAGCCTGTCAACAAAATTATCCGCTATTACTGGATTCATGTCATCACGATACTTGCGCACGCGCTGCTCGTCAATCTCTCTGCAAACTTTGTGCGCATATTGTCCGAATGTTCCTAGAATATTCGGCACAGTCTCATTCAAATATTCTAAAAATCTTCTATAGATATTTATGAACCTTCTATGCCCTTTGTGAGAATATTCGACACAGTACATTTTATGGATGTTGTTAGAATATTCTCAGAATATTCTGTGTTAAGTGAGTAGATTATTTCCTTCTAATGTTAAACAGCGAGAATCAGAAAGTGTCGGCGTTGTAAGGCTCTCCTCTATAATATCTGTGAATTTTCAGTAATTCATCAGAATACAAAAAAGTTCAGGTGACACAAAATCATTACAGATTGATTCTACAAAAATTTCCTCCTATCAATGTCCTATGAACCGAATTCGACTTGAAGAATTTTCAATTTTTCTCAAATTTCAGGGTTTTAAAAGAGTTCAAGAGGAATTCTTTTTCCATAATTCATCAGTGATCCCTCTAAGAGGACTCATCACTCTAAAACTTCATTTTTGAATAATTTATCACTTTTCATCACAAAATCAGGATGAACATGTGGAACAGTACACTCTGTGAATCCGAATCAGTGAACAGTACTGAGGATCAGTGAATTTCACTGGCGAATCAGTGCTAAGTATGCCACTGTCCAGGGCTGTGGAGTCGGAGTCGAGGAGTCGTGGAATGATGGATGGAGTCGAAAGGGGAGTCGGAGTCGAATGTTATTTCATCGACTCCGACTCCACTTTCGACTCCTTATAAAAAAAGTTAGTTTTCATGAAAGTACGTTAGACAAATATTACGAGAACGTCCTGTAGTATATTAAAAGAACGTTTTCAGAACGTGTTTTGCTGCATTAAAAGTGAAAATGCTGTAAAAATATGTGCTTTCGGAGGTTAAGACTCGCAGAACCTAGGCTATGTTCTTAAAACATTCAGAGAACTTCGTGTGCTCTTTGGAATATATTTTCATTTCTTTGACTCATTTTTGAAAATACACATATTCAATCTTCTGATCATTCAATTGTAATGAACACATATTACATTGAGAGAAAAAAAATCTTAAATATTGGTCTGACCGAGTCACATCCGATGTTTTCATGATTCAAGGAAAACTTTCTTCGAAAGAAGAAATTACTCAGTTTGAAACTATACAGTGTGATATAGACAAAATTTTCTTACTCCAAGTACACATTTTCTTGAGATAAGAGAAAAAATATATTCTTAGATCAAAAAAATATGTTCTTCTGATTAAGCTGATTTTTTTCTCAGTGTAATAGATTCCAACAGTGGTTCCATAATGAACTCTTATGGATCTCAGGTGCATCAGTTGAGAGATGAAATTTGCATGCAAAAAATTTTTTCAATTTTTCTTCAACACAAACGAGGAATCCATATGTGAATTTATGGACAATGTATTTCCACACGTTGATTCGAAGTTCAAAGTGTAATGTTTCGAAATCAAATGCATAGAATTCTCTGTTGACATAAAAAACATCAAAAAATGAGAGTAGGAATTGATGTGTTTGTTCTCATGATCTGTTTGGTAAGAAGGTGCTATAATTTTTCATATCAATGGAAATATGAAGGTATGAGAATGGAGAAAGAGAGTCATAGAACATCTCCAAGTGGGAATATAACGTCCCCATGAAACTCAGATCATTCAAAGATCAATCAATTGATTCTTATCAAAATTAAATTGTTCCAATGAGAAATGTACAAATTTCGAATTAGTACATTTCTCATTTCAGACTCAAATTCCCCGTTTCAGACTCAAATGATTTTGAATAAGTTCGAATCATTTTTCATCAGAGATTTGCACTATCAATCGTTCTGAATCATTTCGTTTCTGCAGGGAGAGCCAAGGTCGTTGCAGCATTGAAATCCCATATAGGTATACGGCATAAGAGTAGAAAAAGAATTCTTAAGAATTCATATTGAATTCAAATTGAATTCTCTTTGCACTCTTTCTGAACTGATTTGCTGTGTGGGATTTATCTCTCTTTTTATCAGTATCACAAGTTTGAAATCCACTCCCCTCCTTTACACTGAGAGAAGTTTTTATTACATGCATAATACAAATGGGAATAGCTATAATAAATAGTAAGAAATATCATGTATGTAGTTGAACTTATTATACCTTCAAACGAATTCAGTACATTATATACACAGAAAAAAGCATTTTTTTTAATCTAAGAAATTGTTATTCGAATACGTTCAAATGAATATTTCTTTGATACAAACAAATTTGAAAGACTGTTTTCTTCTTTAAAAATCATCAAATCAGATTTACGCGCTTCTCTGAAAAATGATTTGATAGAAGCCATTCTATTCTTGAGATCGAATTCTTAATCGATTATTTCATCATTTTAAATTTTTCATAGATTGTTATTCATGTTCCAAATAAATTCCAAATTTCTTATGCGAAATTTTGTTTCGATTAATGTATTCCAGATAGTGTAAAAGTTGTATTACGACAGTATTGCAATGAATACGAAAGTTTCGAATGAAAGATGAGTCCTCAATTATTACCTAATTATTCAAAAAGCTCCGTACTCCTCGTTTCCAACGAATCTTGCTATCACTCCACGCTAATTTGCTTAATAGATTTATATTGCACTTATTTTTATTACCAGAACGGAAATCGTTTTAGAGTTGTTTGAGGATCATTCGCAGATTGTGTTATCAGAAATGTGACAGATTTACAAACACTAGAGGAAATATGGGGAGTTAATCCTCACTTTAATGGCGGATTCTATCCCCTGGTCGTGGGAGAATTATTTTTCCATCAAAAATAGGGGATTTTTCCTCCATTTTGAGGAACTATTCTGTTTTTTGGGTGTTGAATCCTTCAAAAAGTAAGGGCAAACTCTACCAAATCAAGATGTCAAGTTCCCTATTCATGGTGGAATATTTTTGGTTCAATATCCCACATTTATTTTTTACAGTGAATAATGAAAACATTCAGAAACAAAATATTTTTCATTTATTGATTCTTGTGTTTATTATATTTTGAAATAATCAAGAAACATGCTTTTTCATCCACCCTGTTGGTTCTAATTGTTCAATAAGCTGCTGCATATAAAAACATACAAATTTATGTACCGCATCAGATCAACGGTTCATGAATGAAAGTTTTAGAGGAAATTGTTTGCCGAAAGTTGTTGACGAAGTTTTTTCCTAACATTCGGAATATTTATATCTGTCGAACAATGTTGATGGGAGAAATAATCCATGCATACAATTTTGTAATAGAACATTAAAATTAGTTACGACTTGGAAGTCTGTTAATAGTTTGCATTCTAGCCTCGACATATTTAGCGAATCGAACTTGAATAAATATATCAATAAATGAAATATTGAAACACAGGTCGAAAAACCTCGATAACGAATAATGTCTATCTTATGTCCAAGTTTGGTTCTTTCGAAATTTTTATTCATGGGAATGAACACTAGAGCCGGAGTCGCAGCCGGAGCCGGAGTCGGAGTCGGAGTCGGCTGTGTGAAAGCTTTGACTCCGCAGCCCTGCCACTGTCCACACAGTACCCAATGTCTCAGTAATATTTTTAGAATATCACAATGTCTCGCTCAGAACATTCTGTGTGAAATATTCATACAAGATCCTATAGATATTGCTGATACAATATTCCATCCAGAATGTTCTGAGGATCTTCCATTTGAAACATTGTACATACAATGATCTCTGATGTTCTGAAAACCTACGATGAGGAATATGCTGAATTTGTCGAGAATGAAATATTCTGAGCATATGACTGTAGCAATATTTTATGAAGCAAAATGAATTTTCATACACTTCACCTAGGACTTGGTGGAATTTACAATTTAAGATCGAAAAAAACGCCTCCCCCACACTGAGAGAAAAAAACAATAATTTTTATTCAAAATATTAATGAAAAATTACCATTTTTGTTTCCAAAACAGAGACATCGCGGACCAAGTCTGAAAACCACAGTCATAATAGTAGCAATCTGAATTTCTGATCGCAGAATTTATAATACAGAATTTCTATTAGGAAAAGATTAACATTTTGCAATTGTAGATAGTAATTTTTATTCAGTTGTGTCAACTTCAGAGGGTTGAGATTTTGAAATCGAAGATTGTAATTTTTATTTCATCATAAGGATTCAAAAAATGATATGAGAAAGTGAACTAGTTGTAGTTATTCTACTGGACCCCCTCAATCGGGAATTCACATCAGCTTACAGACAACGCCCTAACACCTACTTAGTATACCATATTCACGGATTCAAAGTCTTACAAACTATACGTTCTTCAATTATACTATTGAATTGACCTGTATTATTGGCGGAATTTGAACACTAACATTTCGTAGAAAATTTTGCTTGCCAGGGAGACACGAACTCTGATTTCACGCAAGTGATTGCAAGATAATACGCGAACCGCTGAGCCAATTAACCTCTGTGAGATTGGGGAGTTTTGGACAACACTTGAAGGCATTCAAGTATCAGAAGAAGTGAGTCAAATGTTGCGCCATTTTTTTCCATAAGTTATGCATTTACGGGAAATTTCAAATGCATAACAATGAAATCCACGATGAAGATCAGTTTCTAAATGTAAGTTTCAGTCTTTCACTGATTCCTGGCGAGTATAAGAGGGGTTCAAAAGTGATACCCTACAAATATCAAAATGTTTATAAATTTTTTTCTAATACCTGCAAACCAAGAGGAAACCTATATAATCTTATATCTGAAGTTCAATGTTAGGTGTGCAAGTTCCTGAAATAACCACGTATTTAAAATTCGGATTTATCAAGTAACTGATGAACAAATCAACGCAAATTTTACCCGCTCCTTCTGATAAAGTGCCCTTGACTATTTTTCAGAACAGAATATTCATAATAACCTGAGATGTATTAGGTGTACAAATAAGTTTCCGCGGTTTGTCAAAAGATGGCCCCACCAGAAGGTTATGGAGGAATTGTCAGATGTAAAACGTAATATCCCAAGTTTAGTCATCTGGCAACACCATAACCTTAAAGTACTAGTGATTCCGTATCAGCATCACGTAATTTTTTTCGTGCAAAAATGTCAAGTTTTATTCCGAATAAGCATCATTTGCGGGAACTTTTGATTTACTTCTTTAATGTGAAAAAATCTGCAGCTGTGGCGCATCGATTGCTTCTAGAAGCATATGGTGAAGCTGCTTTAAGTGAGAGAAGTTGTCAGGAATGGTTTCAAAAGTTGAAGAACGGTGAGTTTGACGTTAAAGACAAAGAACGCAGTGGAAGGCCGAAAGTGTACGAAGACATGGAATTAGAAGTACTATTGGAGGAAGATTCGTCCCAAACGCAAAAAGAACTTGCACTTACTCTACAAGTGACTCAACAAGCAATTTCACATCGTTTAAAATCGTTAGGAATGATTCAAAAACAAGGAAATTGGGTTCCATATGAACTAAAGCCGAGAGACGTTGAACGCCGATTATGCATCAGTGAAATGCTGCTTGCCAGGAATAAAAAAAAGAGTTTTTTGCATCGTATAGTCACTGGTGACGAAAAATGGATTCACTACGATAATCCAAAGAAGAGAAAGTCATGGGTTAAGCCCGGCGAACCATCAACATCGACAGCTAAGCCGAATATTCATGGAAAAAAACTCATGCTGTGTATTTGGTGGGATCAGCTTGGTGTCGTGTATTATGAATTGCTGAAACCAAGCGAAACCATTACTGGAGCTCTCTACCGAACACAATTGATGAGATTGAGTCGGGCACTTAAGGAAAAACGCGCCCATTACTACTCCAGACACGACAAAATTATTCTTTTACACGATAATGCTCGTCCACATGTTGCGGCGCCGGTAAAAACATACTTGGAAACACTCAACTGGGAAGTTTTACCCCACCCGCCGTATTCACCAGACTTAGCCCCTTCTGATTATCACCTGTTCCGGTCGATGGCACATGGTCTGTCTGAGCAGCGCTTCACATCATATGAAGACACCAAAAATTGGGTAGATTTGTGGATAGCGTCAAAAGATGAAGAGTTTTTTCGACGGGGTATCCGAATGTTGCCAGAAA
The DNA here is from genome assembly GCA_018340375.1 of Gonatopus flavifemur. Lineage (NCBI taxonomy): Eukaryota > Metazoa > Arthropoda > Insecta > Hymenoptera > Dryinidae > Gonatopus > Gonatopus flavifemur. The sequence continues at coordinate 396,033 of JAFFJZ010000077.1, read as the reverse complement.
GATGGGGAAAAGTAGTGGCAAATGATGGAAAATACTTTGAATAAAACGTAATGTACTTTTCCTTTACAATAAATTCCTAATTTTTTATAAAAAACCGCGGAAACTTATTTGTACACCTAATAACATTTTCCAATAAATTTAGCGATCACAATATGTTATTATCACATGAAAAATCTTTAATTTGATCAATCCTAAAAAGTATTTCGTGGCTGTATCTAAGTTCAAAATTGTCCAATAAAGATATGATAATGAGTTTCGAAAGAGGATTGATTAATTACGTGTCCAATGTTTTTCAACTCTTTCATTCTTGTCATATGTAGATCTCGCCGGTAACAAGTCGAAAACAAGTGACTACAATTGAGCACCACGTGACGCATTTAACATTTTGTTGCGCTCATTTTTAATGGAATCTGTAATTCGACCAATCACACAAGAGTTACTGAGAATCACAATCTATGATAATGAATTGTGTTGAAGATACTGTTGATAATGACACATCATGTTTCGGGTTTATCCCGTCACGTTTAATCGTGACAATTATCACACAATATTGAATGTTAACGTTGCACATTTATTGTCATTGCTCATTGTTACATAAGTCTCTTGTAGGATAATTATTATCAACGATGATTATAATTGACGTTCTATTATCATACTGTGCTAGTTTGGTCATTGAGAACGTTGTCATCGAGCCTACGTCTTGCATGCTTGCGCTACGCAGAGCAACTCCCGTTCACAACGTAGCGATGCTAGCGACATCGCACATCCTCCTTTCCCATAAAAACAAAATGAATAACTCTTGTTTTACATTTTAGATTTTTCTTTACCATGTACAACTTATACGCTTTATTAAAACTATTAAAAATTCAATCTATTTGGAGGTTTCGATTGTCTACCTGACCTAGTCCGAGTTTTGTCGCAAGTTGGAGTTGATCTATTTACCATGATATTATTCTCTTCAACTTCTAGACATAAGTTTGAGCCATCTAAGCTTAGAAATTCGTCATTTTGCTCAAAAACGTCAATCTCATCTTGTTCCGAACTATCATTATTATTATAGGATTGATTCTCCATATTCTCTCCCTCCTCATGAGCAGCTTCGCCCTCCTTCAAACTCGCATTATTATCATTATTAATATCACAATCTATCACTTTTTTTCTCTATCTAGAATTACATCGAAATCATCGAAATGTGGTGCTTGCGACGTTACATTATAATTTATACAGATATTATTATTATGTTTCCTTTTCAACAATTTTTTAATACATACAATATTTCTTCTAGTGATATTACCACTTTTATTTCTTAATAAGTAACTTCTTGGGATTTTCTCTACTTTTTGCACAATTTCGGCTTGTTCCCGCTGTTTGAACTTGTCGAATATCAATACTTGTTCCCCCTTCTGATAAATTTCTTCATCAGTGAAATTCCGTTTCATAAAAGACCTATTATAATAATGCTTAGATTTTTCCTTATTTCTTTTGATTCGAGTTTCAATTCGTGGGTCAATCGACGTTGGTTTCAATTTTTTACCTTGTATTGGAAATTTTGACCCAAGAGACCTACCTCGCACCAATTGTGCCGGACTCTGATCAATGCCTGATAATGGGGCGTTATTATAATTAAGTAAACATAACTCGAGATTTTCGATTCCTGATTTCTTGAGCATGTTTTTAACCAAGCCAACGCCTTTTCCCGATAATCCATTTGATTGGGCATGATACGGGCTAGACGTGATTATCTGAAATTCCCATTGTTTTGCAAAGGTCTTGAACTCATAGCTAGCAAACGGATTATTATCTGCGATCATTATTCTAGGTATCCCAAAACGACTAAATATTTGCTTCAATCCCTTAATTGAAGCACTTGATGATTTCGATCTTAATTCTACGGCCCCTAACCACCTAGGATGATAATCCTGAAGAACAAGCAAAATTTTTCCATAGAATTCCGCTATGTCAACGCCTATTTTCAGAAACGGCGTGTTTCGTACTTCGTGTGTAAGTAGCGGAAATTTTGGTTGAACCAGCGCGTATTTTTGAGATGATTCGCATGTCTTAACATAATCTTCAATTTCCGCAACCATGCGTGGCCAATAAAATGTTGATTTTGCTAACTCACTCAACTTATTCATACCGACATGAGTTTCATGTAGTGTTTTTGGAACATATGTTCTTAGGTTTTCAGGAACAATTAGCCTATTTTCAAGATAACATAAGTTGTTGTCGACGATAATATTTTCTCTTCCATCAAAATATATTTTACATTCTTGGTTTTTCACACTCCTTGCTGCACGAGGTCAACCTCTCTGTACATGATTTAAAACTTCATTTGGTGTCTGATCCTTAGCAGTTTCCCGCTGAAATTCATCCAGTCTTTCGTCTGAAATAATTAGCTCGGTACAGCTAAGTGCGTGGATTACAATGTCATTTTCATTAGTATCTGTATTTTCCATCAATTCATCAATATAATCTCGACTCAGGTAGTCTGCCACTAGCATGTCTTTACCTGGTATATATTCCAATTTCATATTATATATCATCAATCTCGCCTTAATTCGTTTTAGTCTATTGTTCTGTATCTTAGACATGCTTTTTTCCATTATTGAGAGAAGGGGTTTGTGATCAGTATGAACTGTCACTTCAAAGCCATATGTATATTCATTAAATTTTTTACATGCAAATTCCACCGCTAGTAATTCTTTTTCAATCTGAGCCCACCTTGTTTCACTATCCGTTAGGGATCTCGAAGCATAAGGAACTACTCCGTTTTCTTGGAGCAAGCACGAACCTATGCCGGATTCTGACGCATCCGTTTGAATTATTATTTTTTGTTTCGGATCAAAACTAGTCAAGATCAGCGATTTTGTCAATTGTTCTTTAATACGCTCCAAAACATTGTCGTGAATATCCGTCCATTTATGTTCTATATTATTTCTCAACAAATCGCGAATTGGTTGTGTCAAATCTGCAAGGTGCGGTACAAGGTCACGTACATAGTTGCCCATGCAGAAAATGCCGACTTCCAACCAACCATAATAATCGAAACAGTACTGGTACAACACTGATTACCAGGGTTGGTTGCCAACGTTGTAACGTGGTTGAAGTAACAACCAGTCCAATGTTGTTGTAACGCCGATAGTCAATGCTGATTTGCCAACGTTGATTTAAAACTCGTTCAACGTTGTCCATTATGTGTGGTTTAATACGGCAAAATTTTGAAGAAATTATTATTCATGTTCTCGAATTGACTTTTTCACATGTTTTCGGATTATTCATTCGTTTCAAGAAACGATTCAAACTTCAGCAACATACGAACAGATGTGTTATATTTTTTACTTTCGATATAACCATGGACATTAGCTGAAAATATATCATTATTTTCATTAGCTACGTACAAAGGCTTAAATGGATTACCATCACCGGTTGAAAATCAATTGTCACACCAAAAAAACCATATTCTAAGATTGAGAGGGCGCATCTAACCTTAAGAACATTGGCATCTAAAATAAGCGCCAAGAATATATTCTTGTTGTAAGTGAGCATTCCTCTTATACTGAGAATGACGTGTAGTATCCTCATTTTAAGAATACTACAGGATTCCCATTTCAAGGATACACCGAAAAAACGATATTCTAGGATTGGGAGGAATTTATTCTTCACTCTTCCTCTAAACCAATCCTCTTATTATAAGACTAACCCCCTCTAATTTTTAGTGACTTCATAAGATATTCTTCGTTTTAGAATAAATTCTTGAAATAAGAATATTCCCAAATCATTTTAAATGACCGCTCTGTACAAAATAATTTTGTAAATTATCTAGCCTGAGATGTCAAATGACTTATAAATTCACAATATTCGTATGAAAATCATTCTAAACATGAGAAAATTTCGAATTGAAGAGTATTCTTGAAGTTGGAATTTTCAAATTTGAGAAAAAAGCCTTATGTTCTGAGTTGAATTTGTTGTTAGGGTGATGATAAACTTGTAGGAAGAGTTTGAAAGTTGGGTGGAATCTATATTGATCAGGAAAGTCCAAATCGTGTGGCAAAAGTTAGAAAATCTGTCAACTCAGCTCACGGCACATGGGTATTCTATCAGCTTTTCTTCACTAAACGAAATCTAGGCAGGAGAAATGTATCAAAATTTAGTAAAATCAAGTTGGTACAGAGTAAGAGAGGACAGATATATTCATTGAATTTTATTGGTTATTATGAAAATCTTGATAAATGAGGAAAGGCTATAGAAGATCCAATGTGTCGTCTTTTAATATTGTTGTTCCAATGATGTTGTATCATGTTGCTACAAATGAATGTTATTATATTTATGAAACAGGTTCAATACACATGTTTCCTCAACCTACTAGTGAAAAGATACAAAAATGCACACAATACCAAATCATTGACCAAAAATATTGAGAGACGATAAATTGAGTCATACATAGCCTTTACGTATTTATCAACATTTTTATAATAACCAATAAAATTCAATGAATATATCTGTCCTCTCTTACTCTGTACCAACTTGATTTTACTAAATTTTGATACATTTCTCCTGCCTAGATTCCGTTGAGGGAAGAAAAGCTGATAGAATACCCATGTGCCGTAAGCTAAGTTGACAGATTTTCTAACTTTTGCCACACGATTTGGACTCTCCTGATCAATATAGATTCCACCTAACTTTCAAACTCTTCCCACAAGTTTATCATCACCCTAACAACGAATTCAACTCAGAAAATAAGGCTCTTTCCTCAAATTTGAAAATTTCAACATGAAGAGTACTCTTCAATTTAAAAAGTAAAACCATTCGTCGAGCTGCAAGTGAATAATCCAAGTTTTCTGCAATTCATTTCGAACATTTTTTGACATATTTTTGATCCAATGAGTTCTTCATGACTCATATTCATTAAAAAATTAATATGATCTCTGAGTTTTTGCCTAGAAGTACTGATGTAAGTATTTGAAGAAAATTCATTTTCACTGCATCAACAAATTACGATTTTTTGACATGTTACAACAGCTATGACTGATTTACTAATCCATTTTGCACTTACTAACAGATTTATTGATACACATTATTCAAGAAATAACCACCACACATTTCACAAAAATAATTCATCCATTTTTTGATCACATAAATCTAACCTCACATCTGTCAACCGAAGTGCAATTTTCACACAGGCTCATAGATTATTATATTCAACCGATGGATGATTGAATCGGATAAACACGTCACTTCAATTGATCTTTTCTAATGCATCGGTACCGGTTTGACGGTACAGAAAAATCAGAGTTGCCAGGTCTAAGGATTTTTCTTCAGATCTGAGGAAAAATATTTGTTTCAAGATTTTCTAAAGACATCAAGAAATTGGATGGAAATCTAAAGATATTTCCAGAATTCCGAGGAAATTTCAAGAATTTTCAAGGATTCATAATTTTTTCCAACCTAACCATTTTAAAATCCATCTGGACCACGTTCTATCAATCTGTTTTTTTACTCAAATGCATTATCAAATCAGCGATTTCATTAGAATCAACCCAGATCGCAATGTAATCTTGTCACAAGCTTGTATGTCCCTTTTCATTGACAAGCATATCGTTATAATCTTTTTCTAAAATTTTCGCTGCCAAGCTTGTTGAAAACAAGTCAATGACAAATGAGTGACAAGCTTGTCACAAGGTTACATGCTATTTGGGAAGGGATAAATGAGTTTCACGAACCATCGCCTTTGTTACCAATTGGATTAATGAATCAAAGTAGTGGTCTGGTCGATTTTTGCTCTAGAAAACCATCAAATCGTTCCAACTTCCCTATGTCAATAATATGCAATAATTTATATCAAACTTTGAATCAGTAGATTCCGAATCAGTTAAATAAGCCGGCTCTGATATAAAAATACGTTAAGAGAGGTGATTACAATATCAACAAACTGAAGGCAGATTTCTGGTCAAGTATTATAATACTGAATGAGCATAATACCGAATGGTCATAATCCGAATGTGCATAGTCCCGAAGGAAAAAAAATATAAGTTTTAATATAAATCCAATAATTGGCCACTTTCATCGTACAAAATTAATTGTTCACACTGACTATGCGTTAACAAATGATTTTTTTATGATGAAAGTGGGCAATTATTGGATTTCTATTGAAATTTATATTTTTTTATTCGGGATTATGGGATTCAGGATTATGATCATTCGGTATTATGTGCATTCGTTATTATGATACTCTACCCAGATTTCTCATTAGTTGATTCAGAAACATTGTTATAGTCAATTGGAATAACGTTGTTAGATCATAACATGGTCGTACCCAGGGAGAGGCAGAGGGGGAAGGTGCCCCCCTCTAGAAGTTGAATTTTGCGTTTCATTTGTATCTTCCCCCTCCCTCTTAATTTCAAATAGCATTATCTGCCCTCCCTTATTCCGAGTCCTGGGTACGCCCATGATCCGAATCTAGATTTATTCATATTCGGTCGGAAAAATTCGATTCTTTGATTACTCAGATCTAAAATACGGTATCCTCATGATCAATATATTACTCAGATAGCGAAAGTTCAAAAAATTAGACTTCATTGAATCATTTCGGAATCACCAAGTGATTCCCTGAAATGTCAGCAGAATAATATTTTGAAATCAATAAGAATTCAATGAGATCTAGTTTTTTAAACTTCCGCTTTCTCGGTCAATATTCCGAAAACTAATCGATTGATTGGATGATTTAATTCAAAAGCGGAAACTAATTGGATTAAAATTTTTCCGGGACATTGATATTCTGATAAGATTTGACATAAGTGGGATCGTGATCACGATAAAAAAAGAATGTGCCAGAGTATCAAAAGTTCAATTCCCTGAAGAAACTGGATTGGGCTATGTCACTAATTTCTCATAAATCCTCCAAGACAAGCCAATGAGAATTTGTCGAAAAATCTAACTTTCGAGATATATCCTTCCGGGATAAATTCTTTAAGGATATTATCAAGTCGGGACATTGAGGCTTTCCCAGGGAAAATATTAGAAAATTGGGAAAGTTATCAGTCATCAGCAAACGAACAAGAGAACAAATGACACCTCACCGTTGAAATATGGTTTATTAGTATTCAGCATCAAATTTATATGTTTGATCACCTAAAGAATTTTTGAAGATTTTTGAAAGAAAACTGAAGAAATCTAAAGATACTTCAACCCTGAATCTGAAGATTTTTTATTCTCGAAAACTGGCAACTCTGAGGAAAATTATTACTGATACTGAATTTGAATAATTTGCAAGTCTAGTCTAGTCGGTGTAAGAACTCCGGTGACAGTTCCAACGAAAATATCTTCATACAATTTAAATATCTTTATGTTATTGCTGTTATTTGGAAATTTGTAACTCATCAGAATGATAAGAGAAACATTCTTAATAGTATGCAGTTGGAGAAGAATATTTAAAATTCATCAATAACAACGTGTTCAAAAATATTCCCGTTAGATCTGTTACCAGACTCCTCACACCGACTATACAATATTACTTTAATTTATGATGTGAGAATTCATAACTGGGGTACAGCTGTACTGATCAAAGCGTCATTCTCTTATTGGGGTTAGGATTTTATGTAAGGTTCGATTCCGCGTGTAGGGCTATGAGATTTTCGCTATTGACCCCCACAGTTTGAACGCTTGTTATCATTAAATATCTTCATCAAGATAATTTCCACCAGGGAGTTCGATTGCTGTAGAACGCGGTTCTAGCAACTGACATTGGAACATGTTTCCATACATCTATTACACATACAGTACGAGATCGACAAAGATTCCAATAATTTTTTTGTGAATGATTTGAAATTATTTCACAATTGCTGTAATATATGGGTAGCGTTCATTTTTCTTATTTCTTTCATCAATTTCAGAACTAAACTGAGAGATGATATTCATTTATATGATAATATTATGCAAAAATGAATATTATTTCATAGTCAACTGAATCATTTATATCATACGTGCGCATAAATCATTCTATGTCATATCACCACGTAATTGACATGTGAAAGGGGTCATGTTTTGCAAAACATTCATTATTACGAATCCATATTCAGCTGGATATTCTGGATGTGGGAATAGTAAATATTATGAATAATTGAGGTTAACGCATAGTTGCAATGTTGGTATACAATGAAAAACCAGTACTGATTCAGGGTTGATGTTAACGTTGACCCAGTATTGGTGAACAACGCCGTACCAGTGTTGATCAGCGTTATCATTCCGGGTTTATTCCAACGTTGTTTGCCAACAGTTGGCAGTTGGCAAATAACGTTATTCCAGTACTGGGTCTTTCGTCAATTTCTGCATGGGTGATCATTCCTAATAGTTTTTGTACTTGCTTTTTGTTTTTAGGTGGATTCAGATTTTGAATTGCTTTAATTCTCCCTTTGTCAATTGACATTCCGCTTTCATCAAAAGTAAGACAGAAATTTAATTTTAGGTACACAATACTGAAATTTTTTTAGATTGAACGTGATAATGTATAATCGAGCCCTTTCCATAATCATTTCAATTATTTTGTCCATCTCTTGCTTGGTATCCGTGGCTATAAAAATATCATCAAAATAAATAATGATTCCAGGAATATCACCCAACTATTTGAGAATAAACTTTTGGAAAACTTCCGGAGCAGTATTTATTCCAAACGGCATTCGCTTAAAATTTATAGTCCCTATTGGACTCGTAAATGAGCATAATTTGCTCGAACGCTCACCCAACTCAATGTGATAAAACGCATCTTTAATGTCAATGAGACTCTAAAACTTTTTCCCTTCCAATAAAGGAGTAATTTCACTCAACGTTGGTATTGGAAATTTTTCAGTGACTATGTTTTCGTTTAACTTTTTAGGATTCAAACAAACTCGCATATTCTTATTCCGTTTTTCAACAACTACTATTTCATTCAACCATTCGACAGGTTCGTCTACTTTTCCTGAGATATCCTGTTCGATTAACTGATTTAGTTTGTTTATATACAACGGTTTCAATTTCAAAGGTATTCCCGTATGAAACGCATACATTGGTCTTGAATTTTGCTTCAATTTAAATTCATATTCCCCAGGAAATTTACCTATACCTTGAAACATATCTTTGAATTCAGAGATTATCTCTTCCTTATCCTTATACGTTACATTCTTTTCCTTATGCGAAGTTCCCTTAGTCATTTGAATACTATGTATCCTTTGTATTAAATTTAGTTCAACACATATTCTCCGACTCAACAAAGGCTCTAATCTGTCGATACCACGATCGTCTATTGAATAAAATTTTTCATATAATGTTTTATTTTTGCAAGAGAAGGGCATTACTATTGTTCCCCATACCTTAATTTCATTATTTCTGTACGCCTTTGCGATTAAAGAATTTCTGTCTACTTCAGAAGACGGTACCTTATTTTCCATTTTATTAAATATCGTTAGTGGCAATGTTGTCACATCGCTACCAGAGTCAAGTTTATATTTCACAGATATTTGTTTCCAAAAATCAAGGTTTCCTTCCAAGGTTCGTCTAAATCGTTAATTCCTCTATCCAAACAATCCGCTTTAGCTTCAGAATTTGACCTGTAATAACGGTTATATTTTGTATCGTTCGTGGTCGATATTCTATGTTCGCTTTTGTTCTCCATTAGGGGAATACTATTTAGACTAAAAATACCGAGCTCTTTTGATTGTGGATTATTCGTTTTGAAAACATTATTTTTACCTTGATTTCTTTTATGGGGCAAAATTTCTCAAGCGTACCAGCTCAAAAATTTTTACCTTCCCAATCTTTCTGAAATTTCACTGAAATGTAGTACTAGTTAGTGACTTTTGATCCTATGAAGGATTTTGCTCTGGTACCTCTGGTTATCAAACTACAGGGGTCAAAAATTCACAGATTTCGTTGAATCAGCTCTTTTAACCCTAGAAGTCAGGACTATATTTTTGTCACCACACAGTCAGGACTGGGTATCAATTGTACCCCATTTTTCAAGTGATGATTTCACACTTATTTCTGCATGAAAAAGCATTGTACAATAGTGAAATTTCTTTGTTTTTCAATGAGGAATACGAATAAATGATTCAAATTTCGTTTCCATAAACGTATTGTCATGAGAAATTGACTTTATTGGAAAAAAGCGGACGAAAACGTTAAAAAATGAATTTTTCGTTCATTGTTGAATAACTTTGTTAAAAACCAATCAATTTGGATTGTCTATATGTGAATTTTGCGTGGAAAAGATTGATCTTCAAGATACTTATGACCATTTTAGCCGATTCTGCAAAAAGTGTATTTATTTTAACATATGAACATGAGAAAATTAGGAGATGTGCAAGAGGATGAAATCAGTAGGAAAAACATGGTACTCTCATCTTTTATGAATGAAACATAGTGTATTCGGTTCAAATATTGACTTTGACACAAATCTTTCGAATGTACTCAGTCCTCTAGTACACATTTTTCGCATAACACCTTCCGATGCTCCCTGCAAACTGTAATGCCGCAAGCCTCACAACAAATTCTGCTTTTTGTATCTAATTTTCTAGGACATACTACACATCTGCTTAGTTTTTCGAGCTGTGGGCGCCATCTAGGCTGTGCTTCCTTGTTTGAAACTATACCAATAGCCGTTCGTACCGAACGCCGCAATGTGGTGATTTCAAGCCGTTTTTAAAGCCATGGCCTTGTTAAATCATTAATTAATGATTTCAAAAATTCACGCCTTCTCATGTTTTCGTTGTCACTACAAAAATTATACAGTACTAGTGCATTAATCCCACTCTGATCCAACATCCCAAAGAAAATCCTCATTGGCCACCTAAGAGTTTTTCTTGCGGTCGTATACTCGTGGCACATATGGTCAAAAGTGTCAGTACCACCCTTGGTCGAATTATAAAACATAATAATTTCAGGTTTGCCCGGATCTGGATTGATTTCGGCGGTCCGGTGAAAGTTGATAGCGCAAGGACGACTTTGTTTTTCCTCGGCGTATACGAAACAAGAGTTTTGGTTGCATCAAATGCGAGTTTGGACGATGTAACTGTTCCAGCTAACTTATAGGTGGGCGGGATATCCCGTTTATTTTTGCGTACAGTACCGACCATGGTTATCGAATGTTCCTGTAGCATTTTATCGAAAATTTCTACAGACGAGAACCAATTATCGCAAGTTATGTTCCTGTTGGTACCGTGCACTGGCTCCGATGATTTTTCAACATAGTACGACGGTACTGACTGATTGTTTTCCGTTATGACTTTACCAACATACGGCTCGGCATTGATCATATAATAAGTTCTCGAATCATTCATCATCAAAATTTTCATCCCATATTTATCAGGCTTTTGACCATTATAAACTTCGAATGGACATCGTCCTCGAAAAGATGAAAGTTGTTCATCTATGGTACAGTATGACGCTGGACTGTAGAATTCTTTACAATGAGAAATGAACTCATTCCATAATTCACGAATTGGAGCGAATTTGTCAACCTGTCGCCGTTCATTTCTGGTATTTTTGTCATCAAATCGCAAGCATTGTGATACAAAGAAGAACCTTGGCAAGGGTATCGTGGCACGGTACATATGAGATCCGTAAACTGGATCCCAAAGATCACGCAGGCTTGTACTGCCGGTTTTCTGTAATCCTGAGAAATACAATCAACCAAAATATGCTCTCAGTTCCACCTCCTGGATGATTGCGATTGTTCAAGCCACGAACAGTACTGGGCCTTCGTCCTCGTTTGACAGAAGAAGAGGTGACAGCTGAAGGCCTCCCTCGCTTGCTCGGTGGTGCACCATCATCCTGAAAGTCATCTGAATCATGAATAATGTTGGCAAAAGTGAGGATGTTCATGTGTATGTGTAGATCGGAGGTAAAGGGTACCATGTTCACTTTTTCACAAACTTTGTTCTTGGTATCATCTTACTCTACTCATTACAATATTTTTAGAGGTATCAACATTGAGCCTATTCCACCTAATGATCGAGGAAGTTAAGGGGAAATAATGCCAGGTGCCACTGATATATATTTTTTAGTGCAAGAAGAATCATTCTTATAACAATATTTTTTGCAAATTTGTGTGAATCTGTCAATCAAACAAATTCATGTAAATCTGTGGACGCTGCAGGAATCAAAATTCGTGCAAAACTTGTGAGTTGGGTACATTTTGCATGGACTTTACACAAATTTTACAACATTTGTGCTACTAATGTTCATGATATGGATTCTAAATTGAAAAAATGATATGTTATTTCATTTCATTCTCATATTCACTTATATTGATAGAAGACATATGCATTATTCAAATTATATTATACTTACATCATACCCAGATTCTGCCTCCATGTCACTCACATCCTGCTCTGATGCAGTATCATCTTCTTCTTCCGTTAAATTTTCTTCGTCTGTTAGTATATCAATACTTTCCTCTGGTTCCTTTTCTTGCATACCATTTACTATTTCTGCCAGAGGCCGTAAATTATATTTTCGTGCCATATTGTATTCTATGAAATTGAATCACAATAGAATCCCCTATATTTTTTTTTATTCAGTCACATGATTGATTGTGTATATTATAATATTTTACTTACATCAGATTCAGATTTTACAGCCACATCACTCAAATCCAGCTCTGAAGCACGATCATCTTCTTCGTTCGTTCAATTTTCTTGGTCTGTCGGTATCAGTAATGCCAGCATTTGGCCGACCGCGGCGATTTACCCCCTCCATCACACCTATTTGTATAGAAATCTCACATACACATTGAAACAGCCGACAAACGAAATCTGATTGTGTGGAGTGTGATGGAGGGGGCAAATCACCGCGATCGACCAAATGCTGGCATCACTGGTCGTTATACAAATACTTTCCTCTCGTTATCTCTCTGTACACTATTCACAATCGCTTCTTCAAAAGTGAATCACAGTGGAACACTCCGTATATAAACAAAACGTGGTACACATAGTACGTTTGCATGTGACAACAGTACTCCAAACTGAAATCGCAATGTAATGCTATGATATAAACGAAAATTCAAAAATATCTACATTCCACGCGAGAAAAGGGAAGAACAATACAAACCAAAATTCAACAATGAGAATTCTTTTCATTTTGCCACTATATATCTCAAATTATACGTACAATTCAGAGAAAAAAATTGCTCACTCCCCTAAAAACCAAACAGAAAGTCAGGACTGGGTATCAAATGCACCCCACAGCACATTCACGATTGCACAACAACGCTGTTTATCACAAACAGGCAGGTTTAGGTGTTGCTTCCCACTCTTAGAAGTTCAAATTGAATTATGGATCAAGTTACAGGTCCATAACATCACCCGTTCAAAAGCTACATAACTTTAAAGACAAGCTGGGGTACATTTGATACCCAGTCCTGACTTCTAGGGTTAAAGATATAATTTCTTAAATTACATTTTTTCAAAAACTCATTTTCGATATTGTTTTTCGCAGCTTTTTTTCTGTTCTTTACAATGGAGTGATCTGTTTTTGTGAGAATAAATTTTTCCCAACAAATTTAACGAGTTCAAAGTTATTTTGGCATTTTTTTCCAATTTCGACAATTTTAAAAATTTTTTGAGTTAGCTCATCTGAAAGCTGGATTCTTCAGCTTCAAAATCGTGTGGGAGGAATTGTGGGAAGAAAATTTTATCTGGCATTCGCAACGGTTTGAAGCGCGCCCGTCGCATATTCCTATTATCTCCTGATACGGTTCGTCATACCATTGACGCGGAATACAAGTGAAACGAACTGTTTTCCAATAAAATATGTTTTTTCATCCATTTATGAAACATAATCATGGATAAATACACATAATATTATAAATATGTAATAATTCTGCTCGAAGCAATATATTCAGCGCAATTTCTTATTCGTATTAATTTTTTTTTTAATTTTCATCTTTGGGAAAACATCTACATTCAATGATGACGAAAATACTCGTCAATGCACACTCACGTTCGAAGTGGGGATGGAACAATGATATGTGAGCGTTCCTGGCATTGTTTTCGCAGTTTCGAAGCGAGTTTTGAGCTTTTTAGCAGTGATTTCATGTTTTGTCTCCGAACTGAAAAAAACAACAGTTTCTGATCGATTTCTCTTTGCCCATTCGTAAAGCACATCAGGATTCAGAATGTGCTGCTTAGACCTCGCTTGAAGACTCGCTCGAGCTGCTAGTCGTTTCAGATTACCACCAATACCGTCACAAGGCCCTTTTCCATGAGCGGTTGCATGGAAATGCTATTCAGCTGCTATTCCAAAATCTTTGTAATGATACGGAAGATTTTTGAAATCATATCTATTCTTGAAGTGCCGAGATGCTCCATCCGTGAAATAGAAAATGTTTCTTGGTTGAAAATGCTCTTTCAGGTACGCTATTATGATTTTTTGGAATTCGTACACAGCGATTGTATCGTGATTCCAATCATCCGATAGAATAGCAATGCTCCGATGACTGAGTTCGTTCCCTTGTTTGTAATGAATGACGGTGGTGAAAATTGTCGTTTGGTCGTTGTTTCAGTGGAAACCCTATGCAGCATTCTGGGCTACAAACGCATAATTTTCCGCGAAATCGCATAAAACTAAAAATTCTCCTTCTTGTAAATTATCCTTCAAATTTCTCAGAAAAGATGACTGCTGTTTCGCAACGAATGAATGGAATTTGAGTTTCGAAAGACAGCGAGAAAGTTCTTCTAAAAAATCTTCCGCATTTGCAACTTCAGTACGCAAAGTGCTATGATCAGTCTGTTGCGAAATTTGATATTCCAGTTTTTCGATGCAATTGTCTTCGAAAACTGTTTGTAAAAAATTCTGGAAACCCTCTTTGCCAGGACATAATAAATATTCATCGAGATAACATTCGACGCATGGATCCTGACATAAAAACATCTCAAGAACATCATGATAAGTGGCGATTGGATTATTCGTACCGGATGTTAATTTTTGAATATCTATCGCATCAAGCATTAAACGACATTCTTTTGATGGACACAAACGCAAACAGTATGCGTTCCACTAGCACCAGCGAGTACGCAATTACGAGGTCTGAGCTGCGAGAATGTAGAGAGACTGACCGGAACAGTAGGATTCTGATCTTTGAAAGCAAAATATAATTCTGAAAGATTGCACAGAATCAATCTCTTTTGTACGTGCTCCCGTGATCCGTCTTCTTTTTTAACTGAAACAAAATCTTTCATGCCTGGCATTATACGACTATTTTCGTCATCATTATAGAAACTTATGATCTTATTTTTTATTTCAAAAGCTAAAGCATGACCCTTCCTTGGAGATGGTGACGTTAAAATACTATTTTCTTTTACCAGTTCGACAGCTCTCCTAGCTTGCCGTTCAGAAGTCTCAAACTCGTCGGCAAGTCTCTTCCGACCCCAGGATTGCGGCGCAAGCGTGAGGAGTAATACTTTTTCCGGAGCACTCGAGGGAGTCTTATATTTCTGCTTAATTTGATCAAGAACCTCCATAGCCGATTCATGTTCCTCAATATTACAATCTCTTGGTTTCTCCTCTAATGGCTGGTAATCATCGTCATTACCATGTTCATCAATACCATCATCATCGTCATCCTGAATTATGTGAAACATATCGTAGTAATTAATTGTAATTCACATAAATGTATTATTCATTTTCAGTGATGTACAAATTGTCTTTCTAGCAATTGAAAATATGATATCAATACCTAGAGTGAAACATGACCGAACGAATCATCTTGTGCATCAATTGGAGGCTTCTCTCCAGAACAAGCAGCAGCTTCTTTTCTACATAACCCACACACTTTTGCGCCGGGGAGGATACTGGGAAACTTTTTTTGTAGATTTGGAGGAATTGTTCTCAAATCTCTTGATTTGAATTTGTTATGGATTTTGTGCAAAGGGTTACAACAACGATCAACGAAAGTTTGAGTTGCAGACATTTTTGAAAATCAAGAAATGTTGTGTCAATAATGCTGTATTTCGTCTATTAATTGAATTGCCTACAAACAAACACAATCAAACAGTTGAAAGAGAAAAAATTGATTTTCATCCCGAATTGCGGATCATGTTTAGAATTGAAACAATTTTACTTACAATTCAAGATCGTGTCATGCGATGCGATTTTTCGTGTGACATCAAGTTGTATGAAGTATGCGTATAAACAAGGAAAAACAAATGAACATCGTCGAAACGTTTGATGTATCGAAGATGTTCGCAGAATTCCAATTGTTCATCGAATTGAGAAAAATCGATCACAAATTCAAATGAATAGATTTGAGAACTATTTTTCCGGGTCTACAACAAAAGTTCCGCAACATTCTTCCCGATGCAGAAGTGTGTGGGTTATGCAGGAAAGAAGCCAGTGTATTTTCTAGAGAACAGAATTATTCCATATTTATTATATTACGTATATTTATTCATCATTATGTTCCCTAATTTTAAGAACTGTTATTGATGAAGTTTGATGATATAAGGGTACGGTAAAATTGTATGAAATCATTGGCATGATTAAAAAATCATATTTTATTGAAAAACAGTTCGTTTCACTTGTATTCCGCGTCAACGGTATGACGAACCGTATCAGGAGATGATAGGAATATGCGACGGGCGCGCTTCAAACCGTTGCGAATGCCAGATAAAATTTCCTTCCCATAATTTCTCCTACACGATTTTGAAGCTGAAAAATCCAGCTTTCAGATGAGCTAATTCAAAAAAATTTCAAAATTGTCGAAATTGAAAAAAATGCAAAAATAACTTTGAACTCGTTAAATTTGTTGGAACAAATTTTTTCTCACAAAAACAGATTGCTCCATTGTAAAGAACAGAAAAAAAGCTGCGAAAAACAATATCGGAAATGATTTTTTAAAAAAATGTAATCTAAGAAATTATATCTTTAAAAGAGCTCATTCAACGAAATCTGTGAATTTTGGACCTCTGTAGTTTGATAACCAGAGGTACCAGAGCGAAATCCTTTATAGGATTAGAAGTCACTAACTAGTACTACATTTCAGTGAAATTCAGGAAGATTGGGGAGGTAAAAATTTTTGAGCTGGTACGCTTGTAGAATTTTGCCCCTTATCTCCCTTATATTTCTTCACGTTCGATGATCAATGTATACCTTCTGATCAAAAAGTACCCGGAATTTCCTAATGAAACGAAAACGGTTCAATTATTCATCGATACTCACTTTATTTCCTCCGAAGTAATCTCCATCGCAAGCAATACACATATTCCAACGCTTCTTCCAATCTTCAAAACATTTTGCATAGGGTAGGGAGTCTTTTGACCGAAAAAGTTTTTGGCCGAATCGACATGATTTGACAATCGCTAGTCATTTCCTAGTGTTCTCTGAAAGCGACTAGTGATTGTCAAATCATGCCGATTCGGCCAAAAGACCCCCTACCTTTGCATAGGCCGATTTCGGAATCGCTTTCAGTTCCTTCTGCGAATAGTACTTTAGTGCCTCAATCGTCCTAAAACGCTTTCCGCGAAGTGGTAACTTGAGTCGTGGGAATAGGAAAGAATCACAAGGAGCCATATCAGGTGAATCCGGAGCTTGAGGAACGGTATGAACATTTTTTTTAGTCAAATAATCGCGTACAAGATGAGATGTGTGTGCTGGTGCGTTATCGTGATGGAGAAACTACGAGTTATCGCTCCACAATTCTGGTCTCTTGCGACGAATTCATTCCCTCAAACGCTTCAATACGCTCACGTAATATTCCTTATTCACTGTCTGACCTGGTGGGAGAAATTTGCAGCGGACCACACCAGGGTACCCAAGGTATAATGGGAAAGCAAGATCACGAGTTCCAGCGCCACCAGGGAGTTGTCTCGGAACTATGAGTCATATATATATATGTATATTTATACATATATATACCAAGTATATCACGTGACCATATTTCCTATATACCACGTGACCATATGTCCTGTATACCACGTGACTATATTGGATAATTGGAAATTAGCAAAAATGATTTGATACATTCCGATATGTATTCGTACCATGGGGATAAATATGAATGAAAAATATAACTTCCATTCATATTGGAAAAATCATGGACTTATTCAAATGGTGAATCTGATAGGGATGAATATTTGGAAACACATGAATGAAATATGTATGTACTGTGATGTAACAATTCATCACAAAAAGAGTCGCGGGATGGCACCGCGCACGATCCCTATCGATCGTAATCGTAAACATTCATAACGAGTTAGTTCACTCGAAAGAACATAGCTGTCGCTCGCTTACACGGGAATCGGGAACACATCTCCTCTCCCTCGCCATTCCTGTCCTCCTCTAATCCCTGCCCTTCTTCTATTTGTTGAGGTTTCCCGTCCCCAAGGAGGCAGCGCCACCTATACCACGGATGCTTGGTTCAACGCCAGGAGGCGATATCAACGCCATCTCGGCCGTTCCTAAACCGACAACCCCCAGGAGACTGGAAACCCCTCGTGGGCAACACCATCTCTCTCCAACCCTGGACTAGAGAGAGAGAGAGAGAGAGAGTGAGATGAGTCGTCTCCGAGGATGCCACCCCGTTCCTGGATCGGCGGGACAACGGCAGAGACCAACCTGACCACGCTGTACCCCTTCTCCCGGCCCTACCAAAGGAGAGAAAAGGACATAAACACCCGCACCCAGATGATCTTCACAACGCACATGCGCACACTCACCCAACGAGTAGTAAGAATCCACCACCACCCGAGCGCGCAAAACGAGCTCGAGAGTGCGCTCCAACGGAAAGTCATCGACGGGGTTTCGTATATGATTTTGTGAACTCACCCGTCGGTGAAGAAGGAGGAAGTGGCCATCAGGGTACACAAACCTCAAGTGGGGAGAAGGTTTGGCGTAGTTCACTATCCACAGAACCAGGCGCCGCTAGTGTGCATGGCTTGGTTTCCCTCTCTCTAATTCAAAATCAGAGACGCTATGGTTATAATGCCGCTGCCAGTGGGGCGACGATTGTCAATAAGGTAAGGTCGTGAAAAGTGAACAGTGGTGAAAAACAGCGAACAGTGAACTCTTTTGATCAACTTAAATACCAAAGTTTGAATAGAAAAAATCCTGTTTATCGATGCAAGTCTTGAGAGAAATCTCAAAAGTGATGTACGTATGTTGAGAAAAATGTGTAAGTCCTCACTTTGTACCAAAATTGTTCTGGTAGAGCAAGAGGTGTTCAAATATGTACAATTTTCCCATATTTATTGTATTAGAATTGTACTTACACAATATGAATTACTGCGATGAAGGGCTGAAAGCTTTGATTTTGAAGTTCATCAAAGGAGCCACTAATTTGAATCAATCTCACTATGATTCAAATGAGAAGTAAAAAACATAAGTTGATCAAATTTCCCTGTCAATACTCCCATAATAGTAACACGAAGTGTAACATAAAAGCCTTAACATAAAAAACATAACCTTCAACATAAAAAAAAGAGCCTCACGAAAACAGTTCATCGACTCACCTTTTGCTAAATATGTACAATCTCTTGAATTATTTATATAAACTTTTATCATTGGAAAGGATATTTCCAATTTGTATTTATATTTATGGGTTCTTGTGATAAAGATCAAGCCTTGCGACATAGTATTAGCAGTCATAATTTTTTGGTTAACCTTTGTATCAAACCCAAGTTCCAAATGTAATATAAATATTATCCATCTTAGAATTCTGATGATATTTATAACACATTTGAAACTTGGGTTTGATAAGAAGATTAATGGAAATAATTCAAGGGAATGTACATATTCAGAAAAAGGTGAGTCGATGAGATATTTTCTTGAGGCCACGTTTTTATGTTGACGGTGCACACTTCATGTAACTGTTATGGGAGTATTGACAGGGAAATTTGATCAAATTGTGTTGTGTACTTTTCACTTGAATTTTAGTGAAGTTCATTCAAATTAGTGGCTCCTTTGATGCACTTCAAAATCAAAGCGTCAAGCCCTTCATCGCAGCAATTCATATTGTGTAAGTACAATTCTAATACAATAAATATGGAAGAATTGTACATATCTAAACACCTCTTGTTCTAACAGAACAATTTTGGTACAAAATAAGCACTTACACACATTTTTCAACATACGTACAGCACTTTTCGGATTTCTACCAAGACTTGCAGCGATAAACAGGATTTTTTCTATTCAAACTTTGATATTTAGGTTGATCAAAAGAATCTCCAATTTTATTGAATCTTTATACTTATGGGAGTGATGTATGGATCATAGAATCTACCTAAACCAGGGTTTTTTTTTCTAATTCTTGTTCAATGTCTTTTCAACTTTTTTTCAGATCTCAATTCAATCAACACCAACTATACCAAGTAAACCTGGACCTCCTCTTCAAAATCCAAGTCAGGCTGTAACGGCACCGGTTAAAGAAGTGGTACGATAATTGGTTCTATTAAGTTATATATATATATATATATATATATATATGGCCAGAATATAATATTAACGAAATAATATAATTTGTATGAATTTTAGGTGCACGAACTCATGGACGATGCGTTACACTCCTCGTGTGAAATTCTTCACGTGTCTGCATACAATTGGATGATGGGGAGAGAGGACTTTATTGAGAACTGGTTGCTCTTGCAGCCCCTTCGCTGGAAGCATATCCAGTGTTCTTTGTAATTTTTTCCAATTCTTTCCTATCTGAAATTCCTCACTTGGTAGAGAATCAATATTCAGAGATAAACGAAATCAAACACGCTGTAAGAAACATCTAATATACATGACCCATTGAAAGTTGCAAAAAATCACAGTCTTCTATAAGAGTACTGTGTTCAGCGTAGAGAAAATATACTTTTCATTGTAACAGTCCTATGCTCAATGTTATGATAACACAAAACTGTTGTAAACTGTTCACATCCATCGTAGGAAACTTCAACACCTCTGTTGGATGTGAACAGATTACAAAAGTTTTGTGATATCATAACTCTAAGCGTAGGACTGTTACAATCAAAAGTACGTTTTCTCTATGCTGAGCACAATACTCTTATGGGAGACTGTGATTTTCTCCAATTTTCAATGAGTCATGTATATTAAATGTTTTATTACATTGTGTTTGATTTCATTTTCCTCTGAACATTGATTGTCTTCCAAGTAAGGAATTTGAGATAGAAAAGAATTGGAAAAACTTACAAAGAATACTGTGAAAACATTTCATATGAAATTACACAATAAATCATTGGTAATATATTAGTCAATATCATATTGTGAAGTTTGTAACTTTTTCTGATGGTTCATAATGTGATTTTACCAAAAATTGTAATTTTTCACAATATAAGACTGTAAAAAGCTACAATATATCATTGGCTAACATATTTCCAATGATCCATTGTGTAATTTTATATGAAATGTTTTCACAGTATTCTTTGTAAGTTTTTCCAATTCTTCTCTATCTCAAATTGCTTACTTGGTAAGAAATCAATGTTCAGAGAAAAATTGAATCAAACACAATGTAATAAAACATTTAACATACATTACCCATCCAATCGTTGGAAAAATCAGTCTTTGGTGAAAGTACTGTGTTCAGCGGAGAGAAGATATACTTTTCATTGTAACAGTCCTACGCTCGATGTTACGATATCACCAAACCCTTGTAAACTTTCAACATCCAGCGTACGAAACATTATCACTTATGCTGGATGCGAACAGATTACAAAAGTTTTGTGATATCATAACATTGAGCGTAGGACTGTTAGAATAAAAAGTTTATTTCCCTAACGCTGAACACAGTACTTTCACAGTTGATTGTGATTTTTCCAAACTTTGAATAGGTAATGTACATTGAATATTTTCTGTAGTGTAGCCCTAACGTGTTTTGTAAACATGGCAAAAACATAAAAATGAAATTCTTCACTGTTTTTTTTGGAAAATTCCGTGCAGAGCAATGTATCAAACATTCTATTTTTACATTATCTGTGACCATTGATAAAAGAATCCCAATATTCAAGCGCGGTCGTTTTCAAGTATTATCACAATGTTTATATGGTTTTTAAGTGTACACAGTTTGTGACATAAGTGGAGGAAATAAATTTTTATAATTGTCAAATTCTTATGAAGCATATTCAAAAGTATATTTATAATACGTAATAGAAATATCAAATACTTTGTACTGCAAAATTGTACAGTATAATTTGTGAAATATGGATTATGAAACCAATTTTGGTATATAAAATGGATATATGTGTTGAAATTTTTCACTTACCGAATACACTCCTCTTGTTATAAATATACTTTTGAATATTGGCTGAGTTGATGTAATTCCAAGTAACCACCTTCAATTTACTCATAATATATTTATTTTTGAATTCCAATAATAACTTTTTTCATTTCAGATACTTAATGACTTGATTTATAGGAATGTTGAGTTATGAATGAAATTTGAATTCATGATGAAATTTTGTAGAAAATGATTATAAATGAAAAACAAGCATTTGTGTCATTTTCATTCATTTTACACTGAATTGAATTGTGAATTCATTCATTCCAATTAATATTGATTTTTTGTAATTGAAATTGTATTTTGTTAATGAGTTAGCATTTTTAAAAATCAGGAAATCAAATATCTGAAATAGAAAAAATTATCATATATAAGTATACCTATATATCTATCACACGTATATTCAGTACCCTGCATGTGTGCGTAGTAGCCTATGGGATTCCCCGCTCACAAATGAGAACGTATTTGTGTAGGTAAAATTCCCCAGACACACTAACGCCACCTGGTACTGTGGAAGATGAAGTACACAACTTCGGTGATTAACACGGTGGCTTGCGTACCTTGGTGGCCATGTTGCCTGTCACTTCTTGTGTAACTGAGCCACGGCAACGTTCCAAGGATATTCTCGTGCTGCTACATTTTGGATACGGTGAGTGTGCTGTGCCATCGGGGTCCGATTTCAATTCGAATTTTCTCCCTCGTTTCTGTCGAGGAAGTTAACCGGTGTTGAGTGCTCGTGCGGTGTTTCCTCCGCGGGATTTATGTGGTAACAATAGTGTTGTCCACGTGGCCTCCTCCACGTGTTCCTCTTTCTACATTTTCCCTTCCTGACCTTTCGTGTTTCGATATCGAGTCACCCCCTTCGCCTGTGGTTGTTCTCCCCCGATTAAATTGTATGGTCGCGGTTTCCCTATATTCCCTTTTGTTTCGATTTATGTAAACGGCATAGTCCGTCAATAGATGTTCCCTCGTGGCCGCGCCCTCCGTCTTTTCTTGCTATTCCCCGTGTTCCCCGGATTTATTTGACGTACACGAATTGTTCATTAATATCTTTGGTCCACGAGGAAGTCGTAGGACAATTGTAACGTTCAACTCGCTCAAGTGGAATATAAATGTAGTAACACGTGTTTAATCTAATTCCAGTGTTAGTGATTTTCATTGACTAGAATCATCCCCCCCCTCTCCCTGAGCTTATTCCTTTTCCCTTGACCCCTCAAGATTGTCGTGAGCGAGTAACTTGTTCTCTTTCGATATTTTGCAGGTCCCGCTGTTACAAATAAATATCCACGACGGGAGTCGTGGAGGCGCTCAATAACCCAAGCGCCTTTGTGCATGGATTCTGGGAACATCCATCACAGTACATTCATATACAAACGTTTTTTTTTCCAATATGCAAGTAATTCAAAATTACTTCTAAGAAAATTGAGTTGAGAAACATCAATAACACATGAAATCGACAAAATTATTCTCATTCAAAAAAATTATTTTCGTCTCCCAGGTTATGCGTGATCTTGATGGCCGTAGGGACCGCCATCATCGGGAACGCGCATCAATTCTCTTATGAACTTTCGATGATAAAATTTTTGAAGTGCAGAAGAGATTTGAATCTGGATCCTACCTATCACCTATCATAACAACCTAATCACCCAACGACCTAACCTACATCGACATGTTTTCCGTTGAAACAAAAATGTTGTACATACAGTCGAATGTCGGCAGTGGGGAGAAAAGCTCCATTCAATATGACGCAGGACCGGATCAAAAATTGATGGAGCCCTGAGGAATTTGAAATTCGAGGGGCCCTTCCAGAATTAATGAATTTTGTCTTGTTTTTCTTAAAATCAAATTATCCCCGAGAACAAAGTAGAATACGGTTTAAAAATCGCGTATCCGAATGCGAACTGAGCATATATGAAAAAGTATTCATGAAGTTTGAATCACTTTTTTCATGAGAAAAAACTGAAACATGTATTTTCATATTTTTCAAGAGGATACTTGATAGGTATATTCAATTCAATAGAGTGCATGAGATTTTCCCATGTTTAATTGAAAATTTGTTCCAATGAACGATTTACACTTTATCGATATACATGAATTTCTGACAATAAATCTAAATTCGTGAAGTATCTATCGTACCAATAGTTCACGATAATCAGAGTAGAGAAAACTCACTGCGCTCCCAATATATCAGTCAATTTCTCTATCGAATAAAGTTTTGTGGATGTCTACTACTTATTCGCAGGAAATTTATTCCACAAAGTGCCTAGTTATTTTGAAAATAACATCTCTCTATTTCACTTGCTCATCACTTGAAAAATCATTGCAAGTGTACAAAAGTTATGATGATGGTACATTCTTTCATAGAATGCAACTTTGTATCTTCGTCACTCTATGAAACAAGAATAAAGTTGTGGAACATTGCTTTCTTGATATACTAATATTCTCAATACTTTTCCAGAAAAAATTCAATTACTGTCTTTGCTGAGTTTAAGAAGAACAATTCATCATTTGAACCAATTAATGATTTTTTCAATATGAATGAAAATTACATTTCTCATTCATACTTATCCTCATGATACGAATACGTATCGGAATGTATCAAACCATTTCTGCAAATTTTCAAATATCTAATATGGTCACGTGGTATACAGAATGTATAGCAACAAAGTTAATTTAAATCAATTCAATTTCACTTCACTTTTTCTTCGAATCACTTTATGTGATTTTCGTGTCTATCACGACGTTATAATCAATTAACACTTATTTTCTCAAACGTTAGTCGCGGTCCTTTACGAAAATTCACACGTGGTCGTTATTTTCGTTGCCATGTAATTAATACACGAACAACCATCCTCGTCACCATGTTTCGGGTTTATCCCGTCACGTTCAATCGTGACAATTATCACACAATATTGAATGTCAACGTTGCGCATTTATTGTCATTGCTCACTGTTACATAAGAAGTAAACTCTGAAGAAATTTTTTTTCAACTCAAAGTAATATTCTGTAAGATTTTCAATATATGCGATTGTTACATTTTTTCCCGTACAGAATATCACTGAATGATCACATCAATATTTCAGAATGTCTCCAGAATGTTACCTCAATGATTTCAGCAATGTTTCAGAATATCTCCAGAATGTTACAAAGATGGTGACATGAGACATCCTGCAGACATTCTGACAATCTTCTTGAGATATTTTCCAGAATATTACACATTCCAAATGTAATATTCTGACAATATTGCTGGGACATCCGATGATGTGTGGGTGATTCAACCAGTGGCAGACTTAGCACTGATTCACCAGTGGGTTCCACTGATTCTCAGTACTTTTCACTGATTTGGATTCAGAGAGCATACCCAAGTAACACAAGAGAATAAAAATGCTAAAAATGAGTTTGGAGAATTCTACGAACATCCTTAGAACCTCCAAATGAGACTGTTCCGAATCATTATATGCTATGCACCTTCATGAAATATCTTTACGGATTTCTCAAAAATATTCTTATTTGCACATTCTCTTCAAATTCACAGAATAATCATAGCACATTTGAGGAGTTTTTGTGTTACTTGGGTAGTCAAAGAAAATAATAAAACATTGTTAATTCTTTTTCGCTGTTTTTTGTTGATAAGTTGTTCAAACGATCATTCTTTTTCGAACAATTGATAAGAAATTCTCTTTTACAACAAAGAATCAATTTCAAATCTCCATTATGCATATCAATTATTTGCAATCGTACTCTATTTTGTTTTTGCTTCACAAGTTATTTTAATAAGTGCCTTCTAGAAATACATTTGAATATACCCCGGTGCATATATATATTTTCCACTCAACAAGTTTCTCCTAATTGCACGCGACTTGCGCGCAAAATCTTCACGTAATATCAAATCATTCGATTCCCAGAAAATCACCCTCAATCCACAGGCTTTTGCAAGCAATGTGAGCGTGAGAATTCGTGGAGAATTAACACAAGATGTGCACCAGATCATTGCGTGCGATTTGCGAGCAACAGTATGGATCATAGGTGGGTTGCACGCAAATCGCACGCAAATTCCCGCATGCATAACGGTCTCAAGTTTTGCGCGCAGGCAATGTCATCTGGGAATGGAGCTGAAGCTAGCAGACGAGACCTAGCAGACGCGCCACGTAACTTTTGAACGGGACTGTACTTTGCTGATAAGTACGCGAAATCGGAATTGTAATCGAGATTGAGGATAGACTAGATGAATTGTTTCGTAACAAAATGTGTTACTCCATAGTTTTTGAGTCGAGAAATCGATTGGGATGGGTTTCGGAGCGATATGAGATAGCTGTGAGTAAATTTTTGCAGTTTTTTGGATCGAAAACATGAAAAGTCGCATTTGACTCAAGTTTCTTCTAAGTTTGAGATATGTGAGAATAATTTTTCACCAATGAATGTTTGCATTTCTTGAGGTTGCGAGTATGCGGAATCGAATGGAACAGGTCCCGAAGAGGTACGCGGCCATATTATGGCAGTATCATGCGGTTTTTAGTTGAGAATATTGAGCGTTTCCGAGAATTTTACCTCCCTTCAAGTTTCTTCTGAGTTTAAGATATGTGGGAATAATTTTTCATCAATTAATGTTTGCGTTTCTCAAGGTTTCGAGTATGCGGGATCGAATGGAATAGGTCCCGAAGAGGTACGCGGACGTTTTATGCCAGTACCATGCAGTTTTTGGTTGAGAATATTGAGCGTTTCCAAGAATTTCATCTTCCTTCAAGTTTTCCCAAGCTCAAGATATGAGGGAACAATTTTTCACCGACAAATGTTCGCTCATCCTAAGGTTTCGAGTAGGTGGCATCGAATGGAGAAGGATACAAAGAGGTACGCAACTGTATTACGGTGTACTTTGTGGCTGTTAGTCAAAAATGATGACAGGTCATCTCAGATATTCGCATTCCTTTCAAGTTATTCCCACATTCAGTATACGTCAAAAGAATTTCTTCGGCCTTGTCCGCCTGAGTGCGTGGAATCGAATAGAGGAGGTTTAGAAGAACCCTATTAGAAACAATTCGTGAATTGCACACACAAAATCTGGAAGCAATCAACACATACGTTTGTGTATCAAGTTCACCTGAGATTGTATGAGATTCGTACCAATTCATTGGTCCAATCTCTGGTGAACTTGATACACGAACGTATGTGTTGATTGCTTCCAGATTTTGTGTGTGCAATTCACGAATTGTTTCTAATAGGGTCCTTCTAAACCTCCTCTATTCGATTCCACGCACTCAGGCGGACAAGGCCGAAGAAATTCTTTTGACGTATACTGAATGTGGGTAAACCGGCCTTCACCGTGCGGACATGGAATTTCTCAGAACAAACAAATGTAACTAACTAATACCAGGTGTGTCAGTATGAAACCGGAATTTGCCCATAGGTGGCGCTAGATGTCGATGCAGTTACCGACACATCACGTCAGCGGTGCCTTGTTATTGTATTGATATCCGACAAAGATTTCCAACTCACAATAACACGAGTTTCATTCAGTAGCATTAGTTTATTAGAGATAAACATGTCGAGTTTTATGCCAACAAATTACGATTTGCGGACAGCACTACTGTTCTGTTTTCATCTGAAGAAAACCGCAGCCGAATCGCATCCAATGCTTGTGGAGGCGTTTGGTGAGCATGTTCTCGGTAAAACACAGTGTTTCGAGTGGTTCAAACGGATCAAAAGTGGCGATTTTGACATCAGGAACGAAGATTGTGGAAGACCACCGAAAAAGTTTGAAGACACTGCCCTGCAAGCCTTGTTGGACGGAGACGACGCTCAAACACAACAGCCACTGGCGGATCAGTTAAAGGTGACCCGAGAAGCCATCTCCCTTCGGTTGAAAGCCATGGGAAAGATACAAAAGGTGGGGAAATGGGTTTCACATGAACTCAACGAAAGACAGCAGGAGAACCACGAAGCATCAAGCGAAATGCTGCTCGCCAGGTTCCAAAGAAAATCATTTCTCCATCGAATTGTGACTGGCGATGAAAAAAGGATATATTTCGAGAATCCTGAGCGCAAAAAGTCATGGGTTACCATCAACCGGGTGAACCATCAACATCGACGGCAAGACCAAACCGCTACGGCCGAAAGACAATGCTGTGTGTTTGGTGGGATCAGGAGGGCATAATCTATTAAAAGCTGCTGAACCTGGGGAAACTGTCAATACTCAACGCTACCGACAACAAATGATCGATTTGGATCAAGTTTTGCGTGAAAAACGACCAGAATACGAACAAAGACAACACAAGGTGATTTTGCTGCATGACAATGCACCAGCACACAAAGCGAAACAGGTCCAGGAAACGATAGAGTCGTTCCGTTGGGAGATTCTTCAGCACGCGCCTTACTCACCGGACTTTGCCCCATCCGATTACTACGTGTTTGCATCGATGGGACACGCACTTGCTGAGCAGCGCTTTACTTCTCACGAAGATGTACGAAAATGGCTCGATGAC
This sequence comes from Gonatopus flavifemur, assembly GCA_018340375.1. Classification (NCBI taxonomy): domain Eukaryota; kingdom Metazoa; phylum Arthropoda; class Insecta; order Hymenoptera; family Dryinidae; genus Gonatopus; species Gonatopus flavifemur. The sequence goes on along the minus strand of JAFFJZ010000077.1, from coordinate 367,314 downwards.
TTGTTTGCCTCAAAAGAGCAACAGTTCTTTTGGCGCGCAATCCACAAATTGCCAGAAAGATGGAAAAAATGTATAGATAGCGACGGACAATACTTTGAATAAGTTACTTTGTATCATATCATTACAATAAACGTATTTTTCCTGTACAAAAATTCCGGTTTCATACTTACACACCTGGTAAAACATCGATCGAACCCCTAATGAAAGAAGATCTAATACCAATGGAAGGAAAGCGGACTGTATGATAAGTAATCGAAAATTACTCTGAGAAGGAGATTGTGGATCGCTGAAGTATTTGAAATGAATAGAGAATAGTTCATTCAAACTAATATAATCAATTCCTGAGGAATTGACATACAAGGTTGATATTAACAATATATGTATCTTGGAAGTTAACAACTGAATCGCCGAAGGCGATGGAGATATGCGAACAAGTAATATCAAAGAAATCAAAATGGAATGAAACAAATCAATAAAATCAGCGTCTGGCCACACCATAAGCACCCATACTCACACACCCCCATACAGTTATTGTGGTGGCCACCTCGAGAATACGTCGACGCACGTGAAGATATTAATCGGAGGCTGAATATGAATGATGGTTGGAAATGGTTGGAGTTGTCGGCCTTCCGTTCCGTTGCAGAGAACACCGTGGGTTGATTATGGAGAACAATCTCAAAACTGAGGCTATAGAAATGAGAGGTAGAACGCGACAAGATAGCGAATCAACTTAGACAATGAAGCACAAAACGAAATATGATAAGTCTTCGTCAACCGCGTGAAAATTAGAGTAGAGAAGAAGCGTACGTCTTTCACTCTCAACGTGTCGTGACCCTTTGATTTATGGAAGGGATCGACAGCCAGAGGTGAGGAGAAATTTCGATCCCCACTCTCCAGTGATCACACATAGATCGCGTCTAATGAGAGTGTATTAATTGCAGGCCTTGTACCACGGATTGATCGTCTCCAGGCGTTGCGATCCACCAGTGGGAATAACTTGGAAGGAATGCGAATATCTGAGATGATCTGTCATCATTTCTGACTGACAGCCACAAAGTACACCGTAATACAGTTGCGTACCTCTTTGTATCCTTCTCCATTCGATGCCGCCTACTCGAAACCTTGGGATGAGCGAACATTTGTCGGTGAAAAATTGTTCCCTCATATCTTGAGCTTGGGAAAACTTCGGGGAAGATGAGGTCCTTGGAAACGCTCAATATTCTCAACCGAAAACCGCATGGTACTGGCATAAAACGGCCGCGTACCTCTTCGGGACCTATTCCAGTCGATTCTGCATATTCGGAACCATAAGAAACGCAAACATTTATTGGTAAAAAGTCGTTCCCACATATCTGAATCTCAGGAAAAACTGGATGGAAAGTTAAATTCTTGCGAAGACTCAGTATTTTCAACTGAAAACCACATGATAGTGTCATAAAACGGCCGCGTACCTCTTCGGCACCTGTTCCTTTCGATTCCGCATACTCGAAACCATGGTAAACGAAAACATTTATCGGTAAAAAATTATTCCCACATATCTTAAACTTAGAAAAAACTTGATGGAAGGTCAAATTCTTGCAAACACTCAGTATTTTCAACTAAAAACCGCATGGTACTGCCATAAAACGGCCGCATACCTCTTCGTGACCTGTTCCACTCGATTCCGCATACTCGAAACCTTCAGAAATGCAAACATTCATTGGTGAAAAATTATTCCCACATATCTCAAACTTAGAAAAAACTTGAGTCAAATGCGACTTTCCATGTTTTCGATCCAAAAAACTGCAAAAACTCACTCACAACGATCTCATATTGCTCCGAAACCCATTCCAATGGATCCCTCGACTCAAAAACTATAAAGTAACACATTTTGTTACGAAACAATTCATCTAGTCTATCCGCAATATCGGTCACAATTCCGATTTCGCGTACTTATCGGCAAAGTACAGTCCCGTCCAAAAGTTACGTCAGGCGTCTGCTAGGTCTCGTCTGCTAGCTTCAGCTTCATTATCTGGCATGCTTCATCCGAATCTGACGTTGACAAATGAATTCGAGATAGTGGATCTAATATGGCGGACATGAATTCAGTCTTTTTCGCTGTAATGAACAGACCCGAGGAAGAAATTACATCCATTCAGATCTCATCAGATCTGAGTAGACCCAAATTTCGCCTCACAAGTTCAGATTTAGATCCATTCGAATCTCAATATATCTGACTAAATCTTGACAGATCTGGTCAGATCTGTGTAGATCTCGTTAGATCTGAATTGGAAATCACATTTAATCTTTATAAGCAATTGATTGTTCGACTACCAAAAATTTTGTAATATTTTCCCACGTTCGAATCCAAATTTGAACATGTGTGTTAGTGAATACGAGCTGAAATCACAGTTTTTCAGATCTCAACAAATCTGTTCAGATCTGGCCAAAAATCAGATCTGGTCAGATTTAATCTTTTTTCCTCGGGGATTCATATACAACACGGGTTCAAGGGGTTCCTGAGTGCGCTGAGATCCAAATCTGGCCCCAAAAAAGGAATTGAAGATACCAGATCTAATATGGCGGTCATGAATATCGTCGTTTTGACACTTGTCAACTAATTCATTCGGAACACGGCTTCCAGGGGTCTTCAAAGATACTGTGTGCAAATCCGACGTCAAAATCAAAGGATTCAGGATAGTGAACGTAGATATAGCTATTTTGGCATCCATAGACAGATTTATATGAATCACGGGTTCTAGGGGTTCTCAAGGATGGTGAATCACTCATTCTCGTATGCATGAATATATCCACATGGAACCTTGTAGAAACACTGCACAAATCGTGTGATCCAACTAGTACATAGTTGAAGTGGATACGTAGATGACTTCGTCAAAGCGTTAGTATACAGGGTGACCCAAGTGAGAAAAATTTTATTCCAAGGGCGTATTCTGCAGCCATAATGCAAGAATTTCTCGTTCTTTGAAGATTAGTTTTTGAGATATGAGTATTTTTAGATTTTTTTTCAAATCCAAGCCAACTTGGATCACTTTTGCTATTTTCAGTTGGATACCATTACAGCCATGGTTTGATTATACCCAAGTGTGTATTAACGGCGGGCCCAATCCAAGCCCAGGGTGGGTGCCCATGCTGCCCAACGTGGGGCCAACCCTGAGATGATAACATCGTTCCCAGTTTGGCTGTATTGCTTTGCTCGAGGATTGGTAACACCATGGACCCAGCATGAACCCAGACTAGGCAATCAATACTATCCCTTCCTTCTTTTTTAAATTGAAAATTGCTTTGAATTCTAGCCCAGCGGGCATGAATTTCAGCCCCACTTTGGCCCAGTCTTGGGCCTAGTGTTGATCCCCATCGTGCTTATATGGGCCCAAGACTAGACCAAAGTGGTAGCAAAATTCATACACGCTGAGGATTGTACACACATGCTCGGGATATGAATTCACTCCAATCTTGCCCTAACGCTGGTCCAAATTGGGTCCAAGTTCAAATGTGCCCGCACTAAGATTCATCATTTCCATTTTTTACAAACCATAATTGTATGGGAAAGCACAACAGGGCCAAGGTTGAGCCAATATGGGCCCCATCGTCATTCCCCAATACTGGGTTAAAGAGGATGGACTCAGCCTGGGGTCCATTGTCATTATAGGCAATATACGCTTGGGTAATTATAATGATATTATTATATTATTATAATGGATTCAATTTTTCTAAGTTTTTCCAATCACCTGTACATTAATTCCAATTTCTATGCACAATAACTTGAAAACTCGATAACATGCATTTGGATTCCTATTTCAGTTCAGAAAAATTGAATTTTCCACATGTGTACATGAAAAGTACATGAAATTCCAAGAAATTTTCAACAGTGTACAACAATACCTTCACGACAGTGCTTCAATTTCCATTCCGCAATATTTCAAGGTTGCTTCGGAATAGTTAATATCCAACTGTTGATATACATTCGAAAATCGTTCATAGACTGTTGAGAGTTATTCAAGAATTCATGCAGTCATTGTTTTGAACTCTTTTTCTCCGACAAAATTCCATGGGCACCTCGTTACAAACGCTTTTCAGATATGTTCCAATCACGCATTTGTAACTAATTTATCAGATAACCAACTGAAAGCTATGTGATACATGTTCACAACAAGGGTGCTGATGGGGGAGCAGATTTTCCCATGATATCACTACCAACTTTTGTTCATAATTTAGGTGAAGCAAGGGTACCGGTGCCCAACCCCGTACGCGTGGCTGTCCCTTCGTGTGTGAATTCAATAAATTGTGCAAAATATTCATCATTTCTCAAATCTCTATGCACCAACATATTCCGCAAATTTTGACAATGCATAGGGATATTCGACAGATGATAAATATTTGACTCAATATATTGAACTTACACATAAAGTCAGCTACATGTACAGAGTCGGGCACCTGCCTAGATGACACACGAAGAATTATTGTTCAAAAACAAGAATAGAATTCTTCAAGAACTCTTTTCAAACTAATGAATTCATAGAGAGCTCTGAAGGAGTTTATGTTTGAGACATCAACGAGTTCTTTAGGAATGTTGTAAGTATTGTTTTAGTACTTTCAAAGAACTCGTTAATGCCCCAAACATCGAACTTCTCCAGAGCTCTTTATGAATTCGTTGATTCAAAAAGAGTTCTTGAAGAATTCTATTTTTGTTTTTGAAAAAAAAATTTTCATGTGCTATCAGGGTGTACACCTCCTCCACCCTTAGGAATGTTTCCCCTCATCTTTGTCAACTTTCGTTATTTTCCCCCTATTTTTTCCCCTCAGACACGGACACAAATATGGTGATTCGCCAAGTTTGTTGAAAAGGATAGAGTAAACTGCTCTACTGATGCCGACTCCCTTTCTTCCTGAATTCTCAAAAATGTCAATGACATGTTCAGAAAAATAAAAATTTCGATCTTTACGTGTCAGCATTTTTGCATCAGAACATTCTTAAAAAACTGTTTGACATTACAACAACTGCAGTTGTCTGAATTCTACAGTTTTTTAGAAACGTGTTTCTAAATCATTAGGAGACGTTATAAAAGATGGTAGGCAACCAGTTTTAGGAACTCTGAATATTACATCTGAAATTTCTTTAAATTGAGTGGAAAACTGATGGGTGCCTTTTCATATATTCCCGGATATCTGAATTGCGTAATAGTTTCGGAGCTGAATAGCCCATATAGAAGTTTACAATTGGCGCTAGCATGGTGCAACGTAGATAAAGTATGGCCGAGGCTTGGCAACCAAGCATGGTGCAAACCTGGGATGATATCATTTTAATGTACCTACGTGTTCTTCCAATGAAGTCCCATCATCGATGAAACAATGGCAATGAAATATACCATCATTGGTAAACAATTGGGAATTTTGTTTGTCAACGCTGCGCCAATGACCAAAGCAAAAAATATTCAACCCAGAAATATATGAAAAGCATGCGCATTTGTGACATATGTTGTTTGAAGTCTTATTGTTTTCTCCTCATTTGTTTGTGAACAACTCGGCGTCGTTTGTCGGTAAATTTTGCCATGAGAAGTAGACAGGATGTAGCTCAGCGGTAGGAGCCCTCTAGTGTGACTCATAGTAAAGAGCGATTGACTGTTCTTCCAAAGACTTACTTAAGCCTTATATATTCTTCGTATATGCGGTTCACCACTCGCGAGAAACACTCGATCAGTGACGTAGCAAAAATATTATATAGGTTGCCAATATTGAGCCATGCTATGACCAATGTTCAGCGCTACATTGGAAGCTAATTTCTACCGAAACTAGGCCACAGTTTGGGGCAATATTGAACCACATTTTGAATGATCCTGGCGTTGAATGGAATCTATCGTTTAGTAAATGTTGGGCCAAGGATGAGCCAAGCAAGAGCCAAACTTGGCGCAATTGCGCCACAATAATAGGCTGACAAACGAAATCCGTCGAACACTGACATCGATGCAACATTTCATTTATTGTCAATCAACATTGAAGATTTATAGATTGCCAAGCCTTGTCTGTCAACATTGCGCCAAGCTATATTTTATTGGCAGCATTGGCGAAGCCCAAAAACTTTTGTATGGGAGCCTGCTTTGAGTTGCAAGCGAGGCGAGCATATGTAGGCTACGATGTGTTTGAAATGAGCAAAGCGAATTTTGAAGGGGATCGGACTGCTGAGTGAAGCGAAACAGTCAGGTGGCGAAGCCCTCTGGTTTTTTATCAACGCAAAGATAGGGCCTATAATTTTTGGAATGTGTTTTTGGCATGACTCCCTACACGTTTGTATACATTTCAAACCGAAATCGATGAAACACCTAGGGACCTTCCCTCGTGAGTGGAAAATAGTTCGGCTCTAAAACGCATCCTAATATCTTTGCTGCACTTTCTATAGTACGTGTATTTTCATATTTTCTTCAGTTTTTCAGTGCAACTTACTTCATTGTATGAAGAACAATGTGGTCCCCATAGAGCATATACTACTGGAGCGAGCAGAGGCTACGGAGAAGTGTGGTGGTTAGTTTGAATTAAAGATAGAATGAGAGTTCCGACTTTTAGGCAGTGCTATCTTTGTTCAAATCTCATTGAATGAGAAGAGAGACAACTGCCTGAAAGTCGAATCTCTCTCTTTCTCTCTCTCTCTCAATTTAACCACACTTATTCCTATTGAAATCATAAGCAATGTTCGCTCCAGTAGTATATGCTCTAAGGTGGTTCCACACAGCACTGAATGCCTCGGCGATACCCATACAGCACTGGGATGTCTTCTGGGCGTTCATCAAACGTACTTCGTTATAAACGAAATGTTTCATCAACGTTTTTTGAGGTTTAAAAAAGGGGGCATTTATAACATGAAAATGTTTGTTTCATTCACTTTTCTCCCTTGTAATAATGATTCATATATGGTCATATATAAATCATATGTGATTCATATATGTGGCATATATGACCATATGAAATTCATATACGATTGTTCAATCCATATGAGGACCGAACATGACCCATATATAGGGAACATAACGCCATATATGAATTATATAGGGCTCATATGTGAATCTGTGAAATCATATATGTACCATGTGTGGTCCTATATGCCGCATATATGATTGACTTCTACAAGGGCCACAAAACGTTATCAGAAAATGTTGCATTAGTTTTTATATGTCATTAAATTCATTACATTTCTGCAGATATTTTCAATTCATACAGATAACAAATCAAATATATCAAGGTAATTCAATCTTCAGTGTAATAAATTACGTGTAAAAAACGTGTTGGTCATATCTGAACAGTTTTGAAATTCATATCGATGCAGAACATTTGGTTTGGCCAATGAAGATTTTATGATGAAAGTGTTTAATAATAAGAGCTCAAAATGTTCCACTAGCCACGTCAAGTTATTTGTAGGGACATGGATTTCAAAGCTGTTCAGAAATAACCAACACGTTTGGGTTAAAATGAGTCAGAGTTGTTTTTAGTATGCCAAATGATTGAACCTAATTTTTCTTCTACTCCACTTTATATTCATTTTTGATACAATGACATTTTTCAGAGATCATAAATCACTTCGAATCGAATTGGAAAGAATTAAAGTTACAATATACGAGAAATCGTTCACATATTGGGTATGGGAATAAGTTTCCACCCTTTTTCAAGCCAAGTTGATTTCTATTCAAACGATGGATTATTACATAATGTTATTCAAAGTATGCACCATTGGAAGCAACCACTTTTGTCCATTTTTCAGGCAGCATACGGATTCCTCGGAGAAAAAAGCAGGTTCTTTTGACTCAATCCATTCATCGGGCCATTTTTCGACACTTTCGTAAGAAGTAAACCGCTCTCCAGTAAGGGCTGATTGCATTAGATCGAAATAGATGATAATCCGCAGGCGCAATGTCTGGGGAATACGGCGGGTGAGGCAAGATTTCCCAATTCACTCCTTCCAAATATTCGTTAACAGATTGAGCAACATATGGCCTAGCATTATCATGCAACAAGATAAGTTTATCATGTCTACCGTCTCATTCCGGTTGTTTTTCTTATAGAGCTCAATTCAAACTTATTAGCTGTAGTCTGTAACGATCGCCAGTGATTGTTTCCGACGGTCTAAGTAGTTCATAATAAATGACACCTTTCTGATCCCACCAGATGCACAACATAATCTTTGAAGCGTGGATATTTGTTTCCGATGTCGATGGACCTGGTACACCTGGCAGCCCCCAACTTTTTCGACGCTTAGGATTATCGTAATAGATCCATTTTTCATCGCCAGTGACAATACGATGCAGAAAAATCTCCCTTTTCTGCCGTTCAAGAAGCATCTCGCACGTTACCAAACATCTCTCGATATCTCTCTCCTTTAGTTGATGCAGCACCCAATTACCTGCTTTTTGGACCATTTCCATCTTGTGCAAGCGTTTACCGACGGTCGACCTGTCGACACCCAACTCTTCAGACAACTCATCTAGGGTTCGACATGCATCTTCATTCAATAATTGTTCCAGTTCTACATCTTCGAATTTTTTCGGTGCCCCTCCGCGTTCTTCATCACTCACGTCAAAATCGCCACTTTGGAATCGTCGAAACCACTCTTTTCCAAGTTTTATTAGACGTAGCGTGATCACCGTAAATATTGTACAGTACACGATACATTTCAGCGGCACTTTCCTTCGAAATAAAATAATGAAGCATAACTTCCCGCAAATGCTGTTTTGTCGGGACAAACGTTCTCATGTTTGACACCAGATAAAAAATGATGTTCACGCTTGTAACAAATGTCAACTACCGCAATCGACACCTCACATATACACTTCCAAATCACAAGTATAGCACTTGAGTGAACTCAAAAATAGTATCAGCAGCAACACTTTTTCCAAGAGGGCAGAAACTTATTCCCATACCCATTATCACGTGGATAACCAAATGTACTTGGCAGCTCATATTGATTTCACATCTTTTTCGTCAGATGGGACATACTCTGTTGTATTGCATCGAAATCTTGAATGTAATCAAATTTCTGTTGACAATAGGTTTATGAATTTATTTTTTGTACATACTGATCGCATTCTCATGTGCTTTGCGTTATCTCTTCCCTTTTTCGCAGTCTTTTTTTATCGGGATTTCACTTCTTTTTCTGAATATGCTTCCAATTGAAAACAAATAAAAATTAAATACTTATGTAAAGTTTGATAGGGACCATAGCAATAAAGGTAATGTCCTCAGATCATTTTTGTGATATAATGTGATGTGATACATCGTCACAAAAGAGTCACGAGATGGCACCGCGCACGACCCCTATGAAAAGTGATCTTGTAACTGGAGGAAATATTGGTTCACATGAGAGAACATAGCTGTTGCTCGCGTACACGAGAATCGGGAACACATCTCCCCTCCTTCGCTGTTCCTGTCCTCCTCCAATCCCTGGCCTTTTATGATTTGTCGAGGTTTCCCACCCCGAGGAGGCAACGCCATCTGTCACGAGATGACACGGCGGTCCCTAACCACCGAAGGACGATCCACCAATCACCGGAGACCACCTTCTCTCACCCTCAGGCCGACCAACAGAGGAGGATGGAGCACCCTCTATCGCCCTTTCGCCTAAGCTGCCGACCTGAGGGGAAGAAGCAAGCCGTATGCACCGTCTAGCCACCCATCACGTCTCTAGAAGAGAAGAAGAGAGGAGTGAGAGAGACAACACGGACCCCGACACTTCCCGTCACTCTCGCTCAGAAGAAACCAAGGAATTGAGAAAGGACAGAGATACTCACCCAGGAAAACCCCTACCTCACATATACCCACACTCACGCAACGATTAATTGGAGACCACCACCGCCCAGGGTACCCAAGGTATAATGGTGAAGACAAAACACGAGTTTCAGCGCCGCCAGGGAGTTGTCTCGGAACTATGAGTAATATATATATATGTATATTCGTATATATATATATATATAAAGTATATCACGTGACCATATTTTCTGTATACCACGTGACCATATTAGATATTTGAAAATTTGCAGAAATGGTTTGATACATTCCGATACATATTCGTATCATGAGAATAGGTATGAATGGAAAATGTGATTTTCATTCATATTGAAAAAATCATTAATTGGTTCAAATGATGAAAGTTCTTCTTGAAATCAAATTATCCCCACCCTGGTGAAAGGGAAGCGTGTCATAAAGGGTAACGGAAGCGTAAGCATGTTTCAGATTACTTTCCTAATACTTCTCATATGCTTCCTATCCACTCTCTAACTACGCTTCCGGACGTAAAGCCCGGTTCCTATAAAATTGGGATATCTTCGGATACACTTCACACATTTCAAATATACGTTCGAACCACTCTTAATGGCCCACTTGACGCTTGGTATACACTTGAATCCACGTTCCAAATACTTTCCAACTACGTTCCTGACACTTTCTATTAGACGCTTCCCTTTCACCAGGGCAAGAACAAAGTAGAATACGGTTTAAATATCGCGTATCCGAATGCGAACTGAGCATATATGAGAGTATTCATGAAGTTTGGATCATTTTTTTCATGAGAAAACACTGAAACATGTATTTTCATATTTTTCAAGAGGATACTTGATAGGTATATTCAATTCAATGGAGTGCATGAGATTTTCCCATGTTCAATTGAAAATTCGTTCCAATAAACGATTTACACTTTATCGATATACATGAAAAGTGAAATTTGGAACAAAGTACTTCTAGAGTACAGTTTATTCCTTATTTGATGTGATTTCGAACCGAATGACCTATTATGAGAAATTCTTGAAGTAATTTTTGACAATAAATCTTTGTGAAGTATCTATCGTACCAATAGTTCACGATAATCAGAGTAGAGGAAACTCACTGCGCTCCCAATATATGAGTCAATTTCTCTATCGAATAAAGCTTTGTGGATGTCTACTACTTATTCGCAGGGGATTTATTCCACAAAGTGCCTAGTTATTTTAAAAATAACATCTCTCTATTTCACTTGCTAATCACTTGAAAAATCATTGCAAGTGTACAAAAGTTATGATGATGGTACATTCTTTCATAGAATGCAACTTTGTATCTTCGTCACTCTATGGGAAGAGAATAAAGTTGTGGAACATTGTTTTCTTGATATACTAATATTCTCAATACTTTTCCAGAAAAAATTCAATTACTGTTTCTGCTGAGTGGTTACCTAATCTATGGACACTGATCAAGTATTTGTTGGGGAAGTATTTCAAAATACAACACTCGATGAATGTAACAGATTACCCTAGTTAAAGTCTCTTAGTAATTCATGAGAAAATGTTCTCGATAAGCTTATGAAGATATATTCATTCGTATTTATGATGCATCATCAGCACAGATTCATTGGGCTTCAAGGTTTACTTATGAATGTCCTGTTCCAAAATCCATAATACCTCATAGTGAGAACATTTTTTTATGACTTGCTATGCGACTTCAACCAGGGGAGGTCATTACTCAGCAAAGACAGTAATTGAATTCTCTCTGGAAAGGTATTAGAGAATATTAGTATATTAAGAAAACAATGTTCCACAACTTTATTCTTCTTTCATAGAGTGACAAAGATATGTTATTCCTACAATAAAAAATTTGTATAAACTGAAATAGCCTGGGACTTCGTAGGAATGAATTTCCATGCGGATAAATAGTAGGTATACACAAAACTTCAGTCGATGAAGAAATTGACTGATTTATTGGGACCACATTGAGTTTTCTATACTCTGATTACCATGAACTATTGGCACAATAGATACTTACCAGACATTTATTGTCAAAAATTACTCCAAAGGAGCTGCATTGAACTACACATGTAATGATAAATGATTAAACTTGAACGAATTATTATTAGAGAAACCTCATTGTGGTCCCAATATATCAGTCAATTTCTTCATCGACTAAAGTGTTGTGGATACCTATTACTGATTTGCAGGAAATTTATTCCAACAATATGCCTGGTTATTTTAGTTTATACAGATTTGTCATTGAAAAAATAACATCACTTTATTTCACTTGCTGATTACCCGAAAAATCATTGCATGGGTACAACAGTTATGATGATAGTACTTTCTTTCATAAAATGCAACTTCGTATCTTCGTCACTCTATGAAAGAAGAATAAAGTTGTGGAACATTGTTTCATTGACATACTAATATTCTCAAAAAAATTTTCCAGACAAAATTCAATGACTGTCTCTGCTGAGTAGTTGCCTCCCCTGGTTAAAGTCGCATAGCAAGTCATGAAAAAATGCTCTTACTATGAACGATTATGGATTTTGCAACAGGACATGCATAAGTGAACCACAAAGTCCTATGAATTTGTGCTGATGATGCATCATGAATACGTATGGATATATATTCACAAGCTTATCAAGAACATTTTCTCATGAATTGCTAAGAGACTTTAACTAGGGTAATATATTACATTCATCCAGTGTTGTATTTTGAAATAATTTGCCAACGAATACTTGATCAGTATCCATAGATTAGATAATCACTCAGCAGGGATAGTAATTGAATTTTTTTCTGGGAAAGTATTTGAGAATATTAGGATATCAAGAAAACAATGTTCCAAAACTTTATTCTTCTTTCATAGAGTGACGAAGATACAAAGTTGCATTTCATGAAAGAATGTACTATCATCATAACTTTTGTACACATGCAATGATTTTTCGGGTAATCAGCAAGTGAAATAAAGAGATGTTATTTTTTCAATGACATTTCTGTATGAACTAAAATAACCAGGCATATTGTTGGAATAAATTCCCCGCAAATCAGTAATAGGCATCCACAACACTTGAGTCGATGAAGAAATTGACTGATATATTGGGACCACAATGAGGTTTCTCTAATATCAATTCGTTCAAGTTTAATTATTTATCCTTACATGTGTAGTTCGATGCAGTTCCTTTGGAGTAATTTTTGACAATAAATGTCTGGTAAGTATCCATTGTGCCAATAGTTCATGGTAATCAGAGTAGAGAAAACTCATTGCGGTCCCAATATATCAGTCAATTTCTTCATCGACTAAAGTTTTGTGGATACCTACTATTTATCCGCAGGAAATTTATTTCAACGGAGGCCCTGGTTATTTCAGTTTATACAAATTTTTTATTGCAGAAAAAACATATCTTTGTTACTCTATGAAAGAAGAATAAAGTTGTGGAACATTGTTTTCTCAATATACTAATATTCTCTAATACTTTTCCAGACAAAATTCAATTACTGTCACTGCTGAGTAATTATCTTCCCTGGTTGAAGTCGCATAGCAAGTCATAAAAAAATGTTCTCACTATGAGGTATTATGGATTTTGGAACAGGACATTCATAAGTAAACCTTGAAGCCCAATGAATCTGTGCTGATGATGCATCATAAATACGAATGAATATATCTTCATAAGCTTATCGAGAACATTTTCTCATGAATTACTAAGAGACTTTAACTAGGGTAATCTGTTACATTCATCGAGTGTTGTATTTTGAAATACTTCCCCAACAAATACTTGATCAGTGTCCATAGATTAGGTAACCACTCAGCAGAAACAGTAATTGAATTTTTTCTGGAAAAGTATTGAGAATATTAGTATATCAAGAAAACAATGTTCCACAACTTTATTCTCTTCCCATAGAGTGACGAAGATACAAAGTTGCATTCTATGAAAGAATGTACCATCATCATAACTTTTGTACACTTGCAATGATTTTTCAAGTGATTAGCAAGTGAAATAGAGAGATGTTATTTTCAAAATAACTAGGCACTTTGTGGAATAAATCCCCTGCGAATAAGTAGTAGACATCCACAAAGCTTTATTCGATAGAGAAATTGACTCATATATTGGGAGCGCAGTGAGTTTCCTCTACTCTGATTATCGTGAACTATTGGTACGATAGATACTTCACAAAGATTTATTGTCAAAAATTACTTCAAGAATTTCTCATAATAGGTCATTCGATTCGAAATCACATCAAATAAGGAATAAACTGTACTCTAGAAGTACTTTGTTCCAAATTCCACTTTTCATGTATATCGATAAAGTGTAAATCGTTTATTGGAACGAATTTTCAATTGAACATGGGAAAATCTCATGCACTCCATTGAATTGAATATACCTATCAAGTATCCTCTTGAAAAATATGAAAATACATGTTTCAGTTTTTTCTCATGAAAAAAATGATTCAAACTTCATGAATATTTTCATATATGCTCAGTTCGCATTCGGATACGCGATATGTAAATCATATTCCACTTTGTTCTTGTGGATAATTTGATTTCAAGAAGAACAAGACAAAATTCATCAATTCTGGAAGGGCCCCTCGAATTTCAAATTCCCCAGGGCTCCATCAATTTTTTGATCCGGTCCTGCGTCATATGGTCACGTGGTATATAGGAAATATGGTCACGTGATATACTTGGTATATATATGTATAAATATACATATATATATTACTCATAGTTCCGAGACAACTCCCTGGCGGCACTGGAACTCGTGATCTTGCTTTCCCATTATACCTTGGGTACCCTGCCACCGCCCAAACCCATAAAACAAGCTCAAGCGGTGAGCTCTAACGGAAAGTCACCGACGGGGTTCCGTGTGTCACTTTACGAACTCACCCGTCGGTGAAGAAGAAGGAAGTGGCCATCTTACCTGTCACTTCTTGTGTAACCAAGCGACAGCAACCTGCACGAAGAAACCCGTTGTGAAGAAAGTTTGAGTACGGTGTGTGAGGTGCCATCAGGGCCCGAAAATACGGATAATTAACAGTGTTACGCTTTCGCCAAAGTGGTTTCTCCAGGGTGAGAGTGCTGGCGCGATGAAACTCAGTATTTTTTTTTTGTGAGAAAGTTCCTTTTTCGTGGCCTCGTCCAAGTGTTCCTTCACTTGATTTTCCCTCCATCCTTTATGCTCACACCCTCAATTCATCCCTTTCGTTCGATTTAGCCCTCCTCCGAATATAATTACATGGTCGCGGTTTCCCTGAGTTTCCCCTTTCTTTGACTTATGTAAACGGCATAGTCCGTATGGCTTCCCTCCCCCGCGCTCGTGCCCTCCCGTAGTTGATTGATTCCCACGTGTTCCCTATTATTATTTTGCTTATTTGAGAACAATTTATTCCTTGTATATAGCGATCAAGTCACAGCAATAGTGTATATGTTTTCATTTTCTTTGTAAAATATATACATATATATGTGCTCGTTGCACGTGTTTAACCTCAATCATTGAGTTCAGTGATTTTGATTGATTAGTAACAACCCATACAGCACCAGGAGGTTTCCTGAACGTTCAAAAGACGTGCTTGATTTCACAGAGAACGTGCAAATAACGTCTCAGGATGTTCTAAAAACGTCGCATGTATGTCCCAGGGACATGCAAATGTCTCGGTTAGTTCTATCTATGTTCCAGTGTGACTTTGTGGTTTTTCAAGGTTAGTTTTCATGAAAGCACGTTTAGAAGACATGATGAAAACGTCTGGTAGTAGATCAAAGGAACGTGCTTAGAACGTATTCAAGGATATCAAATGGGAAGGTACTCTAAACGTTTGTAAAACTTGCTTCAGCGAGACCAAAACACGCAAAACCAAGAGCACTTTTTCAAAACGTTCAAAGCACTTTCTGTGCTGTCTGGGAACCCACCCTCTCCCTGAGCTTCCCTTCGCCCTTAACACCTTTCAGCCCATTGTAACATCCTCTTTTTTTTCGCATTCTTTTGTCTCTCTTTTATCAGAATATAGATATATTTATACTCCCTACTCATATAACATTGTTATATAAATGTTATATCGAAATTACATAACATGGAATAACAAGCTTATAATTAGGAAATTATATTTGAATCATGATTTCAATTGATTCTAATAAATCTATGTAACAATCCAATTACATGCAAGTAACAATCCTTCATGTAAAGTTCTTCTATTGATTCATAAAACAATATATCAATAAAATTTTCGCGTTATGTAATTTTCATTCATTCATGATACATATTCTCTTTTCTCTCATAATTCATATTTTTTATATATATACATATGTACATATATATATATATATACCTATATATATATATTATATGATTTTAATTTTCAACCAATAGTCAATGGAAAATGCAAATATTTTAAGATATAACAATATTCTTTTTCCTACGCCTTTGAATTGTTTCTGGAAGTACGTCGGAATATATACAAATTCTGTATACATTTGGGTGACAGATTCGAAGGAAACTCCTGTGCGCTACGGAAAAGCGTTCATAAAAAACTCGAGACCAGAACAATGCCTGTGCTGTTCCGATACCTCGCTATGTGACGTCAACCCATGCATTCCTAACTCTATGTATACTTTCAGAAATAATTTTGATTATTAAATATGCAATATTATTGGGCAATATTTATAACCAAATTCAGATTCTTAAGGATTATTCATTATATTTTCTTTAACAATATGACCCGACCCCCAAACTTTAGATAAGAATCAATCTATGCAATAGAATTATAAAATCTAATATAAATTGCTCAGATTACATTTTCAATATTGACTAGAATTCTCAAAATGAAGCTATAGATAGATATAATACATTGAAAATGGTTTTTTGTAACTTGAGCAATATTGAAAACATATTCTTCACAAATTTAAACAAATTCTGAAAATATTCAAATGTATTGAATCATATTTTTGATGAATATTGCTCAATAGAATATCACCATGATATTTTTATATAACATTTATAACAAATATATAACTAGAATATAACAAAGTTCAAGAAACTATTCAAAACATTCAAATTATAACTCAACAATTTCTATGTTGCTTCTCATTGGGAAAATCTATTCAACCTATGAAAAACCAACTGATATATTATATGAGATCATTATCATTGTAATTCTGAACAATTGTTATAAGAAAATCTATTATTTTCAACTCGAGTCTACGAGGAAAAGCTATGCAAACATAAAGAAGCATTGATACGTAGGAAAACCTATATGAAAACAACTGTCGAGCCATAGAAAGAATGAAAACATATTTCCTTCTTTCCTAAACAACTGACCCCCACTTGGAGGGCAGCTCTCAGAACATTATATAAGGAGCCACTTCGTGCCCTTTGACACACTCTCTATATTTTGACACACTCTCAAATTTTCCTCAAGCTCATTATACATTCATCATTATAGTTCAATTCTCAAAGTTCACATACGTTATTTTCTCAAAGTTCGTTTCAATCACAGTTTAAGTTCATTGTATTTGACAAATTTATTTCAAATATATTTCGAAACAACATTCAATTGGGGAATTTTATTCATCGAAACCACAAAGTAAGTTCAAAAGAATAAAATACACGCGATTTTATTTCTTAATAATCCTTCCAAATTTCTATTCTTTTCCCTAATAACGAAACTCGCGCTCATTATCAGAACATTCCATACATTCTCCTTGTTTTGAGACGAGATACTCGCGATCTAGTCTTAATCCTTTCAAATTTCTATTCCTTTCCCTGATAACGAAACTCGCGGTCGTTATCAGAATATACCAATATACCTTCCATATTCAAGATATGATACTCGTGATCAAATCTTAAAATTCTTATGATACTCGTGATCATTTGTACAGAAATATACCCGTGATATTTCTCCACTGTTAACAATACTCGTGATTGTTAACAGTAAATGACATCACAATTTTGGTCACGATACACGCGATCGTGATCATAAAAAATATTCTCAAACAATTGCCTAAGATCTTCCTTTTTAATCAAACGTAAACATAATATGAGTATCATACCACTATCTCTTCAAAATTTTTTCCCTTCTCGCGACTTCCTTTCAAAACGGTAAATTGAATCGACCCCGAGTATGATTGAATCAATTGTGGAATTTTTAATCGTTTTAGTGACTCGATCCCGGAAAGAAATAGCATCAGATCTCCAAGACTACAAAAAACCTATCTCACTCTCCGTTTCTCCCAGTTCATCAAAAATCTATCTATCAGAGTCAGTGAAGTAATTCTCACGAATTTCAATTCTGACTCATGTCAGGGAAAGGTATTTTCCGTTCCGACGAAATCCCTGGACGTGACACCATCGTGAACAAATGACTTGTCCTCTTTCAATACATTTCAGATCACACGGCTCCGTATAACTATCCACGACGGGGATCGTGGAGGCGCTCAAAAACCCTGGCGCCTCTGTGTATGGGTATAGGAGATATCCATCACAATGAAATCACTTGGGCTCTCATTATTCATCTCATCACTAGATAGCAATAGATTATTGAAATTGAGAATGAAGTAAAGGAGGAGAGAAAAGTTAATTTCCTTGAACAAGTATACATGTGAAAAATTCTGAAGACTAGATGTTAGTTGACCGATGAGTGGACGCTGTAGGCAGCTCATAATTTCCAACAGTATGAAGATATTTCATGGCGAATTCTTTCAGAAATGGATTTTTTCCTTTATGGACTTTAGAAATGGAATTGTGGAGCATACCCAAATAGCACAAATGATCATTCTTATTCAATATAACTCCAATGAATTCAAAATTGATACATTCTGAATCTTCAGAAAATTATTTCTGAACTCGCAATATAAATTCTTCCTGAACACTGAAGTGTTCATAAAAAATTCAATTTGAATTAGAAGTATTTACAATGACTTCTTTTCTCGCTCTCAAACTGGAGCTCTTTGTTGAGACTCTGGTGCTATCTGGGATGGAGGGAGAATATAAATATAACTCAGCTTGAAGAATAACAAGAGTGATGGAACTTTTGAAGAGACCATTTTAAAATCAACCGCATTTTCAGTCCTTTCAGTCAGACAAAGCTGACCTGATAATACTGACCATTAAAAACGGACAGAACCTTTATCTGAATCTAACAGAGTCAGTATGTGTTTTCAAAAAACACATATTGATTCCATAAATGTGGGAGTGTAAAAAGTCCAAGAACAAGTATGTAAGTCAGGAATTTTTATTCAACCTTAATTCTGTTCAATTTCAGATAATTCTTCCCTCGAATATCAAGGATGATGAATATCTATTCTCACATCCCACACAGCGCCATAGTCTCCAAAGAATGGTCATTGGACTCATTTTGTTCTCCATGAATTCTTTAAGAATTCTTCTGAGACTGTAGTGCTATGTGGGATATTCCTACTCTCACAGATCCTCATTCTTGAACATATATTGAAAGGATGGGAGGGATATGTTGTTATAAGATTGCTTTCCATTCTCAATACATATTCACGAATAAAGGTCTGTGAGAGTGCAAATACGTGAAAGTACATGTTATTTGACTTTCATCCAAACCAGCACAAATGAATTTGAATTTATGAAGACTTCCTTGAGACCACTTGAATAGTTCCCGTTATGCTAATCAATATGTGTTCATCAGAATATTTTGAATTAAAAATGAAAACGTCTTGAATCCCTGGACAATTCATTATGAAATCTCGATATGGGTCCATTCTGAACATTGAGTTGTTCATTAATAGTTCATTTTGAATTCAAGATATTTATAATGAATACATATTGATTAGCATAACGGGAACTCGTGTGCTGTATGGGATCATACCCCAAGTAGCACAGAGTTCATTGATCAATTTTTAAATAACTTTTTGAGAACTCAGGATTTTAAATGAAGTTTTTTGACCATTCTTTATGAATTCCATGTTATCTGTGATTTGAGAAGAATGGATCAAGTGAGCAAAGAAGAAACAAGTATGATTGTATAAAAGAATAGAGGTTTGTAAGAATAGAAATATCATTTAGCTTGAATGTAACAACAGAACAGATAAAACTTTTGAAGAGATCATTTTAGAATGACTCGCATCTTCAGTCACATCTATTCCTACATATTTGAACTCTAAAAGGTCTTTATTGTTGGATATAATGAGACAGGTCTTCATTTTTTAGTAGATATTAAAAGGGAAATAATTGATGTTGAATGAAAGTTTCTTCCATTTTCGACACATATTTGGGAATACAGACCTGCAGAAGTGAAAGTATGTGAAGATGAGAAGATTCAACGTTGATGATATCAAAGAATAGAATTGATTGAAAACAAACGTAATTAAAACTAAAGATAGAAGTTCGTCAGAATGGAAATACAATTTAGCCTGAATGAAACAAGTAGAGGGTTCAAACTTTCGGAGAGAATATTTTAGAATCAATTCTATCTTCAGCTACAACAATCAGGTTGATCTTCAGTCATTCAAAAACAATAACCGTAATTATCATCTCGTTTATAACATGTTTAGAACACCGAAATATTCTTTTTCTCAAATACTCTATTTTCAATTGAAAATTCTCTATTAGAGATCTGTATTCTCAATCATCTTCATTTTCAGATAATTCTTTCCTACATGTTACTATTGATAAATATCCATTCTCACATATTTCCACTCTCACAAATCCTCATTATTGAATATATGTTGGAAGGAGGAGGGAAATGGGCTGTCGGATATGATTATTCTCATTTGTCACACATATTTGATGAATCATATTCAATGAATGATCTTTGAATATCAAAATATATGAAGATGAAAATACTTCATATTCATGATATTCGAGAATGGAATCATTTGAAAAAAAAGATGATGGAAGATGAGAATGAAGGTTTGTGAGGAAGGAGATGTAATCTAGTTTGAATAGAACATCTGAAGAGACAGAACGTTGGAGGAAAACATTTAGAATGATTTGTATCTTCAGTCATATCACGCAGGTTGACCCCCTTGGTAGACCACGGCGATGATCGCTTTGGGCGTTATGGCGAGGTTGAGGCGATGATAGAGTGAGAGTAGTAACATGAGAATTTCTACGCGTTAAGTTGATGTCATCGTCATAGAGTAATCAGTCTTATGACAGGTTTGATGAAATCCTCCAACCCTGTCTATTATCCGCTAACGACCTCATTTCTGCATATCTACGACAACCCTTACCTTGTATAATTTGCTTCATATAACTTAATCCAGGTTTACTCCTTCGAGTTTTACCATTCATTTTTCCTCCCAATATTGTTTTCAATGGGCTATCATGCCTTAATTTGTATCCTATCAGATGACTTCTTCTTTTCACGACATGTCTCAAAAGACTTCTTTTTCCATTTACCTTCCCAAGTACTCCTTCATTTTTTACTTTCTGTATCCACTTTCCTCTAAGCATCCTTCTATAACACCACATTTCAAAAGCTTCAAGTCTCCGTTGGTCCGTTTTTCCAATTGCCCAAGTTTCGCAACCATATAATGCTGTGCTCCAAACGTAACTCTTCAAGAATTTCTTCCTTACTGCTAAGCTAATATTCTTCGAACATAGTAACTGTTTCTTTTGGTGAAAAGCCTGTTTTCCTTGTGCTATTCTTGCTTTCATATCTCTTTCGCTTTTACCGTTTTCTGTAATCATGCTTCCTGGATATTGGAATTCTTTCACTTGCTGAAGTGTCTCTGCATTTATTTTGATTTCCGTTTCTCTTGATGTTCGCGCGGTTGTACAAATCATGAATTTTGTTTTGTCCTTATTTATATTCATACAATAGTTTTTTAGATAGCGATCACAATATGTTGCTGATGAAATGTTTTCTGGAATTCAAAGCTCTGAAGAAGAGAAGGAGGATGCAAAGAAGATGGAATGTCAAGAATTTCAAACAAGAACAAACACAGGAGGCATTCGAAGCAATGTTGGACGGGAAATTGGAGGATCGACAAGAGAAAGACTTGGGAATGGAGAGTAGATGGACAAATATAAAGGGGAACATGGAACAATGTGCAGATTAAATTTTGAAGAACGATAGAGTAGAGCCGAAGAAACCATGGATAACGGAAAGAATCCTCGATTTGATCAATGAAAGGAGGAAATACAAGAATAAGAGTAGCGAACATTCCAACAGACATACAAGGGACTGAGAAATGAAATAATGAGAGAATCAAGGAAAGCAAGAGAACAATGGTTAGAGGGAAAATGTTAGGATATAGAAGTACACTGAGAAAAAAAATTTGTGAGCTCAACGAAAATGTAGTTGACTCAATTACGCCAGGAGGTTAGATACGTTCAACTAACTCTGGAAGTTGAATTAGATCATTCACCAAGTTGGCCGACTCCGTTGAGTCAACTACGTGGATGGTTGAAGCAATAAAAAATTGGTTCCGTTAAGTTTCTTAATACATTTGACATAAAACGATACAGAATTGTTTAGACTCATCATGTGCTTGACATACTATCTTACATTTTTGTGTCAAATGCACGTAATAATTGATCCCAAGTTTTTAAATTTCTGAATCAACTCAGATTTTCTTTTCAATCGTTTTTCAAGACTCGTTGAATCAATTCTACACTCGGTTGCAATGAATTTCCAAAAAAGTTCATTGAATCCCATAGTATTTGATGTCCAATGTACAAATAACGAGAGAAAACAAATAAAAAATTTCGATTACACAAACCATTTAATGGAAGGGGAGTTCTTTTACCGACGATGAAGACTCTCTCTCCTCCACCAACGGCGGATAAAGAAGTACAGCGGGTTGTCAGTCAGAACAGAGAGTTTGGAGCCCTAATCGAGAATCGAACCTACCTACCTACGTGCCTACCTAACCTCATCAAATTCACGCTTTAACTGACGTAGCTATGCGACGATATACGATTCTCGTGACACAGAATGCAAGTCATTCCCAAACCCTGTTAGTATCTTGTACCTCGTCATTAGAAATAAAAACCAATTTCAAAGACATTGTTATAAAATACTTCAGTGTGTCTTCTGAAATTTATTTCTATTGAATATCTCCTGAGATTGAAAAATATGTAGAATGAATACGGAAGTGAAATTCTTTTCAAGCAAATGCTGTGGTCATGTTTTGTGGATATATTAAAAAAAAACAATCAACTGGACATCTGAATACCCTGAACTCAAGAATAATGTTGATTAGTTCCTGGTGTATCATTAAATCAAACAATTGAATCAATTGGAACAATCAATTATTTTCATTCAATTAATGATCTGAAGTTTGTAAACGGAAACATTTTTTGTTCATGCAACTGTTCACGTGAGTTGATTCACTTCTTGCTTGGGAGGTTGACTCAACTACTTGCGATTTTGAATAGAATTTTTTCTGATTCCTTGAATTTCATTCGCGTTGGTTCATACAATCAAGTGATAGGTTTGAAACAATGAAACGCGTTGTAGTTGATTCTACAAATTCCAAGTCGTTTCAACGAAAAATTCATTGATTCACTTGACAATTTTTCAACTACACTAGGTGGTTGATGACACTTTTATTTTTTTCTCAGTGTAAGATTACATTCAGGGGAAATAGATGAGGCATATAGGATTGTTAAGAGATTTGTTGGACAAATGAAAACTAGAAGCAGTAAGATTAAGAATTCTCTAGGGAGACAATTAATGAGAACGGAGGAAAAGATAGAACAATGGATTAATCATTTAGGAGATCTGTATAAAGGCAGCGATAATATATTCTTCAGAATTCTTAGAGAGGGAGGAAGATGTCGATGAAACAGAATTGGGAGATTCAATTTGGAGACCAGAATTCGAGAGGGCTTTGAAAGAATTGAAAAATAATGAAGCGCCAGGAATAGATGGACTAAGTGCGGACCTTATCAAAACCTCCAGTCAGAGAACTCGTGATGCACTGTTTGAATTGGTCAGAGATATGTACGAACCGGAGAAGTACCGAAAGATTTCCAGAAGAATAAAGTTGTCGTCATTCCAAAAAAACAAGGGACAGACAAATGCGAGAACTACAGAACAATTAGTTGAACTTCACATGCCTCGAAAATACTGACAAAAATGATGTACAGGAGAATAGAGGGTAAAATAGGGAGTAGATTAGCAGAAGATCAGTTCGGTTTTAGGAAAAATACGGGAACGCGGGAAGCAATATTAGCACTCAGAACAGTGATAGAGGAAAGTCTAGAGTTACAAGACTCTGTGTATATAGGTTTTGTAGATATACAAAAAGCATTCGATAATATTGATTGGGAGGAAATGTTCACGATTTTGAAAAAAATAAGAATCAATTTCGAAGATGGGAGAATAATATATGGATTATATAAGAATCAAACCGCAATGATGGAAATACAGGATCAAAAAGGAGGAGCACAAATTAAAAGAGGGGTCAGACAAGGATGTTCACTATCGCCATTGATTCTTAATTTGTATATAGGAGAAGCGATGAACGAAGTGAAGGAGCAAGTGCGATTGAAATTACAGATTCAAGGTGAAAGCGTAAGCATGTTGAGATTTGCTTATGACATAGCTATATTAGCTACGAGTGCTGCTGAGTTAGAAAATACTCTCAACACTATGGGAACGATATCACTAGAAAATCATTATATGAATATAAATATGGACAAAACAAAATTCATGATTTGTACAACAACGAAAACATCAAGGAGAACGAAAATCAAAATAGATGCAGAGACAATTCAGCAAGTGAAAGAATTTGAATATCTAGGAAGCATAATTACAGAAAACGGTGAAAGCGGAAGAGATATGAGAGCAAGAATAGCACAAGGAAAACAGGCTTTTCAACAAAAGAAACAGTTACTATGTTCGAAGAATATTAGTTTAGCAGTAAGGAAGAAATCCTCGAAGAGTTACGTTTGGAGCACAGCATTATACGGTTGTGAAACTTGGACAATTGGGAAAACGGACCAACGAAGACTAGAAGCTTTTGGAATGTGGTGTCATAGAAAGATGCTTAGTGTAAAGCGGGTAGAGAAAGTGAAAAATGAAGAAGTACTTGAAAAGGTAACTGGAGAAAGAAGTCTTTTGAGACATGTCGTGAAAAGAAGAAGTCATCTGATAGGACACAAATTAAGGCATGATAGCTCATTGAGAACAATATTGGAAGGAAAAATGAATGGTACAACTCGAAAAGCTAGACCTAGATTAAGTTATATGAAGCAAATTATACAAGGTAAGGGTTGTCGTAGATATGCAGAAATGAGGTCGGTAGCGGATAATAGACAGGGTTGGAGGATTTCATTAAACCAGTCATAAGACTGATTACTTCATAATGATAATGAATAGTTCTCTAGTAATATTGTTCTCATAGTGTTCAGAATATTTCTTAACTCAGCACCACTCGCAGCTAATATAGCCATGTCATCCGCAAATCTGGACATCCTTACATTTTCTCCTTGAATCTGTAATTTCAATTGCACTCGCTCCTTTACTTCGTTCATCGCTTCTTCTATATACAAATTGAAAATCAATGGTGATAGTGAAGATCCTTGTCTCACCCCTCTTTCAATTTGTGCTTTTCCTTTCCGACCCTCTATTTCTATTATTGCCGTTTCATTCTCATATAATTCATATATTATTCTCCCATCCTTGAAATTAATTCCTATCTTTCTCAAAATCGTTAAGCCCTCTCGAATTCTGATCTCCAAATTGAATCTCCCAATTCTTCTTCATCGACATCTTCCTCCCTCTCTAAAAATCCTATATTATCGCTGCCTTCATACAGATCTTCTAAATGATTAATTCATTGTTCTATTTTTTCCTCTATTCTTATCAATTTTCTCCTTACAGAATTTTCAATCTTACTGCTTCTAGTTTTCATTTGTACGAAAAATCTCTTAACAATCCTATGGTAGGGGGTCTTGTTGCCGAAAACGTTTTTCGCCGAATACACTGTAATTTGACAACCGATAGTCACCTCTAGAAATCACTAGGAGATTTCGTAGTGATCTCTAGAAATGACTAGCGATTGTCGGATTAAGTTTATTCGGCGAAAAACTTTCCCGACAAAAAGACCCCCTACCCAATCCTATATGCCTCATCTATTTTCCCTGAATGTAATCTTACTGCTATATCCTGACATTTTCCCTCTAACTATTGTCCTTTCGCTTTCCTTGATTCTCTTATTATTTCATTCCTCAGTCCCTTGTACGAGGGTGGATTGATAAGTTTCCGGCCTGACCAAGAAAAACAACGTTTTTAAGAATTTTTTTTTTTTATTTCTCAACATAATCTCCTCCAAGGCTGATACATTTCTCATAGCGGTGTTCTAGTCTAGTAATGCCATCTCTATAGACTGATTCGTCAAGCTCCTCAAAATACCCATTTACAGCTTCGATTACTTCTTCATTGTCCGCAAATCTCTTACCGCCAAGCCATTTTTTGAGGTGAGGAAACAGATAATAGTCACTCGGGGCTAGGTCTGGAGAGTAGGGAGGGTGCGACATTATTTCAAACTTCAGATCGTTGATTTTAGCCATCGCAACGATTGACGTGTGCGCTGGTGCGTTATCGTGATGAAACAAGATTTTTTTCTTCGCCAGATGAGGTCGTTTAATTTTCACTTCGTGGCTCAAACGTTGCAATGAGTCTGCGTAGTATTGACCAGTGATAGTTTTACCCTTTTCAAGGTAATCAATGTATATAATACCTCTTGCATCCCAAAAAACAGTAGCCATAACCTTGTTCGCCGAAAAAATTGTTTTTGCCTTCTTTGGAGTTGGTTCCCCTGGTCCAATCCACTGTTTAGACTGTTCTTTGGTTTCAGGAGTGTAGTGGTGGACCCAAGTTTCGTCAACGGTTACGAATCGACGCAAAAATTCGCTTGGATTACGCTTATACAACGCCAAATTGGCGGTAGAAATGTTCTTTCGAATCAATTTTTGGTCGACTGTTAGCAAACGCGGCACCCATCTTGCACAGAGCTTTTCCATATACAAATGTTAGTGCAAAATATTTTGTACACGTTCATATGACATCTTACAGGTCTCAGCTATCTCACGAACTTTTAATCTGCGATCTTTCAGCACTATTTGATGGATTTTTTCGATCATATCTGGAGTTGTGACCTCAATGGGGCGTCACGAGCGAGGCTCATCAGAGGTGCTCACACGACCCTTTTTAAACTCGGAAACCCACTGCTTAACGGTTGAATATGATGGGGAGGATGTCCCCAGTGTTGAGTCCATCTCTTCTTTAATTTCCTTCGGCGTTAACCCCTTCAAATAAAAGTATTTGATGACAGCACGATTTTCCAGCTTTTCCATTTTTACGAAAAACACAGAGGCGTCTTGGTCAGCGTGCTCTCAAAACTAAACTAACATGGCGATCGGACTGGAACTATAGCTACAAGCTATCTAAGGATGGTACTATAGAACGCCACCTCAAGGTAGGCCTAGTGGCGCCATCTCTTGGTCAGGCCGGAAACTTATCAATCCACCCTCGTATGTCTGCTGGACTTGTTCGCTACTCTTATTCTTATATTTTCTCCTTTCATCAATTAAATCGAGGATTTCTCCCGTTATCCATGGTTTCTTAGGCTCTCCTCCATCGTTCTCCAAAATTCCATCTGCACATTGTTCTATGTTCCCCTTTCTATTTGTTCATCTACCCTCTATTCCCAAGTCTTTCTCTTGTTGATCCTCCAAATTCCCGTCCAACATCACATTGAATGCCCACTGTGTTTGTTCCTGTTTGAGATTCTTCAAAATCCATCTTTTCTGCATTTCCCTTTTCTTCTTCAGAGCTTCAAATTTCAGAGAACATTCCATCAGCAACTGATCAAATTTGTAATCACTATCTATATCCGCGCCTGGATAAGTTCTACAGCTTTTCACTTGATTTCTAAATTTTTGTTTTACTAATATGTAATCAATTTGGTATCTTGCTGTATCTCCTGGCATTTTCCAAGTATAGATTCTCCTTGGATGATTCCTGAATGTGTTGGTAATAATCATTTTATGGTTTTCACAGAATTCGATTGAACGTTGTCCTCTTTCATTTCTTCTTCCTAAAGCAAAATCTCCTAACATGTTGCCCTCTTTTCCTTGTCCTACTGCCGCATTCCAGTCGCCTATGATCATTAAATTCTCTTCTTCCTGCACGTATTCTATCACTTCTTCTATTCCACTGTACGTTTTTTCGATATCTTTCTCTGAGTACGCAGATGTGGGCATTTATACTTGAACTATAACAGTGTCTACCGGTTTTGTTCTAACTCTAACCATTATTACGCGTTCGCTATGTTGCAAATAATTTTCTATCCTATTCCCCACCTTTTTATGCAGTATAATTCTCACACCTGCTTGACCACTCTTTGATTCTGTATGAATGATTCTATAATCCCCACTGCAGAAATCCCCTCCTTGCGGCCATCTCATTTCGCTAATTCCCATTTCGCTAATTCCCATTTCGCTAACCTATTCATTTTGAATTTCAAATTTTCTAGTTTCCCTGTTCCTCTCAGTGATCTAACATTCTACGCTCCGACTCGAAAAATGTGCTTTTCCTTCCCGATCTTCTTTGGTTTTCTATTTGGTTTGATGAAGCCCTCTCGAGCAGCCTCCCCCCGGAGATCCGGACGGGAGGCTATTTTAACTCCGGAATATTTTACTCGAGAGAACGCCATCATGTCGCTGTTGTTTTATTTTCTTTTCCAATAAATTATAATTTCAAAATTGCAGTTTCGGGAAAAGATTTCATCCCCTGGGGATCGATTGAAAATGAATGATTTTTTGGAGGAAACTCGGTGCGAACGTACGCTGAACGTGGAAGGCAGGAGGCGGAGCCCGGGTGAAGAATGGAGAGAGAATAGAGGGAGAAGAAGCCACGCCTACAGGTAAATCTCGTTCGATGATGCTTCGGCGAGGTTGGAGCGAGGGTAGAGCATGTGCCTATCATCACCTGGTGAGGCTAGAGAGATGATACAGCGAGGATCAAAGAACTATTGATTTTCAGCTCATTTTCCGACCTTCGTCTCGTTTCCCTGTTGTTCACTCACCTATGGACGGTGGGAATTAACACATATTCATTTCTCCAAGCGAGATGGATTGCTGAAAACTCCTGAAATCCCCAATCAACGCCTGTTGTCACCTGGCGAGGGTAGAGTGATGATATAGCGTGAATCATGGAATCATTGATTCTCAGCTCATTTTTCGGTTTACATCTTGTTCCCCTGATATTGTCACATTCGGAGGGTGATAACTGACGAATATTCATTTACTCAATCGAAATTGATTGCTGAAATGTTTTGAAATGATTGATCAACGCCTATCATCACCTGGTGAGGGTAGAGCGATGATACAGCGAGGATTAAAGAACTATTGATTTTCAGCTGATTTTTCGACCGTCGGTGACGGTGAAAATCAACAAATATTTATTCATACAATCAAGATTGATTGAATTCATCACTTCTGCCTCGCTCTACCCTCGCTCAAGTCCGCCAGGGCTGCAGTTATTCTACAACAATTTCTGTTATCAGAATACTCTTGTATGTGCTCAATTTTTGTCGAATTGATGCGAAACAGTCTACGTAATCATTCGTGAATTGGCCAGTCAAGTGCATCTGATGCGAAAATTCGTGTTATATTCACAGCGCTCCTGTCTTTTCCTCATTTTCTTCCAACGCTACCCAATGATCATGATGATAAGTGACATACAGATGTATAGTACATCTGCGTCCTTGCTTTCTCTTCATCTACCAGTAATTCTATTGAAAGAATCTGATAGTAGTATATTCGTCCCAAGGACCTGTTGTATATCCTTTGCGCTTTTGCCTTTCCTTGATTTTCCTATGACGCTACATAATGATATTGATCATGATTTATTGATGATTGATTATGCTGGTACGTATTGTATAGATGTATGGTACACCTGTATCCCTGCTCCTTTTTCTTCCACCAGTGAGTCTTTTGGAAGAATCTGATAGTAGTATACCTGATGCAATGACATGCTGAATATCCACTACGCTCCTGTCTTTCCTCCATTCCCTTATGACGCCACCTATTGATATTAATCCTCATGGTACATAATATCCAGATGTATGATATATCTGCATCTTGCCTGTTCTTCCTTCATCCAGCTGTCATTCTACTCGAAGAATCTAGGGAAATTATTTTGTACATAGTTTGTACTTTTGATTCAAAATGTCTTATATGTTTCAGTATAATCAATGTGCTCAGAGACTGACCTTATTTTCAAATGTTTCCCAACCTCCCTATATTTTATCGATGTGTATTCATCAACTCCAATTTCTAATTACAAACTATTATTCACAGATTGAAATCACATTCATTTCATGATACCCTTCAAACATCCACTTTATGCCATTCACCATTATTCTATTCGAATTCATTCTACAGGGTGGTGCAAAAGTCTGGATACACCCTAATAATTCCTGAACGGGTGGAGATAATGGGATGATTTTTTCTCAAATTCAACGGGGGAACAGAATCTACCATACCAGGAGGGTGAGAAGTCCTCAATCTTGAAGAGGGCGATGAGGGGGCGCAGAGAGCAAAAATCTTGAATGAGGTGGGGAGGCTTGCGATGGCTCATTTAATGGGGATTTTCAGCCCTAATACAGCCGTTTTTTGTTTTTTGAAATCGGTCAATTTTTCGTTGAATTATGACCACTTGAAGATTGTTCTGTGAGCAGTCAGAGCCGGTGTTAACCTTCCTAATTCCCCATCGGATGAAGATCTTTGGATATTATTTTTCAATCGAATGGGGGGGGGGGGGGAGCATGATGTATCATTCTAGGGAAGTGGATTTCCGGAAACAATCGGAAATGATAAATAATAATGGATCCATCAACAAATCAAGATGAATAAGAAATAAGTGTAGAAGGATTGCACACATTACGTAGCCCCCTAGCCAAAGTCCCCCCTCTAACTTTCTCATACCAGCATTCCGCATCGCACTCGCCTTATAACGTCTCTAGAACTGTTGATTCAGGATTTTTCACAAGTTTTTCTCACCTGTTCATTCGAATCATAATTTTCATTTTTTTGTGTTCCTCACCATTTCTGGCTACTTTTGATCATTTCCCAACATTTTACGATCCTTTCGACAATTCTTGAACATTTTCGATAATTTTCTAATATTCTCGGACAAATTCGATTACTTTCGACATTCCTAATAATTCTCGAACATTTACGGATAAATTCGCTTATTTTCGATAATTCTCAAACATTTCCGGATAATTTTGATTATTTTCGACATTCTCGATTATTCTCAAACTTTTTTGGGACAACTTTGCTCATTTTCGATATTTTCGATAATTCTTGAATATTCTCGGACAAATTTGATCGTTTTCGACATTCTTGATAATTCTCGAACATTCTCCCCCCGATCTCCTGATTCGACCCCATTAGACTTGTTCCTTTGGGGACATTTTGAAGATCGGGTTTATCAAAATCGAGCACAAGATTTTTGAAGGGTTGCGTGAAAAAATAATAGAAGAAGTGGCACTCATCACTCCTGAAATTCTGCGGAACGTAGGTGGAAGTTGTTATAATCGTCTCGCTCACTGCATCGAGGCAACCATTTTGAACACCTAATTTGAGTCCCACACTAAAGCGCGTATTTGCCCAAACGATAATATTTGGGAATGGAGGAAAACCACATCTGGAATGTAGGAATTGCTCTATCTCGGCGAAGGATCGACTGATCTCATGAAATCAAAGACGGTTGGATTCGGGTTGAAAAACGCCCTTCACAGATGTGTCCAAGGACTTATCCAGGGGGGGGGGGTCCAGGGGGTCCAGAGCCCCCCCTCAATTTATATTTCATATGTATATCAACTACCGGTCAAAAAACCAAATCCACTCCTTTGAAGAGAAAGAGCCTTACACATTTTCACACTACAACCAAGAATCATCAACATGAATCGTACGAAATAATACAACCAAGCATTCGGAAAGATATTCTTTCCGCAAGAAAGTGCTGTACTGAATATCTCCACAAAAACCGAAATCCCTATCAGAAATTGGTAACATACTGTAGAACTCTATGAAATTTTCAGAGTGAGATTGCACTCTTTAGCCAGCCAAAAGTGTGCTTGTCAAATTTTTAGCTGAAATGTTCACTCTGTCAGAGTGGTAGTCCAAAGTTTTAGGTTCAAAGCTCTCAACAATTTCAATTGTAAAACGAATTTTCTACTTCAAAAGAATGAGGTCACTCGAAACGGGTGAAAATCCCATTCAAGTCGGACAAACTCACTTCTGAAATTGAGTGGAGTGAAACGTGTGGTTTTTCAGTCTTCCAGATTTAGAGAGTAGATAAGAGATTTGAATGTAATTCAAAAATTCATATTTTGTTTCTCGAATTGGTTTTTGGATTTTTCTTACCATAGTTTTTCACTGAATTATGCAACTTTGTGAAATTCTTTCCCTTTTAATAAATAAATCAACCCATTAATGCATATGGTGAAACTGCTTGGCCTACGGGGAAAGAAACTATTGGAAATAGGATATCTGGGTGGAGGATGAACATCCACGGAGGAAAAAAATCTTCACAATTTGTTTAAACAATTATTGTTTGAACAATGTGTTGAAAATATCAATTCACGTGGATGAAAACCCCGGGATTGTGTTCTACGGGAAATTTCACATAAGAATAGGTGGTTTAGAAAGTTTTCAACCATCGCATTTGTTTGTAAATAAAAATTATAAACAATTTCGAATACTCCATACCCGGTTGTGCCCAAGGTGAAACTGCTGGGCCTACGGGAAAAGCAACTATTGGAAATAGGATATCTGGGTGGAGGATGAACATCCACGGAGAAAAAAAATTTTTGCAATTTGTTTAAACAATTATTGTTCGAACAATTTGTTGAGAATATCAATTCACGTGGATGAAAACCCCGGGATCGTGTTCTACGGGAAATTTCATATAAGAATAGGTGGTTTGGAAAGTTTTCAACCATCGCATTTGTTTGTGAATAAAAATTATGAACAATTTCGAATACTCCATACCCGTTCGTGCCCAAGGTGAAACTGCTGGGCCTACGGGAAAAGTGACAGGAAAGGTGTCCGGCCAGTAATGACAAATTTCAATGCAGTACCTATGACGGTGATCGCGATAATCTTTACTATCCTACTGTATCTTCATTTGTTTTTCGTCCGATTATTGCCATTCACAGTAACAGTTACTGCTCATTTTTCTCCGTGTAGTGCAAACCAAGTTCCAGCAACGTTTAATCAAAAGTGAGAACAATCGGTTCCCATGGTTACGGCCGACAACTTCCACTTCAGCAACATGTAGCATGTGATTCTTGCAAAATACTATATAGGTGAATTCTCTTGCCATTGACACCTTAATGGAATTATTGGCAATATTTTTCACGGCTAATGCAATCGTATGCTGTTGTTGAACAAATTCATTCAAAAAAATATCAGTACAAAAAAAAAAGAAATCTTAATGACCTACAAAAGAAACCTCTTGTCAAGCCGAAAGGCTTATTGACAGGTTAACACAGTAATATTCAACAATTCTTCTGTACAGCACATCAAGGAACTGTTAACTAATAGAATGAAAATCAATGACATAAGAAAAACAAAGTCAAATATATCACTCATGAACAGGGAGGAAAAAGAGAAGAGATATTGTTTAATAACACAGCAGACATTGAGCCAAGAAAAAAAATGAGTAACAATTGACTACACGGAGAAAACTGAATAGTGATATTAATCAAACCAATGGTATCTCGTACTTAACGATTTAGTGAAATATGGACAGACCAAATGTTTAGTGTTAGAAACCGAATGCACATACAGTTCATGTCACCATAACAAGTCAAATTAATTTTACTGAACTTGTATTTCATTCGATTACCCGAGCATTGTTATTCGTACCAAACAGTGAATGGTCGCATAATTGATTCGCATTGATTGATCATCTATTCCGCGGAATGGGCATGATAATTTTTACTAAACAACAATATGAATTCGATTCAACAATAAAACAGTTTTTGTTATATCATGAAGGTTGTTAATGTTGTCTTTAGAAATAATTTCCCAAAGCAGCAAAAATTTTGATTGCTTGACATTCATTACTGATTAGTTGAGCGTGAAGTTGTAGCATCGAACATCGATTGCACATGACATTCAGGGTGCTGAAAGCGGGAATCGAACCTCAACATCCTACCTACCTACCTACCTACACCTAACGCGTATACCACTTGAGCTAAACTGAACATATAATTTTCCTAGCTTTGCGTATCTCTTATAAGTGTTTGGAGAACTTATGATTACAGGATACTGTTGAAACAATTTTGGATTTTCTAAATAAATTGATTTTGTGAAGTGTTGATTATTAAGACGAGAATCATGATAGGCATATTCCATATATGAGTTATGATCAACTTCTTTCCTGCCATTAACACATTTATGAGAAAAAAAATCGTTTATAAACAAAACAGTGTCGGTAAGCGAAGAGAGTTTGTATATTCGGTTATGTTCGACTCGTTTCGGTTCACTCCGCTCGAGCGCGAATAAAATAGTTATTATTACTAAACAGCGTAGTAAAGACAATTGAGTCAGTCAAACTAACGACACGATCCGTAATATTGATCATACATGGACTACTGCACCGTTTTGTTGAAATCACGAATCTTTACTGAATTATATTTAGTAGAATAAATTGATTGCTTAGTGCTTTCAACGAAACAAGGTTCTACTAAACGATAATGGTGAACCTCACTATTCCAGTTTTCTCCGTATATAATAACAATAAAACTATTAGGTGTATAACTTTGCTTCCGCCGTTGTTTTCCGAAATTCAAGGCTTTATTGCAAAAACTGGTTATACATTCATGATTCACAGTATTGTCCATCGCTGGCCACTACTTTCTCTCACCTTTCGGGCAGCATACGAATCCCGCGTTGAAGAAAGTGGTCATGTTTTGAAGCGATCCACGAATCGATTCAATTTTTTACTTCTTCATAAGACCGAAAGTGCTGGTTAGCTAGGCCGTGTGCCATTGATCGAAATAAGTGATAGTCCGAGGGAGCAACATCTGGAGAATACGGCGGGTGGGATAGGACTTCCCATTTCAAAGTTTCCAAGTATGTCTTGACCACTTTCGCAACATGCGGTCGAGTATTGTCATGCTGTAAAATCACTTTATCATGTCTCTCGTTGTATTGCGGCCGTTTGTCTTTCAATGCTCAGCTCAAACGCATTAATTGCGTTCGATAACGATCGCCTGTGATTGTTTCAGTCGGTTTTAACAACTCATAATACACTACGCCGAGCTGGTCCCACCAAATACTGAGCATAACCTTGGAACCGTGAATATTCGGTTCAGCCGTCGACGTGGAAGCATGGCCGGGATATCCCCATGATTTTCTGTGCTTGGGATTATCATAATGAACCCATTTTTCGTCCCCAGTCACAATGTGATGCAGAAATCCCTCCCGTCTTTGCCTTGCAAGCAGCTGTTCACAAACACACAAACGCCGTCCAACATCTCTCGGCTTCACATTGTACGGCACCCAATTTCCTTGTTTCTGGATCATTCCCATGACTCTCAGGCGTTTTGAAATGGCTGGTTGCGTCACTCCAAATAATCCTGCCAATTCTTGTTGCGTTTGACACGAGTCTTGATCAAGTAATGCCTCTATTTCTGCATCTTCGAAAACCTTCTCTCTTCCACCACTATGCTGGTCTTCGACGTTAAAATCACCTTTCTTGAAGCGTTGAAACCACTCTCGGCACGTTCTTTTACTAATAGCGGTCTCACCATAGGTATTTGAGAGAATTCGATGAGCCTCAGCCGCAGATTTCTTCATATTAAAGCAGAAAATTAAAACCTCCCGCAAATGACGAGAATTTCAACTACCACTTACCGCTATAGCCATCTATTGCAAAACGGCGGAATACACCTAATATATACAATGACATACCACTGAATCTTACGATTGAAAGGAAAGATATATTTCCGGATGAAAATAGGTATACTCCTTATAACGCACACATTAGTTCCACGCAGTCAGACAAGGACGCTAAACATACACGAACCGCGTTCAGCAGTATATCCCCACGGCCCCACTGAACCTCAAGCTCACAGGTGAGAACGCGCGACTACAACTCAAGTCACATGAATACGCCACGTCCGCCTCCTTGTTTGACATATCACAACAAAACAATACAACGCGCGTTATGTGATCTCGTGATAGCAAATATAATATAAGTGCAAGACACTAAATAGAAAAGTGCCAAAAGCAATAGCGCATAGAAATCAGTTCAATGATATACATTCAACCTACAATCAAAAATTTCACTCGTAAGTACTGAACTAAGTAACAAGTTGATTACTCAAATGCAAAGTGGAGCGCACCTATATACCTAATACTAAAACATGCTCTACATTCACAGATTGCAGCTATACTACCATCACTAGAAGTTTCCTCCAAGACGGAAAAGCCAGAACACTACCGGAGTAAACTCAGATACGCATAATTCTTATACAATTTGAGAAAATATCATTAAACTCATGATCATTAGAACACGTTCCTTCGTTTATCCCTTTCACATGCTTGTTGCAGGTCTTATGAGAGCACACATCGTTGGAATTCACAATACTTCTGAGCTCATGGCGCGAAAGAAAAATAAACAGTCGCAGTGAAATCAAAGAAGAGATGAGACTCCATATATTATTACTCAAACGAAACTCAATCAATCAACAAATACTGCAAAAGATGATATCTCACATCACGATAGCTGTCGATATTATGGAAACAAGGTATACCCTGCAGCAATTCGTTCACAATTAAGGAGACGTAAGTAGAGTTTTTGTTCTTCCCGTAATATGTAAAGTATGGTGCCACTGCATATGTAGAACTAGATGATCGCAAACCATACCCACACACCCTCATAACCCTAAATTCATCGCGAGAATAATATTTCATCACCAAAACGTACACACACAACTACTCAAAATTCAATACCTTGAACTCCTTTTTTTGAGCAATGGAAAATAGTAAGTTTTGAATATGATTGACTAGCTTAGACTAGCTTGTTCCTTAGATATTCAGGTGCACGACTATGAACGATTAACGCATATCTAATGTGAAATTCGACGAGAGAGTAATATACAATTTCCCTCGCATGAAATGGAAGACAGGATTTAACGTGATAAAGCTGAAACAATATCGCTCTTAATCGTCTCACTAGGAAATTAACGTGCGAATCCCAATCCAAGTTTCCATCTATAATTAACCCTGGGTAAAATACATGTTCACTATACTTCAATCTCTTACACCTATAGCAATTCTGACAGTTCAACGTACTAATACATTCAACGTCATGCACGTAAACTTGATTTGCCTGAGCCAACTTATCATACTTCTTCTGACTATTGTACAGCAATATCATCTGAGTTTTATGCCGTGAGGATCAATTTTTCTTCCTCCAGCCGTTACCAAGATACAGTGAGTTAGATGGTTAAGTATTGAGCTATCTAGAAATCGGAAAAATGGCATGAAGGGGGCGTTGCAACGCGTTGTAGGGGGAAAAGGATTACATGGGGTTTTTTGGCTTTTTTTGCTGTCAGATAGGATATGTCATTTTTTTTTAATTCGGAAAGAAAAAATTTTACAAAAAAACTTTTCAGAAAAAATTTTTTTTTTCCGGAATTTTTTTGGACCGTCCCTCTTTATATGACAAGGTGTTGAGAGAGGTGTGGGCTATCATTAGATTACATGGAATAAGTGGATCATTGACAATTTGCGAGGGAAACGATTTTTTTGCTACAGTCGTTGTCAAAGTGTGGTGGGTTGGAGGAGGTAGGTATTGAGGTCTTTGGAAATCAGGTGGAAGGCATGAAGAGACTGAGTACAGGGGGCGTTTTAATGAGATTTGCTCGCTCATTTCCTGCCACCGGATAGCGTGTGCGATTTTGTGTTTAGATTTGGGAATTTCATTTTCGGAATTTTGTCACTCTAGGAATCCAAGAAGCTAACGAGACCGAGGACCGGATGGTTCACGGCCAGTTGGATAAACTTTTGAGTTTCCTGCTTCCAATAAGTTGACACTGGGACTTTCAGGACCACCTACTTCACTCTAGAATCTTTCGCTCACATCTAGTTGACTCTTCGATTTTTTTGCTACCATCTAGTTCAGTTTAGAATTGTTTGCTACCATCTAGTTGACTCTTCGGTTTTTTTGCTAACATTTAGTTCATTCTGGAATTTTTTTGCTACCATCTAGTTGACTCTTCGATTTTTTTGCTACCGTCTAGTTGAGTCTGGAATTTTTTGCTAACATCTAGTTCACTCTTCGACTTTTTTGCTACCATCTAGTTCACTCTACGATTTTTTTGCTACCACCGAGTTGACTCTTCGATTTTTTTGCTACCATCCCGTAGAGTCTGGAATTTTTTGCTACCATCTAGTTGACTCTTCGACTTTGTTGCTACCATCTAGTTGAGTCTAGAATTTTTTGCTACGATCTAGTTTACTCTCCGATTTTTTTGCTATCATCTAGTTGACCCTTGGATTTTTTTGCTACCATCTAGTTCAGTCTAGAATCTTTTGCTACCATCTAGTTGACTCTTCGATTTTGTTGCTACCGTCTAGTTGAGTCTAGAATTTTTTGCTACCATCTAGTTCACTCTCCGATTTTTTTGTTATCATCAAGTTGACTCTTCGATTTTTTTGCTACCATCTAGTTCACTCTTGGATTTCTTTGCTACCATCTAGTTCAGTCTCGAATTTTTCGCTACCATTTAGTTCACGCTCCGATTTTTTCACTACCATTTAGTTCAGACTGGAATTTTTCGCTCGCATCTAGTTCACTCTACGATTTCTTTGCTACCATCCAATTCACTCCGGAGATTCGAGGGCTCCTGAATAGAGAATTGAGGTCTCCTGGTTTGGGATGAACGGGAGCAAGACAATCGGAGATGCATGAGGAAAGCAGCGTGAAGGTCGGGAACCAATGCAGATTTTGGGGAATATGCTAGGGTCGGACAGGCTCAGAAGTCAAGGCGCGACCTGATGGTAACGGAAGATTCTGAGGTGAACTGAATGTCAGCGTAAAGATCTGAGGTAAAATAGATGGTAGTCAGAAGTCCTAGACTGAACTAGATGGTAGAAAAAAAATCGTAGAGTCAACTAGATGGTAGAAAAAAAATCGGAACGTGGATTAGATGGTAGCGAGACTGAACTAGATGGTGGCAAAAACATCGGAGAATGAACTAGATGGTAGCAAACAATTCTAGACTGAGCTAGATGGTAGCAAAAACATCGAAGAGTCGACTAGATGATGGCAAAAAATTCTAGACTGAACTGGATGGTAGCAAAAAAATCGGGGATTGAACTAGATGGTAGCAAACAATTCTAGACTGAGCTAGATGGTAGCAAAAACATCGAAGAGTCAACTAGATGGTAGCGAAAAATTCTAGACTGAACTGGATGGTAGCGAAAAACTCGGAGAGTCAACTAGATGGGAGCGAAAGGATCGGAGAGTGAACTGGATGGTAGCAAAAGAATCGGAGATTGAACTACATCTTAGCAAAAAATTCTAGACTTCACTAGATGGGCGCAAAAAAATCGGAGAGTCAAGTAGATGACAGCAAAAAAATCAGAGAGTGAACTAGATGATAGCAAAAAATTCTAGAATCAACTAGATGGTAGCAACGAAATCGGAGAGTCAACTAGATGGTAGCAAAAAATTCCAGACTCTACGGGATGGTAGCAAAAAAATCGGAGAGTCAACTAGATGGGAGCGGAAGAATCGGAGAGTGAACTGGATGGTAGCAAAAGAATCGGAGATTAAACTACATCTTAGCAAAAAATTCTAGACTTCACTAGATGGTAGCAAAAAAACCGGAGAGTCAAGTAGATGGTAGCAAAAAAATCGGAGAGTGAACTAGATGGTAGCGAAATAATCGGAGAGTGAATTAGATGGTAGCAAGAACATCGAAGAGTCAACTAGATGGTAGCAAAAAATTCTAGACTGAACTGGATGGTAGCAAAAAAATCGAAGAGTCAACTAGATGGGAGCGAAAGAATCGGAGAGTGAACTGGATGGTAGCGAAAGAATCGGGGATTGAACTACATCTTAGCAAAAAATTCTAGACTTCACTAGATGGTAGCAAAAAAATCGGAGAGTCAAGTAGATGGTAGCAAAAAAATCGGAGAGTGAACTAGATGGTAGCGAAATAATCGGAGAGTGAACCGCATGGTAGCAAAAAAATCGAAGAGTGAACTAGATGGTAGCAAAAAATTCTAGACTGAACTGGATGGTGGGAAAAAGTCGAAGAGTCAACTAGATGGTAGCAAAAAAATCTAAGAATCAACTAGATGGTAGCAAAAAAATCAGAGAGTGAACTAGATGGTCGCAAAAAAATCGGAGAGTGAATTAGATGGTAGCAAAAAAATCGGAGGGTGAACTAGATGGAAGCAAAAAATTCTAGATTCAACCAGATGGTAGCGAAAAAATCAGAGAGTCAAGTAGATGGTCGCAAGTGAACTAGATGGTCGCAAAAAAATCAGAGAGTGAATAAGATGGTAGCAAGAACATCGAAGAGTCAACTAGATGGTAGCAAGAAATCCTAGACTGAACTGGATGGTAGCAACAAAATCGAAGAGTCAACTGGATGGGAGCGAAAGAATCGGAGAGTGAACTGGATGGTAGCAAAAGAATCGGGGATTGAACTACATCTTAGCAAAAAATTCCAGACTCCACTAGATGGTAGCAAAAAAATCGGAGAGTCAAGTAGACGGTAGCAAAAAAATCTAGACTGAGCTAGATGGTAGCGAAAAAATCGGAGAGTGAACTAGATGGTAGCGGAAAAATCGGAGAGTGAACTAGATGGAAGCAAAAAATTCTAGATTCAACTAGATGATAGCAAAAAAATCGAAGAGTCAACTAGATGGTAGCAAAAAAATCAAAGAGTGAACTAGATGGTAGCGAAGAAATCGGAGAGTGAACTGGATGGTAGTGAAATAATTGGAGGGTGACCTAGGTGGTAGCAAAAAAATCTAGACTGAACTAGATGGTAACAAAGAGATCCAAGAGTCAACTAGACGGTAGCAAAAAAATCGGAGAGTAAACTAGATGACAGCAAAAAATTCTAGACTTAACTAGATGATAGCGAAAAAATCGAAGAGTCAACTAGATGGTAGTGGGAAAATCGGAGAGTGGACCGCATGGTAGCAAAAAAATCGGAGAGTGAACTAGATGGTAGCAAAAAATTCTAGACTGAACTGGATGGTAGCAAAAAATCGAAGAGTCAACTAGATGGTAGCAAAAAAATCAAAGAGAGAACAGATGGTAGCAAAAAAATCGGAGGGTGAACTAGATGGTAGCAGAAAATTCTAGACTCAACTAGATGGGAGCAAAAAAGTCGAAGAGTCAACTAGATGGTAGCGAAAAAATCGGGGAGTGAACTAGATGGAAGCAAAAAATTCTAGATTCAACTAGATGATAGCAAAAAAATCGAAGAGTCAACTAGATGGTAGCAAAAAAATCAGATAGTGAACCAGATGGTAGCGAAGAAATCGGAGAGTGAACTGGATGGTAGTGAAATAATCGGAGGGTGACCTAGGTGATAGCAAAAAAATCTAGATTGAACTAGATGGTAGCAAAGAGATCCAAGAGTCAACTAGACGGTAGCAAAAAAATCGGAGAGTAAACTAGATGACAGCAAAAAATTCTAGACTTAACTAGATGATAGGAAAAAAATCGAAGAGTCAACTAGATGGTAGTGGGAAAATCGGAGAGTGGACCGCATGGTAGCAAAAAAATCGGAGAGTGAACTAGATGGTAGCAAAAAATTCTAGACTGAACTGGATGGTAGGAAAAAATCGAAGAGTCAACTAGATGGTAGCAAAAAAATCGAAGAGTGAACAGATGGTAGCCAAAAATTATAGACTCAACTAGATGGTAGCGAAAAAATCGGAGAGTGGACTAGATGGTAGCAAAAACTCGAAGAGTCAACCAGATGGTAGCAAAAAAATCGAAGAGTGAACTAGATGGTAGCGAAAAATTATAGACTCAACTAGATGGTAGCGACAAAATCGGAGAGTGGACTAGATGGTAGCAGAAAAATCGGAGGGTGACTAGATGGTATCAGAAAATTCTAGACTCAACTAGATGGGAGCAAAAATGTCGAAGAGTCAACTAGATGGTAGCGAAAAAATCGGGGAGTGAACTAGATGGAAGCAAAAAAATCGAAGAGTCAACTAGATGGTAGCACAATAATCGGAGAGTCAAGTAGATGGTAGAAAAAAAATCGGAGGGTGAACTGGATGGCAGTAAAAAAATCGGAGAGTCAACTAGATGGTAGCCAAAAAATCCCAGATGTTAGCGAAAGATTCTAGAATGAACTAGGTGGTCCTGGAAATCCCAGTGTCAACTTATTGGAAGCAGGAAACTCAATAGTTTATCCAATTGGCCGTGAACCATCCGGTCATCGGTCTCGATAGCTTCTTGGATTCCTAGAGTGACAAAATTCCGAAAATGAAATTCCCAAATCTAAACACAAAATCGCACACGCTATCCGGTGGCAGGAAATAAGCAAGAAAATCTTATTCAAACGTCCCCTGTACTCAGTCTCTCCATGCCTTCCACCTGATTTCCAAAGACCTCAGTACCTACCTCCTCCAACCCATCGCACCTTGATAACGGCTGTAGCAAAAAAATCGTTTCCCTCGCAAATTATCAATGATCCACCCATTTCATGTAATCTAATGATCAGCCTACACCTTTCTCAACACCTCGTCATCTAAAGAGGGACGTTCCAAAAAAATTCCGGGAAAAAAAAATTTCCTCTGAAAAATTTTTTTGAAAAAGTCTTTTTTCCCAAATTAAAGAAAAATGACATATCCTATCTGACAGCAAAAAAAAAGCAAAAAAATCCCATGTCATCCTTTTCCCCCTACAACGCCCCCTTCATGCCATTTTCCCGATTTCTAGATAGCTTAATACTTAACCTATCTAAGTCACTGTATCTTGGTAACGGCTGAAGCGAAAACATTTATCCTTACGGCAAAATATAGCAAAAAAAAGATGCAATTGGTCCGATTGCAGTTAGATGGAAATGGTCAGATAGCTTAATAGACCTATGAAGGGGTACGATTTGAACCAGAACAAGGATCAAGTTTGAGAACCATAGTACATTTTCGATCATGGAAAAAACTTCATTTAGTTGATTGCAAACCACAACGAGAGGTTTAAAAAATCATGCGAAAATACGTGGGATAACTGAGGGTTAAGCAACGAATTTATACATCCTATTGGCATGTAATTGTCCAGCACATTTTTTACTCCTTTTTTCATACATAGGTGTCAGGCGAACCCTCTTCAAGGTTTCCGGAGTTCTCTTTTCCGCTAATATTATTGCATATAAATGCAAAAGCACCGAACTGAGGATTGATAGATTCTCCTTCATATCACACATTATGATCATATCTTCACGCGGAGCGCAGGAAACGTTAATGGACTTCATGACTCTACAAAAATCCACCTCATTCATACTCCTGATCGCGAGATCCGACTGTTCACTTGCAGGGATCTCAAAATCATATTGGATCTGATCAACATCTACGTCTCAATAAACTGACTGCAACTTATCCGATATTTCACTCTGAAAATGGACATTGAACTCATTTCAAAGAGATACCGGATCACAATTCTCAAAATGAATAAAAATCTCACGATCCTTAACCTTACTTCGATTCATGATTTCATTTATAGTTCTCCAAGTTAACCTGATATTAGTTTTATTCTTGATTAGCCTTTCCTGATAAAATTCGGCGTTTTCTCCTTACCGCGCTAGTTACCTTATTTTTAAATTTCTTATACTCCCAATTCAACTGTACATTGAACTTATCTTTCTTGACGTTCAACCAGACTTCTTGTTTCTCTCCTATCATCCTTGATAACTCATTATCAATCCAATCCTCCTCCTCCTTGAAACACGCTGGTCTAATTGTAGAAGAGCTATCTTCGTAAATAGCTTGGAAGATATTTTTAATACTATCATAGATGTCATCAGTGCTATTCAATTCCAAGACATCCGACCATTTCGCCCTATGAATATTTTCCTTCACTTCACAATTTTCCAAACATTCTATTGTCATCGAACCACCAGAAACAACCCGACAATCTTCCATTTCGACACTCAAACCCACAGCATAATGGTCAGATACTTCGACTCTGAATATAAATTAAAAAAGATGAATCTCAATAAGGTTAGAATTTATGTGATCTATACATGGCCCAGTCCAATTATCACGTCTCAATTCTTCCCGAGTTACTCCATTTATGTGAGTTTTGACACCATTATCGAAATTCAAATCTAAATAAGAGTTAGTATGCCCATCCGGCGCAAGTGTATTCATATTCAAATCTCCTAAAATAACACATCCACTATTATCTTCCACCGAGATGACAAAGCGACGGTATTCATCTAAAAACATATTCACATCAGAACTCGGAGGCCTATACAATGCCAAAATATCAAATTTTTTATCTTGAAATTGCACTTGCACGTAGAAAGACTCAGTACTAAGAAAAGCGCCGATCATATCAGAATGATTCACACTATCCTTAATAAGCATTAAAACCTCACCCCCCCCCCTCTCTTATCCCTTCCAAGAGAGGCAACTCTCTTGAATCCGGGCAGAGAATATACATCGCTCAAAACTTGAATATTCA
Organism: Gonatopus flavifemur; assembly: GCA_018340375.1. Taxonomy (NCBI): domain Eukaryota; kingdom Metazoa; phylum Arthropoda; class Insecta; order Hymenoptera; family Dryinidae; genus Gonatopus; species Gonatopus flavifemur. The sequence goes on along the minus strand of JAFFJZ010000077.1, from coordinate 322,909 downwards.
CTTCAGTTAAGACAATACAGTGTAATTCCCGTAATAAATCTCTAAACGTACATTTGAAAGTATCCCAATTCTTTTTGATACTTCTGATATTTGAATTAATAATATCAAAATCATCAACAATTTTCCTCCTCAACACAGACATTTGCTCAAAATTATCAACTAAGAATTCTGCATCATCCTCAATATCATTTGAAAGAATATTCATGAGTATGTAGAAATGAGTAATGAAAACTAATAATCAAAAGAGAAAGAATGAAAAAAACAGAAAGACAAAGCAATGAAAAGAGAAATAGAATGAAATAGAAAAAGAAGAGACAGAAAAATGGACAACCAATTACATATACCCAGTTGACTTATTGAGTAAAATTAATATCTGCATCTGAGTTTATCTTAATGCCCTACATTTTTCATCCTTCTTCACCATAATTTGACCATTCTTGATCCACACATATTTATAATTTCTATCTCTCGCCGCTTCACGCACCTTCCAGAACAGCTGCCCCGTCACTTTCGAATTACTTTCGACGACCAATATCTTTTTATCAGCTCCTGGTATCCCAATATCCTTTGCAAAAATATTAACATTTTTTTTTTCTTATAGTTGAAACAGCGTTCTGCAAATGCTTTGACGAAAAATCAACGACGAAATTACCCGTCTTAGCCGGATACTTCTTGTTGGAAACCTGATACACTAGTATATTATCAATGTCACGATCTTGGATATCAATAACGAATTTCAAGGCAATATTCTTCATGATGGAACAAAGATCTTCGTCTTTTACTGATAGAAAACCAACCAGCTCAGCTTTCTTCGCTCTCTCCATACATTCCAATCGATTAATTTTCCTCTACAGTTGCTCAATTTCCTGGTCTTTTTTCACAACCAAATTCTGAAGGGCCTCCATATTTGCTTGTACATCACCAACACTGGTCTTCAACTTATCCAATTCAACACTCCAATTATGAATTAATTCAAACACAGCATTATTGGATTCTATAATTTTCTTCACCTTTTTTCTCACCGTGGAGAATGGACTGGATAGATCAGACACCTTTTTGAAATCTCCTCTACCTTATCCACACCAACGGTGCCACGACAATTCAAACATTCCCAATCACCCCTTCTTTGTTGAGATAAAGAAAGGAATGTTCTCACTTTCGAGTCAACACACGAAACGTGATAGATATTTTGGCATACCGAACAGTAGAGATGTGGCGCGTTTATTAGTAGAAATAGAATCCATTCCATCATTCCATTTGGATGTTGTATATGTGCACTGTTTCATTGGTATCATCACTATCCTGATGTTCTGACGAGTATTTTAAAATCTTCTCCACATGTCGGTCTCAATCTCTCCACATGTCACATATGAAAGCGGCGTCCTACAGTTTTCAGGTGGGGGGGGGGGCGAGAGAATGAGGGGGATGGGGAACAAGTTGGCCGATGTCAGCGGATAGCATTCCCAGCTAGCAGAACATGCATCTGGGACGTTTTAGGAACGTGCATGCCCTAGGAGCAACAGAATTTTGTATATATATTATGCACCAGGGCTACCAGATGGGCATTACCATTGAGGGGAATAGTACTTCCACCATCGCTCACATACATATTCTGACTTCCACATGAAATCCACGCACACATGTAACTTTTATATATGGAACGATAGTGCAGGGTACACTCCCTCCCAACGGCAATGCTCATCTGGCAGCTCTGCTATGCACGTTCATAGTATATACACACATACTATGAACATTCATAGTACATATACAACCTTCGGTGGCTGCTTGGGTGTTTTGCTAACTGGAGTTGAATTGTGAAAAAGCTGTGTGACGTGGCGGAACGGCAAAAATTGATGTACATATTCGTAAAACATCAGTTTACAAAGTTGTCCGACTTGAACCGGCAGAAGCCGACAAGACAGTCAACTCATCGCGTCAGATTCCAGAATCTTCGTGATCAGAATTTTGTCCCAGGACCACGCCGAAGCTACGCCGTTGGCCTCCAGCACATGCGCCATCGAACTGTTGGTGGAGGAATTTGGAGTTTAGATTTCCGCGGCAACGTGATGTCGATAGCTTTGAAGTACGTTATTGGTCGAAATATTTCGAGCACGCGTGCCAAATCTACGTCCTTAGTTTGAATGCCTGCCATTGGTCGAAAATTTCGAAATTCGAATTTACGCGCCAACGGGACATCAACAGCTTCAGCGCAAGTCATTGGTTTCGATATCTGGAGTTCAAATTTCCCGCCATCGTGACATCACGAGCTTCGACGCACGCCGTTGGTCGGATCACGAGGAATTTGGATTTTGGCGCCAATGTGATGTCACAGTTCTCTGCTTCCTTGCCGCTCACTTGTCCTCGCCACAACTTCCCCCTCCCTTTCTCCACACCCCTTCACCAGGAAAAGGTTGAACGCCTTTTGTACATCTACTCATCCGAAGATCCGGATATAACTGTTATGATTCCATGATTGTAAATACCATAAAAATTTTTACCCGCATATGCGGATGAAAACTGATAGACTTCCCAGATAGCAATTTAGCCTTGCTGCAATGTTGTCAGGGAAGCTTGTGACAAGGTTGACATAAGCCTCCTAGTTGACACACGACAAGGGTACAAGCTTACAAAACCCTTGCAGCAGAGTTTAGCAACCTTACACTGAAAAGGTTGTCAATAACAAGTCAAAAACAATCTAATGATTAGTCTGACAAGCTTATGACAAGCTTGCACGTTATCTGGGTTTCCACCTCCATTTATCCGAATATCCGGATGAAACCTGTAGAATTCCATGGTCGGGAATCCAGCTCAACACCATCAAAATGTTTGTCCGTGAGTACAGATGAAAACGGGAAGACATTACAGCTAGTGATGGGCGATATTTCAAAATATCGATATTTTTTATAGAAATGTTGTTGAGTTTATATTGGATTTTATAAAATATCGATCAAAACTTTGTACAAATTTTATATAAAATATCGATATCCTGAAATATCGTCCATCACTAATTCCAGCTCTATTTATCCGAATACTATAATGAAACCGATATGATTCCATGATTGCAAATCCGGACTAATAACATCAGAATTATTATCCGCATAAGTGGATGCAAACGGAAGAAACATTCCAACATGAAAAAGACGCATGTGCTTCCTAAAGCTGACCATCTGCAAAGTCGTGCAATAGCTCATTGGTTGGGTGTTAGATTTCAGATCGTAAGCAGGGGGGAATGGAAGTTCGCACCCCGTTGAGTAGTTAATGATTTCCTCTTCGTCTACACGAGTGGACAAGATCCTCAAATGGTCTTTCCAACAAGAATGTGTAAAATTACATCGCGTTATAAGATTCTTCAAATTTTTTCAACATTGGAATTTTTCGGTAGAATTTTTTCCAGTATAGTTCGTCTGAAACTTCGGATACAATCGAAAAAATTGAAGGATCAAAAGATTCAGATTTATACTCCTGGAACTTTCGTCCGCATTCCTAATCGACAAAGGAAAGGATTTTCATTTCATTTCATTTGACGATACGGATGAATCCGGTACAATATTCTCTGCAAATGCGGAATAATACCACGAATATTCTGGTCTGCAGGACCAGTTGGAAACGGAAAGAACCTGCCACACACTCCATTCGCAATGGTGCATTCTTTTACAAATCGAACAAATTTATCTGGGAAATTTTTTATAGGTTCTATACTTGGAATGAGGGGACATGTGTATCAGGATTTTTTTTATTTTCACTATTTTCAGAAATGCGCGAATTCAAAATTTTACCCATCACTCAATTGGACTAATTTTCAAACGATCATAACTCTGATTATGTCTATTGTTGAAACTTGATTTTTGTTTCAATTTGAAGGTAATGGAACGGACTTTCCTGACAAGGAGGGAACAATCACATCAACTTGCAAATCTATATACTTTTAAGCAATTAAAATGTTCAAAACGGAGTTACTCACTGTTATCCAAATCGCAGACATTGGAAAGTTACACCATCGTTTTCTGCGTTCGATTTTTCATGGAAATCATCTTCTATATTGATGGAATCTGTGCAAAAAGTGTTGGAGAAATATCAGTTTTTTAGGCACGACGCGTCAAGCAACGACGCGCTGAGTTCGTGGAACCCAAGACTGCAGGCCACTGCGCAACACTGTGTTTGATAGATGAATTTTATTCGTGTGTGCACGGACGAAATGAATATTAGAGTGAAAACTCCGTATCAGATTTCAGTCGGTAAAAGGAAATATTGTTTCGGTAAGAGACAGGAGCTCATCGTTACGGAAAAACTAAAAAAATTTGTTTTAAAAATCATAAAGATGCTCAGGGGATCGAACAAAGCATAATTGTGATCATAGAATTATAAATTTCAATGATTCCGGTGATCATATGGATCACCTATAAAAGGAGCGTCGCAAGCGACCGGAGGCATTCTGTGTTCTCTCATGGTAGTGAACGGAGCTCCTGAGTAGTTGCAGAGTCAGTGAACAAATTTTTTATAAATATTAATAAGTGTTTTCCTATCAATGAATAAATATTGTGATTGAAAATTTTTGTGATTTATTTACATTAATTTGAATTATCCTCAATTTCTTACAGCAAAAAGTTTGTTTTAACTATAAATTGTAGGTATTCAAAGTGAAAGTTATTTGAAAGAGAATTTGAAGGAAAAGTTTGCGTGTTACACTAAAAACAAGCTGGCGACTGTGGTGATAATCAACGTTGGCGTGTATTACTCAAAATTTAGCCAATCATCGTTGGGTAGCTTCTTCGGAGTGGAAGTGGTAATTTTGAAAAGGAACCTGCAGATGCTGATTTCATTTATGATAAGTCGGTATCGCTACACGTGTCACAATTTTCTTCGCTACCAGTGTTTGAATGACATGTTTCCATGATGGATAAATGTAAAATATTAAAATATATATGTGACTCTTGAAAGATGAAAAAGCATCGACATGTGTTTCAGAATGACGGGGATTTTTTGTTTTTAATTTCACAACAATATCACATCCATTGTGTGATGAATTCTGTACACTACGACACATCACGGTATATCAGAGTCACATGGATTGATAACGACTCAACACTGTGAGTCTCGTATTCAGGAACTTCTATAAGAATGATAGGGAAAATTTAACTTTTCCCAACATTCTTTGTTGTGAACTTTTAGCAAGATTCATTATAATTCTTATCAGCTTCTACGTTCCTGCTACTGGTGAAAAATTGTCTGACTAATTCCACTTTACTGATTGCCATCAATCACTTCTCTCAGTGCAGAATTCAACGTTGGAACTGATGAGTGAACTAGATAAGCTAGCTTGTGTGATTGTGGTTATAAATGCACACGATTTTTCATACCTCCCCATCAAAATATCGTGGTAAATATCCTCATCGAATTCTTTGTGGTTGTATTTTTGGAATCCTGATTCTTATAAGGAACCAAAAATGACATTAAAGCTGCTCATAAGGTTTTGCCGAGAAGACATTGTGACGAAAAAAAAATGTACTCAAATTGATGAACTGAAGTTGATTGTGAAAATCAATTCCGAGTAATAAAACCAAAGAAGCCGGTAATACACACTGTAGTATTGACAAATTCAAATTTGTAACAGTAATTACAGTTATGTCTAGAATAATAAAAATCAATTCTGCACTGAGGAAAGTAATTGATCAGAATAAATTGGGTGAAATTAGTTGAGACAATCTTTCACCAGTAATAGGAAAGTAAGAGCACATAAAAACCATAATACACCTTGCTCAAAGTTCACAACAAAGAATGGTGAGAAACGATGAATTTTCTCTATCGTTCTTAACGAGGCTCCCGAATACGGGATTCACAGTGTTATGTCTTTATCAATGCATATAACTCTGATATACCGTGATGTATCGTAGTGTATGGAATTCATCATAGAATGAATGTGATATTATCATAAAATTTTCATAAAAAAAAGTACCCGTTATTCTGAAACACAAGACGATGGTTTCTCATCTTTCAAGAGTCACATATACAGGGTGGTCCATTTGAAGTGATATAGTCAAATATGTCGGAAACTAGTGGAGATGGACAAAAATGGTCCTAATAAAAAGTTTGGAGTTCTACGGGGGAAGTATGATGCTGACCTTGAAGAATCCCTCAGAGGTCATTTTGAAGGTCATTTAGAGGTCAATATGGTTTTTTTAAACGAGACCCCCATTTTTTTATCATGGCATGGGAAAACTGGTTTCAAACCCTTTACGAAACACTGGTCATGGACCCCTTTCCGCCCAATGGGGTGCAAGGTATGGACCGTTGAAGTTATTGATGAACTACTCTTAGTGCTACCCAGGAACAACGACGTGGACGTGGTAGTTCTCTGTTCCCTCCGGAGTGCTTGATTATTGTGAGTCCCCTTGCCTCTCACATGTGGGGTGCTTGATTATTGTGAGTCCCCTTGCCTCTCACATGAGGGGTGCTTGATGCTGTTACAATAATTGCTCGAAGTTATCCCCCTCTGCCTGGATACATAATCCCAGTCTCCGCCGAAAATTTGTAACCGTCTTCGGAAACACTGATCGCGGTATGTTGGCAAAAACAGTGCGGATGCGATCGATCATGTCCTCCCTCGTTCTTGGTTGGGCCTTGAATACTTCGTCTTTCAGAAATCCCCACAAGAAAAAGTCGGGAGATGTCGAGTCGGGTGAGCGTGGAGGCCACGCAACTGGCCAAACTCGTCCAATCCACCTTCTCGGGAAATGATGATCAAGGTATTCTCTCACGATCAATGCGTAATGGGGTGGCGCTCTATCTAGTTGGACCCACATCCTCTGCCTTGTTTGTAAATCTAGATTCTCAAGCAAGCCTGGTGAATGATCCGCCAAGAATTCCAGAAACATGGGGCCGTTCAAAATGCCGTTGAAAAAAGGTGGACCGACTAAATAGCCATTGACGATCCCGTACCACACATTTACGTTCCAACGATGTTGGTTGTCGATTGCTCGATACCAATGCGGATTAACATCCGACCAGTAATGAGAGTAATGTGGTATGGTCGATATTTCACATGCTTCAAGATTCTCAAAACAGTAGTCCTGGGTATACCAGTTATTCGTGCCAACGATCTGCTACTTACATGAGGGTCCAAGTGGATAAGTCTCAATATGGTGAGTGCACGGATATCATTCTCATCGTACCGGTGATGTCTTAGATCTCGTTGCAATACTCCTCGTCGAGCCCTCAATTCGAGTCGACGGATGGTCGTGGGGTGTGCGATGCGACGATCGGGATACCGATCCCGGTAAACTTTTGCGGCTCGGTTGTAATTATTGTGACATGACCCAAGCCAAGCATCATATCAATAATTCCAGAGGGTGGATAGTGATTCATTTCTTCGATTGAATCGAATGGAATAAATTGATAAATGTAGATGACTGAATATGCAAAGGAGGAAAACGATTGTGATGGTCTCAGTTTAGAACCAGTGTTTAAATGATCGCGTATTTCCGTAATCATCCACATAACCAACCATAATAAACAGAAATTCGATGTTTCTGTTTGTTTATGTATTCTTGTTCATCGCTTTTCTCCAAAGATCGGGACTGATTTCAATGCAGATTAGAGTTAATTTCATTGGAAAAAAAACGTAAACATGAACAAACGGGAACACTGAGTCTCTGCTTATTATGGTTGGCAGTAATGTGTAAGATTTACTACTGTGGGCAAAAGTAAGGTGAATTTTTAATTTAAACTCCACGGGCTTGACATTTCAGGTTAGTTCTTTTTTTCTCAAGTTGGCAGGACTGTTAATGACATCTGTGCCAAATTTCGTGTCAATGTCATTATCAGTAATACATTTACGCTTGTGTTTACCAAACGACCAAGAGTGCATTTTTCGATTTTTACAATGTCTGATTCAATTGAGCAGAGAAGTGCAATCAAATTTTGTTTGCGGAATGAAATTTCGGCTGCGGAAACTTTAAGGATGTTGCGGAAGGGCTTTGGTGATTCTACCATGTCGCAGAAAAATGTTTATAAGTGGTACAAAAACTTCAAAGAGGGTCGAGAACGTGTTGATGACTTGGAGCGCTCCGGACGACCATCGACGTCAACAGATGACCAACACGTCGATGGAGTGAAGGAATTAGTGCTCAAAAATCGTCGATTGACTGTTAGAGACCTTACTGATATGATCGGAATATCAGAAGGATCTGTGGAAACCATTTTGAAAGACCATTTGGGCCTACGAAAAGTCAAGTCTCGTTTGGTACCGAAAACGCTCAATTTCTTGCAAAAAAGTCGTCGCGTTGATGTGTGTGAAACAATGCTTTCTCACTATCAGGACAAGCTCAAATGCATGATTACGGGGGATGAGACTTGGATTTATGCTTACGACCCTGAAACAACCGAACAATCAAGCGAATATCGTGCTAAACGCGAGGCCAGACCAAAAAGAGCACGTCAAAGTCGTTCAAAAATCAAGGTCATGATGACAGTTTTTTTCGATTTTCGTGGCGTGATGCACCTTCCACCTCGCCAAACTGTCAATAAGGAATATTATTTAAGCGTTATGCGTCGTTTGCGTGAAGCAATTCGTCTAAAAAGACCAGGATTATGGGCCAACAACTCTTGGTTTTTGCATCACGATAATGCACCGTCTCATACTGCACTCGTTCTTCGTGACCATTTCGCCAAAAATTCGACGCATATCCGCAACCACCTTATTCGCCTGATTTGGCTCCGTGTGACTTCTGGCTATTCCCAAAACTCAAGAGACCACTCCGGGGAAAGCGTTTCGAGTCGATTGAGGAGATAAAAGCTGAATCGAAGAAGGCGCTGATGGCTATACCAGAAAGGGACTATTTAGCATGTTTCGATGATTGGAAAAAACGTTGGCATAAGTGTATTTTATCGAGAGGGGATTACTTTGGAGGGGATGAAATTGATTTAGAAGAATAAATGAAGATTTTCCATTTTACAAACAAATTCACCTTGCTTTTTGCCCACAGATTACGATTACTGCGTTGCAAATCGAATCATTTATCCCATTTGATTCAATGAGGGTTATAAATGAGTATCCACTCTCAAAAATTGTTGGAAGGTTGCTGGAAACACTGGAAGTATTGACCATACCACATAACGTCGATTAGGATGCACATTCGAACGGATACAAAAATCCTTCGAGCTTCCAGAGAATTCACCAAGGAGAGTTACACTGTAAAAAATTGCTTTGCAGATTTACCAACAAAATGTGGAAGTTTTTTTGTAAATGAGGGAGGACATGATCGATCGCATCCGCACTGTTTGCGCCAACATACCAGGATTATGTATGCAGGCAGAGGGGGGTAACTTCGAGCAATTATTGTAACAGTATCAAGCACCCCTCATGTGAGAGGCAAGGGGACTCACGATAATCAAGCACTCCGGAGGGACCAAAGAACTACCACGCCCACGTCGTTGTTCCTGGGTAGCGCTAAGAGTAGTTCATCAATAACTTCGACGGTCCATACCTTGCACCCCAATAGGCGGAAAGGGGTCCATGACCAGTGTTTCGTGAAGGGTTTGAAACCAGCTTTCCCATGCCATGATAAAATAATGGGGGTCCCATTTCAAAAACCATCTTGACCCCTAAATGACCGTCAAAATGACCTCTGAGGGATTTGTCAAGGTCAGCATACTTCCCCCTTAGAAGCCTAAACCTTTTCTCCATCTCCACTAGTTTCCGAGATATTTGACTATATCACTTCAAATGGACCACCCTGTATATTCTCATATTTCATATTTATCCATCAAGAAAACGTGTTATTCAAACACTGGTAGCGAAGAAAATTGTGACACGAATGAAATTCATCTATTAAACACAGAGTGTCCCGCGCTTAGTGTCGCGGACTCAGCGTGTCATTGATCGACGCGTCACGCCTAACAAATAAATATTTCTCCAACACTTCTTGCCAAGACTCTATCAATAGAAGATGATTTTCATGGGAAATTGAACGCGAGAAACGATGATGTAATCTTCCAATGTCTACGATTTGGATAACAGTAACTCCGTTTCCAACATTCGAGTTGTTCATAAGTATATATTGTTCATAAGATTTACAAGTTTTTGTGACTGTTACCTCCTTGTAATTACAGTCCGTTCCATTACCTTCAAATTGAAACAGAAATCAAGTTTCAACAATGGATAGAACCAGAGTTATGATCGTTTGAAAATTAGTCCAATTGGGTGATGGGTGAAATTTTGTATTCGTGCATTTCTGAAAATAGTGGAAATAAAGAAAAATCCCTGATACACGTGTCCCCTCATTTCAAGTACAGAACCGGTAAAAGAATCTTCAGATAAATCCAAGGGGGTAATTTAAAAAGTGTTTGATTTATGAAAAAATGTGCCATGTATCTCATTTTTTTTCATCCTATCTGATCATCTCGGTTCTTTTAAAAGTGTGATTTATTGTCTTCATATTATATAAAGAAATTCACGTTATGAATTTATGTAAAACTGAAATAAATTAATGTACTTTGTATAACATGGCATTATGGATATTGCGATTGTGAATCATAACTTAGATACGGACATGAACGTTGACCGCAGTTAATATCGAGGTTGATGTTGAATCCAATCCGCATTCTCAAAGTTGATACTCTAAAAATATATGGAATAACAACATCAACAATCATGCGGATATCTAATTCAAAGTACCAATGATGAACCAAGAAATTCCCTCTTCTCAATCATTTCCCATCTAATATCAACGAACCATGTTGTCCGCGTGAAGAAATAAATGACTAAAGATTGTTAACGTATCCCTCCCCAGGTTCATTTTATAATTACAGACTTTAGGAAAATTCTAATGAATATGCGGTCAATATTTTCGTTTATAACATTCGCACTAAATCACAAAATGCCACCTCAGTTGATGAATTATCTGAAGTACGTGTCTATCACCGATCAGATATGATAGATAACTCGCAATTTCATTACAAGGTCCAGCGATCATTGATGATCTTGAATCAATATTTCGTATCTAATCCAGAATAAATACTGTTTTCTTAAATACTTCGATAATTTTCATGCCATCCTTATTTTTCGTGCTCTTAGCATCGAAACAGTAGCACTTCTTCTTCAAATATCGATTCTCATTTGTAACGACGCGAATGTACAATCCCAGTGAACAATCCCTCGGCCAACATTGGAAACTGTCATAATGTTATCTGAAATTCTCCCGGTTTTTTGGAAAAATCAGGTTGGAACTTATACGGGGCCACTATCGAAACTGTATATACCTGTCGTGAAAATTTTATAACGATCGTATAATAAAAACGCGAGGTATCCGGATGATAGCGGCATTGACGAAATTTCGAAATTTTCTTGTCAAATTCAATGCTCACCCTTTTCTTCCTCCAATTCCAATGTGCCCGGAACTTATATCACACAATTACCATCCTGTGCACTGAGAGAAAAATCTGGTTCTCATAACCAGGCGACGTAGTTGATTTCGTCTTTGACCATTCTGTCTGGTTGCCACAACCAAATGTACGTGATTTTGTTTTGTTTTCCTGGTTATCATAACCAGATTTCAAGTTGCCGCAACCAAGAGTCCTGAACCATCCAAAGATGGTTCCTGTGACAATGTCACTTCTTTTCAGTGTGGATTGAATATACTCAGAGTTCTATGGCATTCGGATGACACAAACACAGGGAAGGCATACTGTTAAAATATCGTCGAATGATGCGGATTGCGAAAAAAAATTCCCCACATTTTTCAACCGATTCACTGAGGAAACTGTTTTAGTATGCCAACTGAAACATCTTGTTATTAGGTGTACGAACAAGTTTTAGTTAATGTGAAGTTGGCATATCAAATGTTGGCATTGCACGAGAAAGTGACAGTTCCAGTAGCATTCACCATAGTTCCATAGTTCTTGATACTTTCGAACAATTGTTCTGTTCATATTACTCAGAAAAATTGGATCTGAAAAAATGGAATGCCAAGGTCTACAATGATATGATAGCATTCCAACGGTGAGAGGTTGGAACGATCAGGACCCGAGAGTTCTGGGATTGTGAGCATGCGGTAAAGTGAGAAATGGAGAGTTCCAATCATTAAAAGCGATATATGAAATTTTTTGCGATATTTATGGAAATGATATGCTGGATTCTATGACAAATCCATAGCTCTGCAAGGGATATTGACAGAAGCGATCAATATCTCCAAGTTCTGGGATGGCGTACACACAAAAAGGAGTTGGGAATGCAGAGTTCTAACATCAACAATGGGTGAATTCGTTTTTGCTTTCATGATAAGCCGAGGTTGGAGATGACGCGGGGAGACAAAATACTTTTTGATGTTGAGAATCGGAGTTTTGATACAGGAGAACAATTGATGAGGCTTGGACGGGGACTTCAATTACCTGACAGCCTGTCTGGGCACCCGTCCGACTGCCTGTCTAAACTGGGGTTCTGACCAGCATTGCATAGGATTCGAATGATTCTGACCAGCATTGCACGGGGTTCGGATAGTTCGGACCAGCATTGTCTCGATCACGACTAGTTCTGCCCAGCATTGCACGGAATTCGGATGGTTCTGGCCAGCCTTGCATGGAATTCGGATAGTTCTGACCAGCATCGCCCCGATAACGGGAAGTTCTGGCGGCATTCCACGGAATTTGAAGACTTCTGCACAGGATTGCACGGAATTCGGAGTTTCTACCCACCATTGGGACGATTTCGGAAAGTTCCGGCCAGCATGGCACGGAATTCGAATATTTCTGGCAAGCATTACATGGAATTCGGATGATTCTGACCAGCGTTGCCTGGATTTCGAGTAGTTCTGGCAAGCATTGCACGAAATCCGAAGAGTTCTGCACAGCATTGCGAGAAATTCGAGGGGTTCTGGACAGCATTGCACGGAATTCAGATGGTTCTGGCCAGCAGTGCATGGAATTCGGGAAGTTCTGACCAGGATTGCCTCGTTTTTGAGTAGTTCGAGCCAGCATTGCACAGAATTTGAATGAGTCTGGCCAGCATTGCCTCGATTTGGAGTAGTTCTGGCCAGCATTGCACGGAATTCGAATAGTTCCGACCAGTCTTGCATGGAATTCGGATAGTTCTGACCAGCATTGCCGAGATAAGAGGAAGTCCTGGCCAGCATTGCACGGGATTCGAATGGTTCTGACCAGCCTTGCATGGAATTCGGATAGTTCTGACCAGCATTGCCCCGATAACGGGAAGTTCTGGCGGCATTCCACGGAATTTGAAGACTTCCGCAGAGGATTGCACGAAATTCGGAGTTTCTACCCACCATTGAGACGATTTCGAGAAGTTCCGGCCAGCATTGCACGGAATTCGAATATTTCTGGCAAGCATTACATGGAATTCGGATAGTTCTGACCAGCATTGCCACGATAACAGGAAGTTCTGGCCAGCATTGCACGGAATTCAGATAGTTCTGACCAGCATTGCCTCGAGTCCGAGTAGTTCTGGCCAGCATTGCACGACATCCGAAGGGTTCTGCACAGCAGTGCGCGGAATTCGAAGAGTTCTGGCCAGCATTGCACGGCATTCGAATAGTTCTGACCAGCATTGCCTCGATTTCGAGTAGCTCTGGACAGCATTGCATGGAATTCGGATAGTTCTAACCAGCATTGCCTCGATTTCGAGTAGTTCTGGACAGCATTGCACGGAATTCGAATAGTTCCGACCAGTCTCGCATGGAATTCGGATAGTTCTGACCAGCATTGCCGAGATAACAGGGAGTTCTGGCCAGCATTGCACGGGATTCGAATGGTTCTGACCAGCCTTGCATGGAATTCGGATAGTTCCGACCAGCATTGCCCCGATAACGGGAAGTTCTGGCGGCATTCCACGGAATTTGAAGACTTCCGCAGAGGATTGCACGAAATTCGGAGTTTCTACCCACCATTGAGACGATTTCGGGAAGTTCCGGCCAGCATTGCACGGAATTCGAATATTTCTGGCAAGCATTACATGGAATTCGGATAGTTCTGACCAGCATTGCCACGATAACAGGAAGTTCTGGCCAGCATTGCACGGAATTCAGATAGTTCTGACCAGCATTGCCTCGATTCCGAGTAGTTCTGGCCAGCATTGCACGAAATCCGAAGGGTTCTGCACAGCATTGCGCGGAATTCGAAGAGTTCTGGCCAGCATTGCACGGCATTCGAATAGTTCTGACCAGCATTGCCTCGATCTCGAGTAGCTCTGGACAGCATTGCATGGAATTCGGATAGTTCTAACCAGCATTGCCTCGATTTCGAGTAGTTCTGGACAGCATTGCACAGAATTCGAATAGTTCCGACCAGTCTTGCATGGAATTCGGATAGTTCTGACCAGCATTGCCGAGATAACAGGAAGTTCTGGCCAGCATTGCACGGGATTCGAATAGTTGCGACCAGCCTTGCATGGAATTCGGATAGTTCTGACCAGCATTGCCCCGATAACGGGAACTTCTGGCGGCATTCCACGGAATTCGAAGACTTCCGCAGAGGATTGCACGAAATTCGGAGTTTCTACCCACCATTGAGACGATTTCGGGAAGTTCCGGTCAGCATTGCACGGAATTCGAATATTTCTGGCAAGCATTACATGGAATTCGGATAGTTCTGACCAGCATTGCCACGATAACAGGAAGTTCTGGCCAGCATTGCACGGAATTCAGATAGTTCTGACCGGCATTGCCTCGATTCCAAGTGGTTCTGGCCAGCATTGCACGGAATCCGAAGGGTTCTGCACAGCATTGCGCGGAATTCGAAGAGTTCTGGCCAGCATTGCACGGCATTCGAATAGTTCTGACCAGCATTGCCTTGATTTCAAGTAGTTCTGGCCAGCATTGCACGAAATTCAAATAGTTCTGGCCAGCATTGCGCGGAATTGAAAGAGTTCTGTCCAGCATTGCGCGGGATTCGAACAGTTCTGACCAGCATTGCCTCGATTCCGAGTGGTTCTGGCCAGCATTGCACGGAATCCGGAGAGTTCTGCAAAGCATTGCGTGGCATTCGAAGAGTTCTGGATAGCATTGCATGAAATTCAGATAGTTCTAGCCAGCAGTGCATGGAATTCGGGAAGTTCTGACCAGCATTGCCTCGATTCCGAGTAGTTCTGGCCAGCATTGCATGGAATTTGGGAAGTTCTGCGTAGCATTGCATGGAATTCGAAAAGTTCTGGACAGCATTGGACGAAATTCGAATGGTTCTGGCCAACATTGCAAGAAATCCGAAGAGTCCTGCACAGCATTGCGAGGAATTCGAGGAGTTCTGGACAGCATTCCACGGAATTCAGATAGTTCTGGCCAGCATTGCATGGAATTTGGAAAGTTCTGCGTAGCATTGCATGGAATTCGAAAAGTTCTGGACAGCATTGGACGAAATTCAAATGGTTCTGGCCAACATTGCAAGAAATCCGAAGAGTCCTGCACAGCATTTCACGGAATTCAGATAGTTCTGGCCAGCATTGCATGGAATTCGGAAAGTTTTGACCAGCGTTGCCTCGATTTTAAGTAGTTCGAGCCAGCATTGCACAGAATTCGAATGAGTCTGGCCAGCATTGCCTCGATTCCGAGTAGTTCTGGCCAGCATTGCACGGAATTCGAATAGTTCTGGCAAGCATTACATGGAATTCGGATAGTTCTGACCAGCATTGCCACGATAACAGGAAGTTCTGGCGGCATTCCACAAAATTTGGAGACTTCCGCACAGGATTGCACGAAATTCGGAGTTTCTACCCACCATTCAGACGATTTCGGGAAGTTCCGGCCAGCATTGCACGGAATTCGAATATTCCTGGCAAGCATTACATGGAATTCGGATAGTTCTGACCAGCATTGCACGAAATCCGAAGGGTTCTGCACAGCATTGCAAGGAATTCGAAGAGTTCCGGCCAGCATTGCATGGAATTCGGAAAGTTCTGACCAGCATTGCCTCGATTTCGAGTAGCTCGGGCCAGCATTGCACAGAATCCGAATAAGTCTGACCAGCATTGCACGGAATTTGGGAAGTTCTGCGTGGCATTGCATGGAATTGGGGAAGTTCTGGACAGCATTGCACGAAATTCAAATAGTTCTCGCCAGCATTGCACGGAATCCGAAGAGTTCTGCACAGCATTGCGCGGAATTCGAAGAGTTCTTGATAGCATTGCACGAAATTCAGGTAGTTCTGGCCAACATTGCACGGAGTCCGAATAGTTCTGACCAGCATTGCCTCGATGTCAAGTAGTTCTGGCCAGCATCGCCTCGATTTCAAATGGTTCTGGCCAGCATTGCACGGCCTTCGAATAGTTCTGACCAGCATTGCCTCGATTTCGAGTAGCTCTGGACAGCATCGCATGGAATTCGGATAGTTCTAACCAACATTGCCTCGATTCCGTGTAAGTTTTGGCCAGCATTGCACGGAATTTGGGACGTTCTGTACAGCATTGCGCGGAATTCGGAGAGATCTGGACAGCATTGCACGAGAATCAAATAATTCTGGCAAGCATTGCACGGAATTCGAATAGTTCTGACCATCATTGCCTCGATTCCAAGTAGTTCTGGCCAGCATTGCACGGAATTCGAATAGTTCTGCCAAGCATCGCCTGGATTCCAAGTAGTTCTGGTCAGCATTGCACGGAATCTGAAGAGTTCTGCACCGCATTGCGCGGAATTAGAAGAGTTCTGCGTACCATTGCATGGAATTCGAAGAGTTCTGAACAGCACTGCACGAAATTCAAATAATTCTGGCAAGCATTGCACGGGATTCGAATAGTTTTGGCCAGCATTGCATGGAATTCGGATAGTTCTTCGAATCCCGCGCAACGCTGTGCAGAACTTTTCGGACTTCGTGCAATGCTGGCCAGAACTACATGAAATCGAGGCATGCTGGTCGGAACCATTCGAATTCCACGCAATGCCGGCTAGAACTACTCGGAATCGAGGCAATGCTGGTCAGAACTATTCGAATTCTGTGCAATGCTGGCCAGAACTACTCGGAATCGAGGCAATGCTGGTCAGATCTTTCCGAATTCCATGCAATGCTGGCCAGAACTACTCGAAATCGAGGCAATGCTGGTCAGAACTATTCGAATTCCGTGCAATGCTGGCCAGAACTTCCTGTTTTATCGGGGCAATGCTGGTCAGAACTATCCGAATTCCATGCAATGCTTGCCAGAACCATTCGAATTCCGTGCAATGCTGGCTGGAACTTCCCGAAATCATCTCAATGGTGGGCTGAAACGCTGAATTTCGTTTAATCCTGTGCAGAAGTCTTCAAATTCCGTGGAATGCCGCCAGAACCCTCCGTTATCGGGGCAATGCCGGTCAGAACTATCCGAATTCCATGCAAGGCTGTCCCCAACCATCCGAATTCCGTTCAATGCTGGGCAGAACTAGTCGTGATCGAGACAATGCTGGTCAGAACTATTCGAACCCCGTGCAATGCTGGTCAGAATCATTCGAATCCTATGCAATGCTGGTCAGAACCCCAGTTTAGACAGAAAGCCCGATGGGTACCCAGACAGGCTGTCAGGTAATCGAAGTCCCCGTCCAAGCTGTATCAATTGTTCTCCTGTATCAAAACTCCGATTCTCAACATCAAAAAGTATTTCGTCTCCCCGCGTCATCTCCAAACTCGGCTTATCATGAAAGCAAAAACGAATTCACCGATTGTTGATGTTAGAACTCTGCATTCCCAACTCCTCCGCGTGTACACCATCCCAGAACTTGGAGATATTGATCGCTCCCTTCAATATCCCTTGCAATGCTATGGATTTGTCATAGAATTCAGCATATCATTTCCATAAATATTGCAAAAAATTTCATATATCCCTTTTAATGATTGGAACTCTCCATTTCTGACTTTGCCGCATGCTAACAATCCCAGAACTCTCGAGTCCTGATCGTTCCAACCTCTCACCGTTGGAATGCTATCATATCATTGTAGAACTTGGCATTCCATTTTCTCAAATCCAATTTTTCTGAGTAATATGAATAGAACTATTGTTCGAAATTATCAAGAACTATAGAACTATGGTGAAGGCTACTAGAACTGTCACTTTTTCGTGCAATGCCAGCATTTGATATGCCCACTTCACATTCACCAAGTTTTAGGACAGTTTTAAAAAAATTCAAGATTTATAAAAAGAAAAAGTAAAACACAGTTATTCATCGAAATAATCTCCATCACACTGAATGACCTTCAGTCATCTCTCAGGTAATTCGTGGATACCTTTCGCAAAGAAACTTCCGTCTTGCGAGGTGAGAAATTTCGCGACCCATTTTTCCATCTCTTCAAATGTTTTGAATCGCACGTCAGACAAATCTTTCTGCATTCTCCGGAATGAGTGATAATCGGATGGGGTTAAGTCTGGCGAATACGCCGGGTGTGGTACAGCTTCCCATCCAAGGGCTAGTAACGTATCCTTGACCGGTTTACCCACATGAAGCTGCGCGTTGTCCCACTAAATTTTTAGTTATGTCGACAAAAATTTTTATTTGAGCATATGTCAACAAATCTTCCTTCTCGGTGTTGGGATGGAACTCACGTGGGAACAGTGATGCCAGATTCGGCCGACCGACTCGGTTTACCCTCTCCATTACACCCATCTGTATAGAACTTTCACACACACAATGAAACCACCGACAAAAGGAATTTGATTGTGTAGAGCGTGATGGAGGGGGTACACCGAGTCGGTCGGTCGAATCTGGCATCACTGCGTGGGAACACTATCGTATAACAACTAGACCGTATTATGAAACATATATGTTCCTATTCATGCTAAATTCTGTGGTGAATTCGAGTTTTAATGATCTGCTTCGATAGAATTGATAATCTAATACCCGAATAGCATCGGGAGGTTTTCTAAACATTCACAAAACGTACTTGCTCATGCAGAGAACGTTCAAATGAGATCCCAAGACGTTCTAAGAACGTCGCATGTACGTCCCAGGGACATACAAATGTTCCGCAATATTCTATTTGTCTTTACCAAGCGACGTTTTGGGGATGTGTTCAATAAAGGTGTCAATGACGTTCTGTGATACTACACATATGTTTGTAAAGGTTAGTTTCCATGAAAGTACGTTTGAAAAACATACTAAGGACGTTCCGTGTGAGATGAAAAGAACGTACCGGGAGCGTATTCGAGTGCACTAAAAATGGAGGTTCTCTGAACATATCAAAACCTACTTCCCGGACATCAAGCCACGCAGAACTTAGGTTATGTTGCTAAAACGTTCAGAAGACTTCTGATGTTATCTGGGTACGAATGTACTTATGTAACTAGAATATAAATGCTTAGAGGGTCTCGAACGACAATCATTTATCATTTTTCCATACATGACTTCGTCTCTTCTTAATATATAAATTAGCGACGAATAAAATTATGATACGCTCGAGTACCCTTAATCCAAGATTTATAAATCTAGATTCAGTATTGCTTGAGATAGTCGATGAAGTTAAGTTGGTCCAATAGTATTTGTGAATTGTCAGTTCGCAGTCTTTATAACCGTCACTTTGAAGACGATTCACTTCATTAATAAAATTTTTATTCAATTTAAAAATTTTTTCAGATGTGAATATTTTCACTGAAGTGTGTCAGCAAAAATGATCGTAAATTATCATTACTAAAATTCAATTGTATGCAATTATATATGAACACGAATAGAATGAATCCTTTGGTTTCAAAAAACTTCTAACATGGAATGCTCCATTAATTCTTTAGTTTTTTTTTGCATCCTTTTGAATTCATAAATACTTTAATGATCTCGGAGTTTATGAATATTTGTTGGGAATTGAACTGCAGTCCTCTAAATTATTCATTTTATGAGTAATTGTTGAACAGAATATTTTCATGTACCTAGTTGAAGTTTGAATCCTTCTTTTGGAATGGAATGAAAATTCAATCTAATGAAATCTGATAAATACCGGATATTCATCTTTTTAAATGAACTATTTTGAGCAGGAGAAAGTGTTTCAAGAATTCACTGAAAGATCTTAGGCTTCGAGCTATCGAGTGTTTTGTTATTCAATTACTGATTTGTTTCAATAAACGATTCAAACTTCAGAAACATATATTTTGTCGATAGCGTCGAGACGATACCGATACTATGGCTAACGATACCGAAACGATACCGAGACGATACCCAAGTCTTACCATATTTTTCAATACCGAGACGATACCTTTAGAATATCGGCGAGAATATCGTCTCGTGCACCCCTATTCCAGCCCGATTGACCCAAAGCCTTCGGATGGAGAAGGACAAATGTGTTGAGAAATTGCGATTTTTGCGAACGCGCATATCTCCGCTTCTCATCATCCGATTGCAATGAAACTTCTACCACGTTCTAGTTATGATCCGATAGTGGTCCCATATTGGTAATATCCGAATCGGTTGAAAACTTTGGAAATTTTTGTTTTGTAAGTCGCATCGTTTCTCAATATTTTGAAAGCATGCCTTCGCTATGTTTGTATCATCCGAATGTCATCAAACTTTGAGAATATTCAGTTTACCAGATGTTAGTTGCGCGTTATGAATTTCGGGCTAATTGGAATTGAGAGAAGGAGATGATAAGCATTTAACCTTGCAACAAAATTTGAACATTTCTTGAATATCGTCATCATGCGCATATGTTCCGTTCCTATCATTCGATCGTGATGAAGCTTTCACCATAATTTTGTGCAGTGTTGATGATGATCCCATATAAGTTTCAATTTGATCTTTGCAGAAAAACGAGAGAGGGGGAGGAATCATGTTATCGACAATTTTGATTTTGCAACCGTACATATCTTCGCTTGCTGTTATCCGATTGCAATGAAACTTATACTACGTTTCAGTTATGGTCCCATAGGTGTCTCGTGTAAATTTCATCCCAATCGGTTGAGAATTTTCTTGAGGTTTTCTTGATTTGTATATGGGATGTTATCAAAAACTGTAATTTTGGGACAAGGGCATGCTTTCGCTTCCTGTTATCCAATTGCAATGAAATTCATACCACGGTTCAGTTATGATTCCATGGTGGTCCCATATAGGTTCAATTACAATCGGTTGAGAAATGTGAAAACAGAGTCTTCAGCAATCTGCATTGTTTGATGATATATTTTCACAAGTTTAATCATCATTGGTTGATTGGAAACGAGGAAGCCGTGTACCAATTGGCAGAGTTTTTTTCCATTCGGTAATTTTTTTCTCGTTGCAGCAATATTCAGTACTCAAAAAAACAGTAAGTTTCCTCAAAGTTCCAGTTCAAAATATTGATTTTTAAGGGGATGCCAACGTCTGTTCGAACCCCTCTTTGTATCGTATAGGCGTGACCATTTTTAATCAACGTGCTCTGATGATAACGCTCGTATCTTCTTGAAGGTCCCTCAGAATTTATGAACATTTTCAATCAATTGCTTCTCATGGTTCCGAACAAAAACTTGAAAATCATTGAAAAAATTTCTTCTATCTATCTCTTTTCGAATATGCTGAGTGAAAAGAGATGGGTGGAATTCACATGAGATGGCGTCACAATTTAATGCTTGCAGGTGTATTCTTTGGACGGCAGTTTGATGTTTTTTGATGAGTTCGAAATCACATAAAAATGACGTTTCTTTGACTTATCTGTTCCACTTGGATAGATAAGCGTTTGTTTATTGAACTACTCATTAGGACGTGAGTTCCTTTCTTATATAATTTTATATCAATGTTGCCCCCCCCCCCCCCCCCCGAATGAAAATTCTGGATACGTGCTTGTGTTTGATACTTTCATTCTTTGTAAAACTATGAATATATATTTGTATAGGTTAGAGATAAGATACTTCATTTACGTATAAAGTTTCGAGAACATTCTGAAAACATGCCATAGCATGCGTTAACCTTCTCAGTCCGCACTACAGAATGGTACCTCATCAGTGCGCACATGGGTCATTCATTTCTAGCCATTATTTCAGGTAGTAAAAATGGTTCAGAAATCTGCCAAAATTCATGAACATACTATCAAGTGTGTACACTGTGGAAGGAAACTTGAATTTCCCGGGACCCAGGAACTGGAAAATTCCTGTTCATCATAAATTTTTCAGTTCACGTGCAAGAAAATTTCTGTTGTACCGGAATTTATCCGTATTTTACATGAAATGTTATGTTTTTCACCTCAATTTCCCAACATGAATACAAGAATTTTCCCATACATTCACTGGGATTTTCATGATTTTAATGTAATTTTCTAGCACAAATGTACAGGTTAATTGCTTCCAGTACGGTACTGGAAGTTTTCCGTGGATTTTTTTTACAGTGCAGAACAAACTTATGTACTGAGAATTAGACAACGATTATATCTTGCATGGTTTAGAAATAAAAAATGTACCAGCAAATTGATCTTGAAAGAAATCACTTGGACAAAAATGGCCCACACTGTTAAAAATGTTTGTGAATTTAATATACGTTCATAGAAAAAAGTACATTAATTTTCAAGGGCGCTATATGAATTGTATTCCATATTTGGATGTTGGAAAATCAATCACATATTTCATGAATTTCAAACAAAAGTTTTGAAATTCATTACAGGTTGTGAAAATTCATAACTGTAGATATTGAATTTCTGTATTTATTTGAATATTGGAAAATCAATCACATATTTCTCAAATTCCAAACAACGTTTTTGATATTCATCACAGTTTATGAAAATTCATAAATGTACATATTGAATTTTCATAATGTACATGAAATCAATGCGCAATTACACTTTGCGCATCTAATTATCACTTGTTCAATATGTACGATAACTCCAATGGTAAAACATAGTATTGAAAAAAGGCACACCCCGTAGGAAAAATTTTCCTAAGCTTTTTCCTAGACTTTTTCCTAGACATTTTCTTAGGTATTTTCCTAGACTATTTCTTAGATAAAATCTGGGAGTTTTGCCAAGGACAAAAATATATAAACACGTGTTCATGGTGTTTTCACTTCTAAAAACCCTCATATATGGTGGTTCTCCCTCCAAAAATGGTGCTGATTCAATATCTAATTGAATATGAAAGAAAAAAAATAATAAAATCTCGCAAGATGGAAAAGTTTTTCTTCTGCAGTTTGAATCGAACGTGGGCCTTTTCGGTGTCGAAGCCAAAGATTTACCACTGAGCCATAGACCATGTTCTTATTGAGACATGCAGGAAGAGGGTTTATAATTGGTGTGTGGATCATTCTTATCGCATTGCTGTAATGAGTGAATTCAAAAGTAAATATCATTGAAAAGATCATGTATGGAAATTTAAGAAATGCGAAACATTTCCCTTGCATCTTGAGAATTGCTTGCGTTATTGATGAAAATTACGCTTCAAGAAATACCAACTTATCATTCGAGTGAATATTTTTCTGTAAGATCTCTTTGAACTGAATCTATGAAACAGTCTGAAATTTTCAAGGAAGAATCAGTGAAATTCATCGTAAAATCAAATCACCCCTGGTAAAAATTTCACAAATTTTTTCCTATGACTGATGAGGCGCTAGAGAGGAAAAACTGAGCACAAAAACTAGCGAGGTACTGGTCAATTACTGATAAGTTGAATCCAACTAGCGTTGGTTGGTCAAAACTAGTGAGCTACTTATTAGTATGTAATAAGTTGAACTAATTGATAATGTGGAGTAAAACCATCTCTAATAATTATACAAGTGCTTACTAAAATATATATAAAATGGAGAAGAATGAATTTTTCAATTCTAAAATGAATAAAATATTGTTCACACTTGATATCGGAAATGTCAGTACCCATACAGCACGTATTGCATAAAGATTTTTAAACAGCTGAACAGGTTTTTCATTAATTTTTTCACATAATTTCAGTTGATATAAATGAGAAAGAAGATGTAACAACTCTGTTTGTATTTTAGAATTTAAATATAGTTTTCGGATATGAGGTTGACTTCTTTGAATTGAAAAATAAAAATTAATTATTTTCGTGAAATGCGTGATCGTTAGTTCTTAATTAATATGTATTAAAAATCTATTATTCAGTGCAACATGAATTATTGAATCAGTCATAGCTGTTGTAATATGTAAAAATCATAATTTGTTGATGCAGTGAGAATGAGTTTTATTCAAATACTTACATCAATATTTCTCAGAAAAACTCAGAGATCAAATCATTTTTGTAGTAATATGAGTCATGAAGAACTCATTTAATAAAAAGTATTTTAAGCGAATGTTTAAAATAAATTTCCAAAACTTGGATTATTCACATAAAGCTCGTTGGATGGTTTTACTCTTGAAGAGTACCGTCAAAGTTGACAGTTGCAAATTGGAGAAAAAAGTCTTATTTTCTGTCTTGAATTTGTTATTAGAGTAGTGATAAACTTGTAGGCAGAGTTTGAAGGTTGGGTGAAATCCATATTGATCAGGAAAGTCAAAACCGTATTGCAAAACTTGGAAAATCTGTTAACGTAGCTGACAATACTGGGGTATCGAGTCAGCTTTTCCTTACTACATGGAATCTAGGCAGGAGAAATGTATCAAAATTCAGTGAATTCAAGTTAGTGTCAAGTAAGAGAGGATAGAAATATTCATTGGATTTTATTGGTTATTATAAAAATGTTGGCAAATAAGGAAAGGCTATGTAGGACTCACTGTATCATCTTTCATTATTTTTGTTTCAATAATTTTGTATTGTGGACATTTTTGTATTTTCTTACTAATAAATTGAAGAAACAAGTGTATTGAACGTGTTTCACAAATATAATAACATTCATTCGTAGCAGCATGATACAACATTATTGAAACAAAAATATTAAAAGACGATACAGTGAGTCCTACATAGCCTTTCCTTATTTGTTGACATTTTTATAGTAACCAATAAAATCCAATGAATATTTCTGTCTTCTCTCACTCAACACCAACTTGAATTCACTGAATTTTGATACATTTCTCCTGCCTAGATTTCATGTAGTAAGGAAAAGCTGACTCGATACCCCAGTATTGTCAGCTACGTTAACAGATTTTCCAAGTTTTGCAATACGGTTTCGACTTTCCTGATCAATATGGATTTCAACCAACCTTCAAACTCTTTCTACAAGTTTATCACCACTCTAATAACAAATTCAAGACAGAAAATAAGACTTTTTTCTCCAATTTGCAAATGTCAACTTTGACAGTACTCTTCAAGAGTAAAACCATTCAACGAGCTTTATGTGAATAATCCAAGTTTTTGGAAATTTATTTTAAACTTCCGCTTGAAAAGATTTTTAATACATAATAATTAAACAATAATGACCACACATTTCACAAAAATAATTCATTCATTGTTTTTTATCACATAAACTTAACCTCACATCTGTCAACCGAATTGCAGTTTTCACATAAGTTAATAGATTATTATACTCAACCGATGGATTGAATCAGATATCCACGTCATTTACATTGATCTTTTCTAATAAATCACGTAGGTACCGGTTTAGCTTAGGTCGTTAGGGCGTTAGGATAGTAGATCGCGCAACATTAGGTAGGGATTGATTTAGGTGGTTCGATTCTTTTCGAGGTTTCCAATTTTCTCTCCATGACATGAGAACGTAGTGAACAACGTGGCCGACAATCTGCAAGTGTTCTCCTCCGAAACATGATTTTTGATTAAAATTCAGTTTTTTATTTTTAAAGACATTTTGGGCCAAAGCATAAATATTTTACTTAATAATCATTGTTGATGTATTATTGTAATTTCACATCTTTACATCATTTTTTGTATTAATTTCACACCATAACATAATGAAACATTTGGAAGGAATTTTGGAAATTAAGTCATATAGTGTTGAAAATTCATGCATTTTTTTACATCAATTTTTATAATGTTGTGGCTTGAATTTCAAAATTCTGTCTATTATTTTTGGGATACAAAAATGTTTGAAAATTGATACACAATTGTGTGTGTTAATTGCTTCCAAACTTTTTATATTAAATTTCAAACAGATTTTTCTAACAGTGCACGTATGCACTGAAAAGGTTGATAATCTTCCCAAAACGTGTATTTCAGCATAATAAATTAATGTTTTTAAAGCGTTTGGAAAAAATGCTTTTGAAAACTAAAATCTGCGGCCCTATTGGCACGTTTTCCAAACGCTTTGAAAACTTTCGGTGCTGTTCGACGTCAAAGTCAAACGTATTCTTCGTTTTAAATGAGATAAAATTAAATACGAATGTATTTCTCTTATCACCAAGAATCTACATTACGGTTCGATCGACGAAATGTAGAATGGTGCTCGTTTACGAGTTACGACGGCGATGGTGAGATATTATGATAGATCGTTCTATTTGAGTCCGATCAAATAGAGATGGAGTCGTCGAGTAATCAGTGAATGAGGTAAACATAATCATTATGTTAATGTATTTTCATGGACGGAACAAAGAATCAATAATGACAATTTTTTGTTTATTTTAATAATTATTCAACATAATTTGCATAACTTGGCTCTCCATTTGACTGAATACAGTGTCATTCTCTGAAAATGGAAATTGAGTACTTTTCCTTTTTTTCAATGTCTATTCCTGTTGGCAAGAAATTCTTTCGTATTTCCCAATATCCTATTCGACGTCTTTCATGTTCTTCAAGTTTATTTGCATGCAAATTTTGTGTACCGACTGTAGATGAATTCGTGTTCAATGGATTGTACTCGATACGATTCGATTATTCATTGAGATATTCTACCTATAGAAGACTACCTTCTGAATGAAAATATATTGTAAATTGATTGGAGAATGATAATCTAAGATTATCTATGAACACTGATGGTTCGAATTTGTACGGATGTCATGAACTGAAAAAATTAAAGCTTTTGTTTCGAGTTCTCATTAAAGGCTTCACGAAATCAAACAATTCGAGGGAAATCCTTATTGATTCTAATCCTTGTACTAATAACTGCGCGTAGTTGTGCAAAGCGGATAGTATTGAAGAGTTTAATTTGTGATTCTTATGAACGAATAACATACGAAACGATTTTATATCCAAAGCCAAGATTTTTAATCTCAAGACTCGATTTTCTTCGCATTTTTCTTCGTTCACAAGTTGGCTCACCGCGTGGAAGGGAAACTGTTGGATAGTTGATAAGACTGCGGTTAAGTGAAAGAATATTCCAATTATTAGATAACCTTGTGCGGTTAAATGTTTTTTTCATGAGTTAAGAACGTTTAATACCAATAAATTTTCAAGAAACGATTCAGATCGAACGAGTTTAATTCGTGTCAAGAGAATATTTTCTTGAATGATTGAATCGTATAGTTTGTTAAGTGTAAATATTCACTTGGTGATAAGTTTATTGATTATCAATATGTTTTCTCATGGTTTCTTTTCCAGACTAATCCATTAAAATTTGTGCAAATTGTAACAGAGTTACTTTCTTATTGATCGCCGTGTTGGAACTCGTTGGGTATCGTAAAGTATACGAACGAATGATCATGGATATTTTTCCTTTTAATGAGAAAAGAGTAATGTAAGGTTGTTATTCCATTCATACCTAAATTATTACGTCGTATAGAGACAAGGGATTTCGAGGAAAGGGACGTCAATACCCCTGCTAATCTAATTACGTTCATAACTGGGGCATATGCTCCACATTCTTAAAATGATCCGGTTAAGGGACAGTATCGATTCACATTATTTCTTCAGAAATTTCAAATACATTGTGTGGGAATTTATCAAGTTGAAAACAACAATTTTCGTCAATTTCCCACATCATTGAGATGTTGGGAGAACCCTTGAGAGAGTTTTCCTAGTCCATGAAAAATTCCCTTATTCTTTCTCTCACTTTTTCCCCAAAACATGGAAAATAATCTGGAAATTTTACAAGTTTATGGAAATGGACAAGGAAAACTTTTCTACGAGATTTCATGGGGAATGGAATATGTTCCTGTGATGATGATGGATGTTCAATAAATGTTTAAAAGTCTATCGATCAATTTCAAGTTTGATAAACGTTTTTTGAACGTTTCTATTCTCTTGGGGCTCATATACCATCGATTAAAGAGTTTGATTGAATCTAATGAACAATATTTTTATCAGAATGAATTGTGTCGGCATTGGAACTTTTCCATTGATACTATACTGTAAGGAATTCTTATAGGAAACTCCTTATATATTTATATGAAGTCATTAGAGGGAAGTGACTAAAAGCGGACCCCTGTCCTAAAGCGGTCCCCCAGTGATTTCTCCCATGTATGCATCAAAACAAGTCGCCCGCATCAGCTGTTGTTCATCAGTTCACCATAACGTATTTTGACGGAAACTCAATTTTTTTCAGAGTGCTATATTCTTTGTGATTTCTCTGCAATATCATCAAGTAAGCCCACCCACATTTATATATCCTCAAATGATATGGTTGAGAGTTGATTTTCATCCAAGCACCGTTTGGTTTGAATGTTTGGTTGAAAATTTATTGAATAAACAATATCTGGATGATGGTGTCCCAAACCGGACCTCTCATTCTTCCATGTTTGGAGTCTGTTTATATTTGTCCATTCTTCCATCTTTTCGGGAATCTGTTGCAGATTTGAACTGAAAAATGGGAACTTCGGATTAGGTGCATCCTGCGCTCACTATGGGCCCACATGGACTGCACAGAGGCTGAAAATGAAATGTACATCTGCGATTTTTGTCGCTAACTCATGTATTGATGCTTGGATTAATATATTTTCCATATTTGTTTTTTTTATAAACTTTGTTCACCTTGGTACTAGATGATGTATTCTTTTATTCACTACGTATTTTTGATTTAACCCGTATTTTTATCATCATTCTTACAGGGGTCCGGTTCTGGTCACCGTCCTCTACCATGTATATTAGGAAAAAACTTGATGAATTCACTGGAAATTTCTCATTGATGTATGTAAAAATCCTGAGAAAATAATAATGTTCATATATTTTTATAGGAAAATTCATTTCCCATACAGGAGTTGGAAAATTTGTGTACTGTGTGTAGTAAAAATTCGAGTATTTTTTTTCTCAGTGTAATTGGAAATTTGTGAATCAAATTGAGTACGTCTCACAATATCCTTCAATGATAAACTTCTAATAAAATTTGTGACCACAGAAAATTATGAATCCGATTATTTTTTGTTGGTAATAAGACTTGCCCTGGTAGACCATGGATACATTGAAAAGACCGTCAAAAGATCATCGCATTGTGCTAGCAAAAGACCGTGAAGAGACCGTGAAAAGACCTTGAGAAGGAGGTTAATATCGATGCGAAAAATGAACGTAGAAGGAAAAATAAAAAAGGGTTCATGGAGTGAAAGTTTCAATCTAGCAATTACAACAAACGGGATTGCGAAATTCCGTAATTAAAGGCGATAACTGACGATTTTAAAAACTTTAATTTATCGGAGAAATTCAATGCGACAAAGCAGCGACGAGGCGTAGTGTGGCTCCCGAGTGAGGGAGAAACGGTTAGAGAATGGAGAAGACTTGGGAAGGCCTACAGCACAAACTATAGACGAAACACACAGGTCGAGTGGAGACCCTCTGGAGCCTTTGAAAAACTCTCGTGAATGATCACACTTGACAGTGGTTTTTCAAACTGAATTGTTGATATCAGCAAGATATTTCGATTGAAGGGTCATTATTGAACATGGAAGATGTGGACAACATTGGTTCTTTCCATCATACGAGTGTGGAATGATGGGAAATCGACTTGAATGCTGAAAAGACCGTGAAAAGACTGTGAAAAGACTGCGAAAAGACCGTGAGAAGATCTTCGCGAATAATCACACTTTCAAATCATTTTCTCAACTTTTTCGTTCATATCAGCGGAATATTTTGATCCACGGGTCATGATTGAACATGAGAGATGTGGAGAACATCGGTTTTCCCCATCAAACGACTGCGGAATGATGAAAAATCGACTTTGATGCTCAAAAGACCGTGAAAAGATCTTCGCGAATAATCACACTTTTAAATCATTTTCTCAACTTCCCCGTTCATATCAGCGAAATATTTCGATTCACGGGTCATTATTGAACATGAAAGATGTGGACAACATCGGTTCCGCCCATCATACGAGTGAGGAATGATGAAAAATCGCGAAGATCTTTTCACGGTCTTTGCACGGTCTTTTCAGCATTCAAGTCGATTTCCCATCATTCCACACTCGTATGATGGAAAAAACCAATGATGTCCACATCTCTCGTGTTCAATAATGACCCGTCAATCGGAATATTTCGCTGATATAAACGAAAAAGTTGAGAAAATGATTTAAAAGTGTGATTATTTACGAAGATCTCCTCACGGTCTTTTCACGGGCTTTCCACGGTCTCTTCAGCATTCGAGACGATTTCCCATCATTCCACACTCGTATGATGGAAAAAACCAATGATGTCCACATCTCTCGTGTTCAATAATGACCCGTCAATCGGAATATTTCGCTGATATAAACGAAAAAGTTGAGAAAATGATTTAAAAGTGTGATTATTTACGAAGATCTCCTCACGGTCTTTTCACGGGCTTTCCACGGTCTCTTCAGCATTCGAGACGATTTCCCATCATTCCACACTCGTATGATGGAAAAAACCAATGTTGTCCACATCTCTCAAGTTCAATAATGACCCGTGAATCGGAATATTTCGCTGATATAAACGAAAAAGGTGAGAAAATGATTTAAAAGTGTGATTATTCGCGAAGATCTTTTCACGGTCTTTGCGCAGTCTTTTCACAGTCTTTTCACGGGCTTTTCAGCATTCAAGTCGATTTCCCATCATTCCACACTCGTATGATGGAAAAAACCAACGTTGTCCACATCTCTCATGTTCAATAATGACCCGTGAATCGGAATATTTCGCTGATATAAACGAAAAAGGTGAGAAAATGATTTAAAAGTGTGATTATTCGCGAAGATCTTTTCACGGTCTTTTCGCAGTCTTTTCACAGTCTTTTCACGGGCTTTTCAGCATTCAAGTCGATTTCCCATCATTCCACACTCGTATGATGGGAAAAACCAATGTTGTCCACATCTTCCATGTTCAATAATGACCCTTCAATCGAAATATTTCCCTGATTCCAAGAATTTAGTTTGAAAAACGACTGTCAAGTGTGATCATTCACGAGAGTTTTTCAAAGGCTCCAGAGGGTCTCCACTCGACCTGTGTGTTTCGTCTATAGTTTGTGCTATAGGCCTTTCCAAGTCTTCTCCATTCCCTAACCGTTTTTCCCTCACTCGGGAGCCACACTACGCCTCGTCACTGCCTTGTCGCACTGAATTTCTCCGATAAATTTAAGTTTCTAAAATCCTCAGTTATCACCTTCAATTACGGAATTTCGCAATCCCGTTCGTTATAATCGCTAGATTGAACCTTCCACTCTATGAATCCCTTTTTATTCTTCCTCCTACGTTCATTTCTCGCATTGATATTAAACTTTTTCTCAAGATCTATTCACGGTCTTTTGCGTGCACAATAAGATCATCACCTTGGTCTACCAGGGTGAGAGATGCTTCTTATAAGGGCAATTCTGTTTAAGACCCTAGCCAGCACCAGAATATATTACCATATGAACGTTCTTCGAATATTCGAATGAGATTGTTTTGAATATACTTAGAACGTACGTAGAAAATCCAAAATGTACGATATTCATACAATCGACGTTCCATCGACGTACCGTCGTATATTCGATGACAACATGGGCTGAGAAGTCCCCCCCCTAGCAAGTTCGTGTTACCTCAATGATACGTGAATGTTACGTCGCAAAATGTTCAATTTGATACTTGAATGCGTAAACGATACGCTTAAAGTATCTTCGATACTAAAAGGATACCCTTGGAACAGAACTCCATACACAGTTGAAAATTTTGTGTAAATGTGTTGAAAAATCCGTGTGTCATGAATTTTCTGTTGAATATTCAACACAAACACGTGTAACTTCTACAGATAGTCCTTGTGTAATCAGGTCTCAACTGATTTATAATATGAAATCATTCAAACAAGTGAAAAAAAGTGTCAAAATGACACAAATTTTATTCAACTCAAGATTGAACATAAAAATTGTGTTATTCTCAACTACTAAGGGGAGATCGCCAGTGGTGAGAGATATTTTTTTATGAAACTTCTATGTACGTGTAACTTTAGTAGTCGTCGGAAGAACTACAGGTTGGTTGAAAAGTTCCTGCGTGTTCACCAAGAGATAGCACTGCTAGCTCAAAACTTTTTTTTTCTCAAGTTGGTATATCTGTCCTGAGAACACATGCAAAGTTAAAAGTCATTCTGTCAATTCATTCTTTGTTTACAAGCCATTTGAAGTTGACGTGTCATTGATTTTTCTTAATATGGAAAAAATTGAATATCGTGCAGTCATTAGATTCTTTGTTTTGAAGGGTTTAAAAGCAAAGGAAATTTATGAACAATTGTTAAAAGTGTATAAGGAGTCCTCACCTTCAAAACGCACCGGTGAATTTTGGGCTGGTGAATTTAAACGTGGTCATACTAGCCTTGAAGGCGATCCACGCGAAGGATGACCAAAAACTGCAACCACAGCAGAAATCATTGAGCATGTACATAATATGGTTAGTGAAGATCCAAGTTTGACTAAGCGTGAAATTGCTAATGCCATAGGCATCTCAGACGAACGAGTACTCCATATTTTACATGAAGAATTACGTATGAAAAAACTGTTTGGAAAGTTAGTGCCGCACACGTTAACAATTCAACAAAAACTGGATCGAAAACAAATTCCTCAGCGTAATTTGGAGCGTTTTAAGCAGAATAAAACCGACTTCTTGCGTCGTTTTATAACTATGGATGAGATTTGGATCTACCACCATGATCCTAAATTGAAACAAGAACGTTTACAGTGGACTGAAGCTGGTTGTTCAGCTCCAAAGCAGGTGAAGTCACAACGATCAGCAAAGAAGGTTATGGCATCAGTTTTTTGGGATGCAAAAGGAATTTTGTTCATTGATTATCTTCAGAAAGGTGAAACAATCAACTCCGAATATTATTGCAGCCTTTTGGATCAGCTGGATGGAAAAATTCGTGAGAAAAGTCCTGGTTTGAAGAAGAACAAAATCATTTTTCATCAAGATAATGCACCTGCTCACAAAAGTGTTTTGACGATGGCTAAATTCAAAGAACTCAAGTACGAATTGCTTGAACATCCACCGTATTCGCCAGATTTGGCTCCTAGCGACTACTATCTCTTCAGAAATCTCAAACAATTCCTTCGTGGAAAGCATTTTTCGTCGAATGAAGAGGCCATAGCAGCCGTAGACGGTTATTTTGCAGAGCTTCCGGAAAACCATTATAAGGATGGGATAAAATTATTGGAAGATCATTGGAATAAGTGTATTGAGCTTCTAGGAGATTATATTGAATAAAAAAATATATTTCGTAACAAAAACAGTATTCTTTCATTTCGAGCGCAGAAACTTTTCAACCAACCTGTATTCATTCATTTTGGTTTTAGCTTTCATTCTAATGGGAATTCGTTTTCTAGATATGTAAATTCGAAGATAGAGTGCGAGTTGATATACGCAAAGAAAGTACACCTAACCAAAGGACCGGCAGTGGCTAGAGTGATACAGCTCCAACATTCGGTCCCGACGATCCAAGTTCAATGCTCATTGAAGTACTGTTTTTTTCAATTTATTCTTATGCATTGTTTCAACACGAAAAAAGTGTGATTTTCACATTTGATTGATGTAAACAAATGCATAAATTACACTTGTGAACTGTTGCTTTCATGACTTATTTTGTATTTCATTTGACAGTCTTTATGTGTTGAATTTACACGATCGGAAATTCCAATCAAAATTTCATCAACATCCTTTTGTATTATATTATTTACATCAAGCTTGAGTGACTAGCTGACACAAGCGCATCATGTGATATCGACACAAAAATATGTGTGGACCGTTTGGGACATGTGAAATGTGTTGATTTAAACACAAAATTTCCAACTGTGTACAGTATTATTGTTACTCAAAAAATACCAAATACTTCTCCTTTGTGTTACAATTTAGACTTTGTAATTTGCAAGTATTGTAAGTGTCCCTGTTGGAAAAATCGGATAGAAATGGATAGATTTTGACGTGCATCCGTTTGAATCCTATTTCTGATCCATTTTTTTCGGGATACAGTGTCATCCGCAGAACGCATAAAAGTTTCATCAATTTTAATTCACAATATGGATAGTGGATTATTGGGCCCCGTAGCAATCGTATTCGAATGTATCTATATTCCATTCGGGGCCTGAATATGAATCGTATCCATTTGTATCCGGTGCTTTACGATATCACCTTGATCAGTTCCATCCATTTTTATCCGTTTTTGCATGATTCTGCTGGGAAAAAATCTATCCATTCAAATCCGATTTTTTCCAGAATTGTTTTTTCTTTTGAATTTTCCCATAGGGAACAACAATAAAAAAACATTATTTCGAACTCATTCAAACATTCGGAAGAATCCGTGGAATCTTCAACATCTGTATCTCTATTTCCGCACATGACTTGGGAAATTTATTCCTACCTGCAAGGGGTTTGAACAATCATCGCACTTACCTACCTCACCTACAAGACCTACCTACTTAACCTCTAAGCTATCCTGAAACGCTGCTCGGAGAGCGCATATTGCCCAAGATACTGTACATTCGTAATGTATTCGTGGCCTCATATAAAATTCTATGCACTTCTATCCCTTTTTGTTCCGATGATGCTTACACTATTCTCATGCATTCTTGTCCATATATATCATTTGGAGAATATTTATCCAATCTTTTCTCAAATAACCGTTTTTACGTCTATCAACTCATATCCGATAATTTGACACAAACGATATCTGTTCCGATCTAAATCGATCTCTATTTTCATCCATTCCTATCCATGGGTATCAAGAATTCATATTCTCGTATCTATCGATTTGTACCCAAACAAGCTACGCTGATGTAATTCATTTTCATCCGTTGCGTATCCAAACCACATTTCCTCTGTTTTTATCCATTCCTATCCAGGGGTATTTTTGTTCCCGGCGATCGATTTCTCTCCAATCATCCCGCGTTGATGTTATCCATTTTCATCCCTTGAGTATCCAAATCAATTTCCTCTGTTTTTATCCATTCCTATCCAGATATATTCGTGTTTTCGCGGCTACCGATTTGTATCCAATAATCCTGCGTTGATGTTATCCATTTTCATCCATTGTCTATCCAAATAAATGTAATCTATTTTCATCCATTCCTATCCAGTTCTGTCCAAAGTTAATGTTCTCGTATATGTAATTTGGTATTGAATAATGCCGTACTACCAAAGTCGGAATTCAAAGCCTCCCATACTGTGAGTTCCCAGTTTGGGATTCCCAAATTCGCATGGCTCTCCACATGGGGAACGCATGGGTCGCATGGGTCTCCACATGGGAAACGCATGGATCGCATGGGTCTTCACATGGGAAACTCATAGGCCGCATGGGTCTTTACATGAGAATCGCTTGGGTTTCACACGGGAATCGCAGGGGTCTTCACATAGGAATGGCATGGGTTTCACACGAAAATCGCATGGGTCGCATGGGTCACATGAAGATCGCATGGGTCTTCACATGCGAATCGAGTGGATCAACCCATGTGATTTCCATGTGACACCCACGCAACTCATGCGATTCTCATGTGAAGACCCATGCGACCCATGCGATTCCCATGTGAAGACCCATGCGACCCATGAGTTTCCCATGTGAAGACCCATGCGACCCATGCGTTTCCCTTGTGGAGACCCATGCGACCCACTCAATTCCCATGTGAAGACCCATGCGACCCATGAGTTTCCCATGTGAAGACCCATGCGACCCATGCGTTTCCCTTGTGGAGACCCATGCGACCCACTCAATTCCCATGTGAAACCCATGCGAATTTGGGAATTCCAAACTGGGAATTGACAGTAGGGTCCTGTCCCCTTACATATTGAAGATGAGGAAATTCTCACCACTTTGAAGGGCAAAGGAAGAGGACTCCTGTCACAGATAGCACAGAGAGTCCTCTACACGTTGCGGAAACGTACTTTTGGTTCCGCATGTTTTGGTCTCTATGGAGTAGATTTTTCAAACACTTAGAGTACTTTCCCTTTCCATAACCCTGAATACGTTTTGTGCATGTTCTTTCCATCTACTACGGGACATTCTTTTTGAGTCTTCTAAACGTACTTTCATGAAAACTAACCTTGAAAAACACAAAGTCACACAGTGAACATTGATGGAAGTAAACGGGACATTTGCATGTCTCTGGGACATGTATGCGACCTTTTGAGAACGTCCTGAGACGTTATTTGCACGTTCTATGTGAAACCAAGCACGTTTTGTGAACGTTCAGAAAACCTCGCGGTGCTCTATGGGATAG
Source organism: Gonatopus flavifemur (assembly GCA_018340375.1). NCBI lineage: Eukaryota > Metazoa > Arthropoda > Insecta > Hymenoptera > Dryinidae > Gonatopus > Gonatopus flavifemur. The sequence goes on along the minus strand of JAFFJZ010000077.1, from coordinate 286,629 downwards.
TTCTCCCTTTGCCTCTCAAAGTGGTAAAGATTTCCTGATCTTCCATATGTAGGGGAAAAGAAGGTTTTGAATTTCGACACGGGTAATGGTCTCCATTTTTATTCGTGAAGTATCCAAATCAATTCTGGATGAAACTGGATTCAGGATCACAACTTGATGGAGGTATGACTTCGGGTCCAGGTGGATAGAAATTGCATACCTTTCCCTATAATAATGGATACCACTTTTTGATGGGATACATTCGGATCTAGTCTCTATCCGAAAATACGGATGAAATTGCATGATGCGTAAAGGCCTGATCTTACGGGAAAGTTCCAATTGATTCTGATTCAAAGTTCATACGTTCAACGGATGGAAAGGACCCAGGTCTTAGTGGATTCAGTGGGATTGAATTCTCATCCCTCCTCGCGGATAAAAATGGATACAGGATGATAACTTGATGGAGGTATGACTTCGGATCTGTCTATTCTTTGGATGGACAACAATGGATCCGCAACGCTTTTGGATTGAAAACGGATGCAAGTGGATTGGTTGCAGGTGTTTGATAATTTCTCACTTTTGTGTTGAAACTGTTAAGAATACTCTTGGAATGGATGGAATTGGATACTTGTGGACAATTCATCGCACTTCTTAACAAAATCAGATTGATTTGTACAGAAATGTTCAAATATGGATCAGATTCCTATCCAAACCCATCCATTTTAATCGTTGTTTTTCAACAGGGATTGATTCTGATTCGAAGTTCACACGTTCTACGGATGAAATTGGATCAAACTCTGAATTCAGATTTGCTTGGATTGAATTTTCATCCATCTGAACGGATGAAAATGGATTCAGGATCATAACTTGATGAAGGTATGACTTTGAATTCAGGTGGATAAGAATCTCATACGTTTTCAGATAGTAACGGACACCACTCCTTAGTAAGATAAATTTGGATCCAGTCTCTATCCGAAAATACGGATGAAATTGGATTGCATGCATGTATATGATCTCATGAAAGAGTGATAATTGATTCTGATTCAAAGTTCACACGTTCCACGGATGGCATCGGAATAATCTCTGAATTCGGATTTGCTTGGATTGAATTTTCATCCATCCTGACGGATGAAAATGGATTCAGGATCATGACTTGATGAAGGTATGACTTTGGATTCAGGTGGATAGGAATCTCATATGTTTTCCAGATAGTAAAGGACACCGCTCTTTGATAGGATCGAATCGGATCCAGTCTCTATCCGAAAATACGGATGATATTGGATTACCCGCACATTCTGTGATCTTATGGAAAAGTGATCATTCATTGTGATTCAAATTTCATACGTTCCACGGATGAAATCGGATCAAGCTCTGGATTCGGATTCGCTCGGATTGAATTCTCGTCCATCCTAACGGATGAAATTGGGTCCACAACCCGATTCATAATTTCAAGTCGGAATGAGATTTGTTTGGATAGAAATTCTATCCGTTGCTCGGATGCAAACGAACCGATGTTGTAGCTCAGATCATTCTGGATGATTTCATTATCCTCCGAATGGACAGAAATGCATCCGCAACGCTTTTGGATTGGAAAGGGATGCGTGTGGATTGCAGATCTTCAATAATACCTCTATTTCGGATTGGAACAGATTGGAATCTTCTTTGAATAGATGGAATTGGATACGTATGGACAACTTATTCCACTTCTGGGCAAAATCAGATTGATTTGGACAGGAAATTTTCAAATACGGATCGAAATCTTATCCAAATCCATCCATTTCAATCGTTTTTTTCAGCAGGGGTAATCCACCTGGAAATTCTATGCGTCTAACCGGTCATTCTATTCAACGCGAATTTGTGGTTGAACAATTCTGGTAGAATTTCCAGACAGCAGACATCCTGTTGAGAGCAATGTTACATTTCCGTATCATATACTGATACGTTACGTTTCATTCTAGTATCCTTGGGGTATCATTTTTAACCATATGAAACGTATTATCGAGGTTGCAATTGAGTATAAATACTTCAAGTATACTGCTATGATACCTCAAAGATACGAAACCTCATCGATACCTGAAATATACCTAAAAGATACGTATCACGAACTTGCTAGGGCAGGCCTAACACATAGATGGCGCGAATTTTACTGTATTCCCCTGTTTTTCAGTTATTACTATCCTTCGAAAGACAGCTGTCAAAATTTCATGATATTCTATTCATTAGTTTGTGACTTATTGTACTAAGAGTGACGCTACTTTTGTTATTTTCAAACAATGGATCAAAAACAATTTCCTGGTTCAATTTTACACTGCTTCTTGATGGGGGAAAAATACCATTCAAGCGAAGCAATGGCTTGGAAAGTGTTATGGGAACTCCGCTCCATCAGAAACCACAATGAAGCGTTGGTTTGCTGACTTCAAACGTGGTCGTAGAGACACCGATGATGCAGAACGCAGTGGACGTCCAAATGAGTCAGTAGCATCAGAAAACATTTAAAAAATCCACAAAATCGTTTTGAATAATCGAAAAGTGAAGTTGCATGAGTTAGTTGACATCGTAGAAATATCAAAAGAATGTGTTGGCTTTATATTGCATGAGCATTTAACTATGAGAAAGCTCTGTTTAAAGTGGGCGCTGCACAGTGGGGCCAAATGCCAAAAAGCTGGACAAAATTATAAGGGGCTCTCAAATTCGCTTGCGACTTCGTACTCGGAAAGTTTATGGGGTCACTGATTACGAATCCGTTGTCAGAATTTCAAAATTCAAAATGGCGGATCCAATATGGCGGAAGAAAATTGAAAGAAACCATCGGATTTTCTCCAAACTTGGGGATCAGGGGTTTTTGGGGTCGCTGATTACGAACCTGCTGTTTGAGTTCCAAAATTCAAGATGGCGAATCCAATATGGCGGACGTAAATTTTAAAAATCATCGGATTCTCCTCAAATTGGGTACCCAACGGTTTTTGGGGTCGCTGATTACGGATCCGTTGTTCTCATTTCGAAATTCAGAATGGCGGATCCAATATGATGGACGAAAATTGGAAGGAATCATCGGATTTTTTTCAAATTGGGTACCCAGGGATTTTTGGGGTCGCTGATTACAAATCCGTTGTCTGCATTTCGAAATTCAAAATGGCGGATCCAATATGGTGGAATAAAATCGAGAAGATCATCGGATTTTCTTCAAACTCGGCATCCAGGAGTTTTTGGGGTCACCAATTACGAATCCGTTGACAAACTTTTGAAATTCAGAATGGCGGATCCAATATAGTGGACAAAAATTAAGAAAATCATCGCATTTTCTTCAAACTCGGTACTCAGGGGTTTCTGTGGTCGCTGATTACGAATCCACGGTCTGAAATTCAGAATTCAAAATAACGGACCCAATATAGCGGACGAAAATTGTAAAAATCATCGGATTCCCTTCAAACTCGGTACCCAGGGGTTTTCGGGATCGCTGATCACGAATCCGTTGTCAGAATTCCGAAATTCAGGATGGCGGATGCCGAAAATCAAAACTTCATTCATAACTTAATGTTAAACAAGAACTAAACGGCCCATTTTGTTGTTCCTATTATGATCATTATTATTATTATTTCCAACATTGAATCATTAATAATATAATTATCGAATGATATTAACACACCAAATGTGTTAAATCGAAAGATATATACATTCACAATATATACAATAATATAAAAAACTGAAAACGTCATGGTTTTTACTTTTGCCATACTTTTTTTACTCAGATCAGTCTTCTTCTCCACTCTCAGAGGAAGATAATGGGAAAGTTACGTGGTCTTTATCAAGTATATCCGGAGTTTTGATCAGGCTTAACACGTCTCTAGGGAGAAACTTTAGTTTTTTCTTGGGCGACTGTCTTTTACTCGATAACATTGGATCAGAACTCAAAAGGAACCATTTAAAAATGTCTTCATTCGTTTTTTCTCTACTGCATTTCCTGGAGTGATGCTCTCGGTACCTTTGGAAATGAATGTTGTTAAGATATTTGAATATAATTATGTATTCATCGACACCGTTAGAGCTTTTGATCTCAACATGACAAGCAAAATCAAGGAAAAACAAAAAGCAGCTGCACTTTGGGGTCATCAGTATGAGGTTTGGAATAAATCCTCTAATTCATAAGTTTACTTGATTCTCAAAATTGTTTTCTAGTCTATGAATTTATGTTTCCAGAGGATGAACGATGTGGCTTATTAATGAAAAAAAGTATATGAATATTCATAATTCCCCGGATTCCTTACCAGAACAAAACAATCTTCGCGAACATATATTCTCGTGGTTACCATAAATATATAGTTTGCCTAGTAGTCAAAAACGTATTGTGCAATGTGTCAAACTGATTGCAGTACTTGAGAAGTCAAATTTTTCCCTTCAAAGTGTCGAGTCCACTGTGACAAATATAGACTATTATTAAGTGATATACATCATTTTCACCTTTTAAAATCTTTGTTACGAGCCTCTTGTGCTTCCTCAGTCAATTGGCCTATAGGTAGAAGAGCAGATGCAATGATTTCAGGTCCGTGGATCAAAAACTTGTGCATCGTAGGTGACATTGGGTACCACGGATATTTTGTCGCGTAGTAGCGTGCCGTGTCTAAAGCGTAACTCCGAAACTTTTCAACGTCTATTTCATGGCCACTTGAAACGGTAGCTAATACTACATGAAGTCGTTGTATTAGGTTGACATCCACCCCTGTGATTTCGGCAGAAACTTCGGGTTGTGCGAAAAATCGCCTAGCGGTATTCCTATCATTTGAGTTCCCAAACCCTGGCTTAGGAACATCGACAATGAGGCCACATTTTTCTTTAAAACTTTTCTGTACAACCTTTTTTCGTTCTTCCACCAAAGCTTTATCTTGTTTTCGTGCTTGCCACTTCTGAATAGGTAGCTTATAAGACAAATGCAGGAGGCCCTCAAAAAATCGTATCCAGCCGTGTAGACAAGACAAACCAAACTGGAGGTTTTCGGTTTTGACCGGCCTGGATACTATATCATCAATTTTGTTGAATTCCTTAGATGTGGCACCACATATATAGCACTTCTGGGTATAGGTTGTCTCAGTTATAGCATTGCATACCTTCCCATCCACCATAGAAAAAATCATCTCATGTTTCACTGAAACATGTTTTTCATCAGTTCTGAAAGAAGTAGCCCTCAGATTTTCTATTTCATTATCAATCCGTAGCTTCTCTGCAACCAAAACTTCAGTTGATCCTTTCTTAAACTCTATTTTGATTGGCCTACAAAATCTGGTTGATGATGGCCTTGGATTCTGCCAAATTATTTTTGAATTGCAGTGTAGGCGGAGAGGCACAAGTGAAGTAATGAACACAGCGGAATCACTAGCTTCCGAACTTTGATATGCTTGTTTGTATGAGGAGTGGCCAGAGCTCCCATCAAACCCCATTTGGAAATAAGTACCAGGTTTTGTAACTCTTCATCAGATAAACTTGACAAAACCGAATTCTGTAGCTTTAAAATACGTGTAGCTGTGTGATCAAGAAGTGCTTGTAGTTGCACAACAGCGCAGGTTTCTGTTATTTGAATAAATTCCTCGTCAGGGAAACACATGCGTTTGGCCAGTTGAATTTTTTTATAAGGTGGAAATTTCTGCGGATCAGCTTCACGCAATAAGCAGTACTGATGTTTTGAGAGCTCGGCATCTACTAGGAGAGCTAGAGCATCTTCATCATGCAACATCTTTGGCTCATTTCGCTTGAAAGTTTGAAAACCTTTCATATACATTTTGGCAAGCTCAGGATCAGAAGATGTAACATCCTTTACAATTCTTGCGGCTTCGATCTGTCCAGACGCTCTCAAACACATTTGTGTGGCGTAAGACAGCTCTGAGATAGGAGTATTTACTCTGATATTCTCCGTTTCCCTACGTTTCGTTCTTTCTGAACATTCGTTGAATTCAACAAGAGGTCTTCCCACTTGCGTGTGAACAGTTACAGAATGGGGATTCCTGAAAGTACAAAACACTACCTCTTGTTTTAACCATTCTTCATTATTTTTAAGAAATCGTTCTTCGGTCCTTTGAGGAGATTCCAATCTCTTTTTAAATACACATTTAGAAGTAGATAAAAGGTTAGAGATCTCTGTAGTTTTGGTATCCGGACAACACGTTATCTCGATGATTTTTCCTTGAAGGAAAGTGAACTTTTCATCCAACGTAGGTAGAGGACTGCTCCTTAAAATATTGTACATCTCTCTCCGAGTCATAGATATTGAATCATCTTTGAAATCTACAAACGTTGTAGAATTCGATAAAATTCGCTACAGAAACCCCATGTGTTTCTAAAAATTTTCCTAATTTTCTTGGGTTGGATTCAACCCTCTTAAGCTAATTTTTTTTACAGTCAACTGTTCAAATTAAACTACTAAGAAAATATAGGTTGTTGAAACACTCACCTATGGCAGCGGAGTCCATCTCATTTGGAATTGTATGTTAACATTGAATGATTTTAAAAAACGAAAAATATTCACCAAGCTCCAAACTTGCACGCGGAAAAGAGTTTACGGTAACGATTACTAGCAAGAGTAAGAATTCGGTGACAGCTATTGCACAATTGTGATAAGCACCATTTGAAATCAGACCGATTACAACCAACTATTCACGTTGCCATGGAAACGATAGGTTAACATAAGAACGATCACCAAATCGCGAGTCATGATTCAGTTCACGAAAAGAAAAGAGATATCAATACTTGAATGACATTTATAAACATTTAGGAAAATGACGGTTACTTTAGGGAAAAAGAGCATCGCTGAAGAATGTTAGCAGTGAAGTTACCAAAAATTCGTAGTAATAATACTAAATGTTGGTAGTTTTATTGTCATTTCCCATAGTGAATTCATCAACTCATAGTAAATTCACTACGAATATTCTCCAGCAATACTGTTTTTCTCTCAATGGTCCATCATCTTCCTAAATATCAATGATTTCTGGCTTTTGTGTACCCTAAGCCCGCGATGAGAAGAAAAACGAATGGTAATCAATCTCATACAGTTTTCCTCGTGCAGCAAATGTACACTGGAAATAAAACACATACTAACGTTGAGATAAAATTCAAAGCGAATCTACTGAATTCTGAGTTTTGTGTCCACCATATTAGATACGCTATCTTTGATTCTTGGAATTTGACAACTGATTCGTAATCAATGACCCCACAAAACCCTGGATACCGAGTTTGAAGGAAATCTGATGATTTTTTCAATTTTTTTCTGCCAAACTGGATCCGCCATTCTGAATTCCGGAATTCAGACACCGGATTCGGAATCAGCGACCTTAAAAACCTCAGGGTACCGAGTTTGAAGGCAATCCGATGATTTTTTCAATTTTCATCCGCCATATTGGATCCGCCATTTTGAATTTTGAAATTCAAACAACGGATTCGTAATCAGCGACCTCAGAAACCCCTGGGTCACGAATTTGAAGAAAATCCGATGATTTCTTTCAATTTTCGTCCGCCATATTGGATCCGCCATTTTGAATTCCGAAATGAAGACAACGGATTCATAATCAGCGACCCCACAAACTTCTGCATATCAAGTTTCAGACGGATCTAAGGACTCCTCATCACTCCGTCTAATTTTTTGTGATTTCCTGCACAAAAACATGGCGGAATTGCTTAGGGGCAGACATGGGCAGCCGTTTTTTTTCTGATGTTTAGGTAAGAGTCCCATCTACCACCTCCAATAAGTTAAACGACGTAATTTTGCGTAATTCTCTACTATTCCTTCAAAAACCAAACACATTTTCTCATTTATAGATATAGAAATTACATGCAATCATTGCTCTGTCAGTATTTTCCACTCATCAAATTGATATTCTCTTAATTTTTAGTGTATTCTACATAGTTTCAGTAATAGACTCCAATTTGAAAAAGTTAAATCGGTTCATTTTCCGAGACACAGCGTCTTTTTGAACATGCTCGTTATTTTACTGTCTTTCAATCACGCGGATTATACTTCAAGGAGGGTATTTTGCAACTGGTACACAAGGGCAGGGGGAGGGGATCAGATCTTCTTATATGAGAATTCCAATATTCGGGACATCACCTTACTCATCCCAAGGGTCAAATATCCCCAACTACAAACTTAATTTTTGGGGTTTTGGCCAGCTTTTTGGCATTTGGCCCCACTGTGCGCTGTGTTTGCTCACTGTTCACCAAAAACAAGAACACGTTGATGCTTCTGACCTGTGTTTTGCCATGTTTAAACGTAACAAACCGGAATTTTCGCGTCGATATGTTACAATGGATGAAACATGGTTCCATCACTTCACTCCGGAATCAAAACGATCGTCATCTGAGTGGGAAGCCACTGGTGAACCTCGTCCAAAGCGCTCGAAATAGTCGTGGGCGATATTTACAAAAATATCGATATTGGGGTATCGATATTTATCGTAACTGAAATATCGATATGCGATAAATATCGGTACCGAAGTATCGATATTCTTCCGATATTGTATCGGTATAATTGATAATCACATATATGGTACACATACATAAATATTGTTTAAAGAATTTGTTATGCATGAATACCATTTTTGAATTGTTATTCAAATACGGAAAGAGCAGTTTGGTTATATTTCAAAAATATTTTATGAAATACAACGAATTGAATATTTATCTGGTATGAATAATGTTTCATTGAACTGAAGTTGTTTTTATCAACAGTGAATATTTGATTAATATAAACGCAATTCTCATTAATTTACAGGAAATAAATGTTGATTGATCGAAATCAAATTTGGTTATATTGAAAAAAAAATCAATTCGCGCTATTCAAAAAAACATTTAGTAAATATAATTGAATTATTTTCTCAGTGCCCCTACCAGCATGGGAATGTGGATAAATAATAGATGCTTTCGACATTCGTACAAAATGTCCAAATCCAATGAGAAGAAAAAGAACTACGAAAAATTGCGGAGATTGCACCAGATAAGATAGCCTTCAATAGAGACTTCCCTTACCATCGAAGTTTCCAGACTTGTATATCCATGCTTCCGATAGGTGTTTAGAGTAAACAAGAGTCGATATGACCAATTCTGAAATTGTTCAATTTTTTTCATTAGCCATTATATTTAATTAAATATTCTGATAGATTGATCTTAGGGAAAAAGTGCATACATTATGCACAGTTGGTCACTCTGACAGGAGAAAATTTCCCAAGCTAATGAAAAATCAAGAAATATTTTATTCTTCTGATCAGTTGAAAATTTGTATGAATCCATCACCAAAAAGTAGATATCGAATTTCGATATTTTTAAGGTAAAATATATCGATAACTATATATATCGGACAGAAAGATATCGATGAAAAATATCGATATATCATCCAAAAAATATCGATATCCACAAATATCGATAAATATCGCCCATCATTAGTTCGAGAGCACAACAATCGGCTGGAAAGGTTATGGCCTCGGTATTTTGGGATGTGCGTGGTGTAATATTTATCGACTATCTTGAGAAGGGGAATACCATCACACGGAGACAAAAAATTTGCTGACGCAGCAAATCGAGGTGTTATATATAGAATAGCAAAATTTTTTGCTGACCTAGCTAAAAATTTGCTATAACAGCAATCGTGTTAGCTGCCACAGCAAAAAATTTGCCGCTCTGGCAAAAGGAACCCAGCAAAAGTAGATTTGGCTGCCACAGTGAATTCCTTTTTCTCCGTGCGACAATAAATTTTATATCGCATTATTGGAGCGTTTGAAGGCCGAAATTGCAAAGAAACGACCGCATATGGCACACGGAGGAAGAAGAATTTGCTACGACAGCAAATCACAATTTGCTGAGAAACCATTCGCTGTTATAGCAAACTTCACTGCTATAACAGCAAATAACTGTTTTGCACAGCAAAGTGAGTTAATTCGGCGAGCAAAAAATATTTGCTATCATGGCAACTTGAACGGCTATTCAATTTGTTGTGGCAGTGAATAGTTTTGCTATGAAAACTTATCTTTTGCACCAGCAGCAAAATTTTCCTGGCAAAATCTTTGTCATGACAGCAATTGACGATTTGCCACCCCGGCAAATAAAAGTTGCTACTGTAATCACACCACTTCACAAAAAAATAATCCTCCTCAACTTAGAGGCAGCAACAATTTTATTTCGTCTCAAAAACGTAAAATAGGAATCTTCTGGATAGACTTATATCGTCTAGAAGAATGATAATAAACTCTGTGAATTTATGTTATACAGATTCTTCGATTCTTCATACAAAATGTATGTGATAATTGAAGTATAATGATAATTTCGCACTTCATCGGTAATTTACGTATCTTCTGTAACTATCTTACACAAATATATTGTGAAAGAAAATTTTTTTAACCCCCGCGTATTTATAGGCTTTACATTTCCACTTGTATACTATACTCTGAGAGATTTAGATATCGGATTGAAGTGGAAGCGAAATGAGATTATCCAATGATATTCAACTTTATAACGGGTACTCATCAGATTCTTTTTATTCTTTGTCGTGATTTGATAATCCCATTCCGTTCCTATTTCGATCCACTATAGCGGAACAGCACTTGTAACCTGACTGTGGTGTGTAACACGCATGCGCTGTATAACTCCCCTTCTATACAATATGGCGTCTCCGTTGAACAAGAAGCTTTATGCGTGGGGTTTAAGCGAAGAAATTATCCAACGTTTTGAAGGTATGTATTTACATTAATTTCAAATATTTAATAATATGATATCGATTTATGGAAACAATAACAGTACAAGTGCTTTCTTTACGGAAAATATAAAAAGTCGAATAAAATCGAACAAACATTTGAGACAACACAATCTGCTTCAATTCGTTTCGATGCGGTTTGTGTATTTTTTTCTTATCTCAATCTATTAACATTTTCATCAAAGTATGTACACGAAGAAATTGTCAAACCGGCCGTAGATTGATTATTGATTTGAAACGAAAAACAAATGTCCAACCTCGATTTCAAATGCGATTACACAGATAACTAGTGTGTGAACAGTGACTAGCGTGGTATGCTATCGAATATCCATGTATTGACTCTGAAGTCAAATTCAGAAGTATTTGCTTTCATTGCACATTAATGACCAATATATTGACATTCATGGTTTGTTTCAAAATTTTTCTGCATACTTATGAAGAAAATCATTTTATACACCATCGTGCAGGGAGAGAATTGATATTTTTATATCCATCATTTCTCCTGTTTTCACAATATCTATTCAATTTTCATACTATTTTCAAAGTGTTATTTTTTTTAACCATAATTGAATTCATTAAGATTTCATCAATTTATTCATTCATGTGACACATTGAGAACTTGATTGAAATTGAGAAAATTTGTAATTGTGAACTTGATATCGAATGTGAGAATAAGTGTGGACTTGATATCAAATATTTATAATGAAATGAAGATACTTTCATTTGATGGTGAAGGAATATAAAAGTGATGTAATATTACCATGCAAAAAGTATGGTTATATTATTATATGCACATTATGATTATATTAACGGTATGATTGGAGCGGAATGAAATATCTAAATAGTTTGAGTCGCTGATTTCCAGAATTCTGAACAATACTTTAATTTTATTACAGAAGAAGATATTGATGAATTAGCCCTCAAATACTTAGACCCAACAACGCTGGAAAAACTGATACCTAGAATTGGGCAACGAACTCGCTTTTTATATCATTTGAAGAAATCCACAACAAATGAAGTAGGTATTCCAAATATCAAGTACTTATACAGGGTGGGGCATTGAAAGTGTCGCGGGCGTTTTTTCCAAAAATAAAATGAGATACGAGAAAATTTTTCGGACAAAAATTGTAGGGTATCGAGGGGGACATCCGATGGTGGCCTTGGCTTTGACCTCAAATCTCATCTTCAAGGGCATTCTGAGGTCAACTCTTGTTTTTTAAATAGCATCTCATATTTTTTACTGCAGATTTGGATTCTAGGTCAAAAACCAAGAAACTTTTGTCTGAACCATTTTCCTGAAATCCGCAAAGATGGCGCTCTAATCGATATTGTTCCATACTGAATCTGACATTAGAATAACTCGAAAACGAAGGGTCTTGGAGGAGAATGTTTCGGACAAAAGTTGTCTGATTCGAAGGGGGACCCCTTGAACTGAAACGGAGGTGATGGGGTATAACAGACAAAACACAACACATTTCAATCGTCTACATCACTTGGATAATTTTAATGCAGTAGATACTCAAAATGATGGCCTTCGACTTCAATACACATTTCAAAACGTTTTACAAAAGATTGCTGAACTCGTGCTAAAATATCTTCATTGATGCTCGCGCATGCATTGATGATTCGTTGACGCATATTCTCAGGTGTAGTCGGTGCTTGTTGATAAACTGTATCTTTTATGTATCCCCATAAAAAAAAATCTGGAGAAGTAAGATCCGGAGAACGGGCAGGCCAATGAACTGGTCCACGACGTCCTATCCATCGTCCAGGGTAATCTCTGTCCAATATTTCTCGAGCTGTGACTGCATAATGGGATGGACAACCATCGTGTTGATACCACATATTCAATCGTTCCTGAATAGGTATGTCTTCAAGTAATGTTGGAAGTACTTGATCTAAGAAATGTCTGTACTTCTCTCCATTTAGCGTATCTGCAATGAAGTACGGTCCAATTACTCGAGATCGAAAAATACCACACCAAACATTCACAGCCCATTGTCTTTGATGCTCTACTTGACGTAACCATCTTGGATTTTCTGTCGCCCAGTAATGCATATTATGTCGATTTACTTGACCATGATTGGTGAACGTCGACTCATCAGAAAATAATATGTTGATGAAGTTGTTATTGTGCATTTGCGCTAGACCCCATCGACAAAACTGTACACGATTTTCGAAATCATCACCGTGAAGGTCTTGATGCAAACAAATGTGATACGAATGGAATTTGTGACGTTTCAGTATTCGAAGAACACTTCGTCGAGAAATTCCCGAATGGAGTTCAATTTCACGAGAGCTCACGTGTGGATTATTGGCTACTGCAGCTAGTACATTAACTTCCGCATTTTCTCCGCTAACAGTTCTCATTCGATGTCGTTTTTCCCTTGTAACATTTCCCGTTTCTGAGAATAATTTTGTAATGCGTTGAAAATACCTAATGGATGGCGTTGTTCTTTCAGGAAATCGTTCTGCATACAAGTCATATGCTTGTCTGGGGTTCTTATGCACTTCACCGTAAATGTAGATCATATCGATCTTTTCAGAAACCGTGTATCGGATATCCATGATTTTCAATTTGTCATAAACCAAGTAATAATCAAATGTAACTGACAAACTGACTTTCAAAATCGTGAATTTTCACTGAACCCCGTCGTTTGTTTACATCGCGTGAGCTCTGAATGGTGGTAATGTAGACGATTGAAATGTGTTGTGTATTGACAACTTTTGTACGAAACATTCTTTTGCAAGACCCTTCGTTTTCGAGTTATTCGAATGTCAGATTCAAAATGGAACAATACCGATTAGAGCGCCATTTTTGCGGATTTCAGGAAAATGGTTCGGACAAAAGTTTCTTGGTTTTTGACCTAGAATCCAAATCTGCAGTAAAAAATATGAGATGCTATTTAAAAAACAAGAGTTGATCTCAGAATGCCCTTGAAGATGAGATTTGAGGTCAAAGCCAAGGCCACCATCGGATGTCCCCTTCGGTACCCTACAACTTTTGTCCGAAAAATTTTCTCGTATCTCACTTCATTTTTGGAAAAAACGCCCGCGACACTTTAAATGCCCCACCCTGTATATGAATTCTAATGGATATAAAATTTTATTACAGAACGTCAATGGAAACAATTTCTAACGCTTTCTTATGTAAGCGTTTCATGTTCTGATGGCCCCTCTTCAAAACGATCAAAAATAGATTCATATGCTGTGAGTAACAGTTCGATGATCTGAAAAACACAGCTCATATAAAGTCCTGTCTGATTTGTTTTGATACGTCAGAAGAAATTTGTGAATAATCTTTCATGTTATCAGTTCAGGTGATACCAGTGAGAGGTTAATAAAATTATTTCCAAACTCATAAAAAAGTCGAACCAGACTTTATCTGAGCATCAAATATAAATCTCGCTCTCATATGCAGTTCATGAATCGATTTTTTTCAGAGTACCAGTTTTTGTGAAGAACCCCCCCCCCCCCAGCATCTGAAACTTCAACGGAAAATTGCTCAAACTCCTCATCAAACAATGACAGCTCTCAAACTTCAGATGAAGTCAATGTGAGGAACAAAACACTTATCGCTGGAAAAGAAAACAGACCAGCAAATTCTGCAGCAGCACAAGTGCAAATTTCGAATACTTCTTACGTAAATGGAACTGTTTTGTGTAAAATGTTAAAAGGAAATCCGAATGAATCATGATTTCCATTTTTTTCAGGATTTATCTTCAGTACTGAATGAAACAAATAAGGGAAAATTAATTCTATCAGCTTATCGAAAAGACAGAGAGCTGAGCGATCGATTAAGGAACGATTTAACGGAATGTATAATATCCAAGGAACTGAGTAAAGATATTCAAAAACGGTACTCATTTACGCATGAATTTTAGCTTGAATGTACATTGCAGAAAATAATTTTCTCGAATATAAAATATTGTAAGATTGTGAACAATCCATGTTCCAGAATTCCTGCAGATCGGGTCAAGTTATTAGCTGAAGCCATAGTTGAAACTTTTCCCAATGAAGAAAAGGTATGTAATGAAATAATTATCATCTTCCCACATTTATAATTGAATTATAATCACATATGTGATACTTTATAATTATTTAATGCAAAATTTCCAATTCATTCCCAAGAACTAAATCATTACTTCGAAAATAACAGGTCATTTGGTTCAACGAGCAGAAATCTCAAGTATCAGCTCCAAAAGGGAAACTTTTAGTTGAATATTATAATATTCGAAGACGTATGACTGAAGCAGGTTTAATAGAAAAAAGGTCCAAAAACCCAGGAAGCGACATTGGAATTATTGATGGTTTGTATTTGCTTCTAGTTCAAACTAATGCTATTATCTGAATAATTGTGTTGTAACACCACACATAATGTTTTCATCAAGTTACGTAACGATTATATCAACACGATAGATCAAATAGTATGAAATATTATGCAGATGAAAATGATGAAAATGAAAAATTGGATGATAAAATGCAATGGCTGAAGAATAATCTGCAACCATGGACTAAAGTGGAAGATTTGTGGAAAATCACTTCTGCTCGTCGACTGAGTTGTTTCCAGAGAGGGAATGTGACAATTGAAGACTATATGAATGAATTTCCTGCTCTTCGAAACTCAAAAGGATACACTCTGGTAATGTATATAATATGGTAATACCATTTTCAATTTCTTGTGCTACTTGGGGTATGGGAATGTTTCCGAAATTCTGAAGGTTCTAATTTTGTGACGCTTCGTTCAATTATTACATTAGTCTTTTGAGACGGTTTTTATTCTTGAAATTGATGATTTACTTTTTGGGGATAGCTGGAAATTGATTTTGAAAAACTTTTTCCTGAGGCATCCATGAAATTATATGGTGAATGGGATACTTTCAAGGATTTCGTGGTGCGAGAGATTCAAGAGAAATGTCCAACATTTTCTTGCACTGGATTATCAGAAGGTACGTACTGACATACACACATATACACTTGTATGCAGAATATACAAGATATAAATTGATCGATGAAGTTATCGAATGAATAATGATTTAATTTCTTGATATTACATTCGAACAATGTGTTTTGTAGACATGAAAAATGTCAATATCCTATCAGCTTTAAATCAAATATTCCCCGTTATCACGAATGTTAAGAAGAAAGGTATTGGACAGTGGATACCCTCTCGTATTGAGACCCAAGAAAGTTTTCTGCTGCAAATTAAAGTATGTACAGTATAAGAATTTTGTTCTCGTTGGTTTTTTCGTATTTAAAAATGATATTTTTCACTTTTAAACTTCGTAGACGATTGGAGACCTTGAACCAATTTTGGAAAATAAACGGAAAAAACTCGGTCAGTTCGGACTGACAATACAACCACAAGCCGTAATTATTGGTGATGAGACTTGTATTCGACAAAGCTTCATTGTGATCAACCGTGTCATCTACGAAGTTGAAACTCCACTAAAAGCTATCGATATAACGTTCAAGAGTTTTCATGCTCTTCATGCTCGATACCCACCGGAAGCAGAGCAAATATGGTATTTTATTCAAAACGCAATTTATGACATTGAAACTCAATGGGATAAGCGGTCATCTGCTGTCAACTATCTCCTTTCAAAATATCGCTCTCAGAAGTCCAACAAAAAGTAACTCTCATCATATAAGTAAAATTCTGTACGTATCAGTATTAATTTTATTTTGAATAAGAATGTCATGATAGGATTTCGTAAAAATATCATTCACACAAGTTACAGATGAGATGAACACATCGAATATTCGATTACATTTCTGAAAAAAGTAATTTGAGAAGAAAATTTTGTTGATACCATCAGCCATGCCTACCTGTTTCATGTGTCATGTCACAGTTCCATGTGTAACTGCATTGAGAATACATTTCGGGTTCCTTCATAAACAGATGATTGATAATTTCAAATGTGCTGAACCAGATTGTTTTCGTTTATTCTCTTCGTTTGAATGTTTCAGTAAACATTTGCAGTTGAAACATCAGTTTCCTTTGAGATTTAAACAAAATTTAATCAATAGTCCGCAAGTACATTTGAACAATGTAATTGAAGAAAACATTTCATTCGATGATTCTGATCCAAGCGATTTTTCAAAAAGCCAAGATGAAAATGACTCTCAGTTGGATGAGAACTCTTCTGTCATGCAAATTAATTCATTAGAACTGGAATCATACCTAACACATCGAGCTGAAAATTTCATAGCAAAATTATATGCAAATCCCACACTACCTCGTAATCATATTCAAACAATAATAGACGATATAACATACTTCCTAGCAGGAGGAGTTATGAGTATGATAAAAAATTTTGTTTTACAATCTTTGAATTCATTAAATGCGGACAAAACTAATGTAGATGAAATGATCTCGTTATTCACCACTTTAGAAAATCCTTTCCATCATCTCTCTAGTGAATATGCTCGACTCAAACATTTCCAATTATGTGGGCACTATATTCCTCCTCAATCTTATGTGATCGGGAGCAGATTCCAAGCTGCTACAGGTGAAATTGGAATTGAAGGGAAGGTCGTGGATGTAACAGCCACATTTATTCCTTTAAGACAAGTTTTGAAATGTTTCTTTCAATTACCCAATGCTTTGGATGATACAGTGCAATACATGAATTCATTTGATGCACAGTCAGATTGTATTGAAAATTTTGTGCAATATCAACTTTGGATCGATAGATATCACCCTATGGATATTGTTATCCCTTTATTTATGTATTTCGACGATTTTGAACCGAATAACCCCTTGAGCAGTCATCCTGGTAAAATAGGTGCTGTTTACATTTCCATACCTGTTATTCCGCCCCAATGTCAGTCACTTTTAGAAAACATTTTTCTAGCGCTCTTATTCAATACTGATGATAGAAAAATTCATGGAAATGGGAAAATTTTTTCACCAATAATATCTGAACTCCAGTTTTTAGAAGAAGAAGGGATTGAAATCGATACACCAACTGGTACAAAAAAGGTTTTTTTCGTATTAGGGTTGATTATTGGTGACAATTTAGGCATCCATTCAATCACTGGAATGGTAGAAAGTTTCAACTCTTCTTTCCCTTGTCGATTTTGTAAGGCTCCGAAACAAGAGACTGAAATTCAGTGCAGAGAGGATGTGAATTTACTCAGAACATGTCATACTCATGAACAAGATTTATTATTGCCTCCGAAGTTATCTGGCATTAAAGAAACCTGTGTATTCAATAAAATCAATTCTTTTCACATTTCTTCAAATTATGGCGTGGATATTATGCATGATATTTTTGAAGGCGTTTGCCACTACGATATGTTACACATTTTGAAACATTTTGTAAATGATGCAAAATATTTTACGTTGGATGATTTGAATTCTCGTTTATCCATGCTTGATTATGGTCCAATCGACAATAATAATAAACCTCCCATAATTTTAGATTCAGATTTAAAAAAGATCAAATTGAAAATGACTGCTAGTGAAATGCACTGTTTCATTAGATGCTTTGGAGTAATCATTGGAGATCTTGTACCTGAATATGACGAATTTTGGCATCTTTACAATTTATTGAAACAAATTATTGACTTAGTTCAATCAAAGAACATTACCAAAAATTCTGCTCCAGTATTGCGCACCCTAATATATGAACATCACAAATTATATTTGAAAATATGCAAAGATTCGTTGAAGCCCTTCACCATTTGATTCATTATGGTACTATATTTCAAAACTCCGGACCACTAGCAAATTTATCGTGTATGCGATTCGAAGCTAGACACAGATTTTATAAGAAATCAGCCAATGTCCATATGTCAAGGATCAATATTTGTCATTCGCTTGGTATTAAAAACCAATTAAATTTCTGTTATAGATTGAAAGCCAATCAACCTATTTCACCTTTCATGACTGTTGGTTCAGAATCTTTTTTATCTTTGATAGAACATGATCATTATAATTCTTTTGTGAAGTTTTTACCAAGATCTATCCAGAAAAATCCTCAGTGTTTTGCATTGAATTGGGTGAATTATCACGGAACACGTTATGCACCAAGAATGGCATTGACAGTTGGAATCGATGAAGTGTTGTGTCCTATTTTTGGTGAAATTGAAATTATTATAGTTAACGATAATCAACCCACATTTATATGTACTTCATTGTTGAACCTGGGCTATGATGAACATGTACAGGGTTATGAAGTATAAAATTCAAACAGTATCTGGTTTTGTAAAATTGCTGAAAATCTTGTTGACCCATTCCCATCTTATGCACACCGCACGGCTGATGGTAGAAAAATAGTCATACCACGAACTGCTGTTTGAGATGAGTATACGACAAAATATGTCTTCATTCTTTCAGTATATCAGTGTACTCAACTCATCCCTGATGTTCATTGTACAGCAAGAATAATTCGGAATATTTATATATATATTCATTCGTATATATTTATCACAAAAATATTCTACATATTCATTCATTATTCATTTATTATAAGAGTATGCAATTTTTTTAGAACTCTCATTCAAATAGCAAAACTACATCGTGATAAGTTATTATGATTAAAATTCTACGATATTGAAAAACATTTTGATTTTTTTTTGTGGTTGAACATTTCATCACATTATACATTATCCACGTGAAACAGAAAATGTTTTGTTTTCTTGTGTTTGAATTGTTCAAAATATATAATTAGTAGTAGTACATATCATTTAGATGATGCGACTCCTAGCATACGTACCTGGAAGATTGAAACTTTGAGTGACGTAAAATATTCTTAAAAGCTTTCATAAGGATATTCTTAGTTGATATGAATCATATACGAGTCATGTATGATTTTGACGGAACATATTTTTACATGACCCATGAAAATTTTCAAATCTATGACGAATAGATAAAATATGCTTCATATATGGTGCATATGTGGTTCATCTATGCTTGATATGTGGTTAATTTTTACTAGTGATTTTTCATCAATTCTCAACTATTTAGTGATATTTTGTTCGGATAAAAACAATTGCTAGATATTTTGAGAAAGGTGATGTTTCAAAGAATCATGAACAGTACATGTGATTAGAGAGTCTTCGAAAAATATTTATACCCTTCAGTGTCACTCATTATAAATACATTGTCCAAATGTACACTTCAATATAACAGCATAAGAGAATAATTATATCACTAATATACTACGTCATGTTACACAAATTCTGTCATATAATTCTTATATTTTTGTTTCCAATATATCTTTTTATATACCTTTATTTCTTTCGCGATTCTTCATTATACACCAAAGACACTATTAGTACTATATATATATATATAGATTTATATATGTGTGAAACACTTTTTAATTGTAGAATAAATCCTGCGCAATAAAAAATATATAGCCGTGTTTTAATTTTTTATCAAGATTAATTGTATAGAATGTTCTGTTTTCGTGTTCACATATTAGAGTAACACGTTCATTATTAGAATTACATTTTCATACAAAATCATTCACAATTTAACAAATTATGAAAATGAAAAAATCCGTTGAACGTGGTCCAGATTGAATTGGGAACTGACTGATTGTGCTTGACTTTTTGTTTGCGCTATCATTATTATTATGATCAATATTATTATAATTATCATTATTATTATGGTGAAGCAATTGGAAATGACATGCCATCTTTATAATCATGATAACGATTATTGTTATAATATATTGAGTGAATTTTATGTATTGACGTGGTCATTTTTCGAACGCAGCAGTTGAATTCGCTGTTCGTTATTCTTATATATAGTTTAATTTTGTTAGATTCGTTGAAACAAATTTATACGAGTGAAATTTTTGCCATTTTTTACCCAGAACTGTCAAATCACTGACAGATTCTGGAAATCCATGGAGTACTATAAAATCGAAAAGATTACCCAAATTAAAATTACAATTATGTTTAATTGTGATTTTGATTTGGTTAATCTTTTTCGTAATGTAATTTCGGTAATTATTCTAAAAGTACATTGACAGAACAATGATGGAAGTATTCCTTGAATAAAATGACTATCCAAGGAGCATTAGGAAGATACAGGTATATATGTGACTCCACTAGATTCAGACATTTATGCGCCCGTATCTACTCCAGGGTCATCTTTGATCGCTATCTTTGGAAAATACACTGAGGCTGAGGGGAAAAAGCGTAATTTGGTGCTGTATTGCCAAATTCCCGTAGCAGAAATGATAAAATGTTACACTGTGAGAAAAGCAGCGTGAACATCACAATCTATTGATAAAGTAGATACATCACGAATAATGAAAGATAATCGCTTAGTATTTTCAATAAATGACTATTTGAATCGAAATTTAATGACCTAATTCTGAGCGATGATCTTCTGTTATCTGCAATGTCTCCACTCTGTCAATGAAGATTGTAATTTTTTCGCCGTTTTTGTCACAACGTAACATTCAATTAATTCAGCCACAAGAAGTTGCCAATACAGCAACAAATTTTGCTATCCTGACGAAAAATTTTGTTGCTGGATGAGCAAATTTTTTGCTGATACAGCTAATAATGAGCTGAGTCAGCAAAAACACAGTTTGCTATGAAAATCCAGTCGTATCTAAATAATACTCATAGCAAAAAAAATTTGCTGTAGTAGCAATTTGTTTCCAGCAAAGACGTTTTGCTAGGTGAGCAAAGCTATTTGCTATTCTATATATAATACTTAAAATTTGCTGGCCCAGCAAATTTTTTGCTGTCCGAGCAAATTTTTTCTCTCCGTGCAAAGAAAAAAATTTTTTCCCACACCTGCACGGAAAGTTGATGTTTTCTGACCTATTTTTAGGGGAGAAAGTGCTGAATTCCAAGCGAATGTGTCACAGCGGGAGGAAAATACAAACTATCTTTTCGTTCTGAAATATGCATATGAATATTTCATATACAATTAAACAGATGATTTTCACTTTCCTTGCAGTTGTGGGAAAAAATAGTATGTTCACCTCGGGGAGAAGTGGGAAATTCCCACTTTCCCCCTTGATGAACGATATACTATTATTCCATCAAGACAACGCACCATATCACAATTCAATCAAAACAATGGCAAAACTACATGAATTGAACTTCGAACTGCTTCCACATCCACCGTATTCGCTAGATTTGGCTCCCAGCGACTACTGGCTGTGCGCAGGCCTAAAGAATGCCCGCCGGTAAGAAATTTCGCTCAAATGAAGAGGTTATCGCTGAAACTGAGGCTTATTTTGAGGCAAAAAATAAATCGTTCTACAAAAGTGGTATTGAAATGTTAGAGCGGCGCTGGAATGATTGCGTTGTTTTTGGTGGAGATTACGTTGATGAATAAAGCTAATTTCGAACAAAAAAAACCCGTGTTTTCTTTATTAGACCCGGGACTTTTCAGCCCATTTGTTACATACGTTCGACATATATGCATAGCACTTATGAAACGGTCTCATTCGAATGTGCATAGAACATAGAACATATTTCTAATATTCTAAGAACGTTCATTGCATATTCTGGTGCTACTTGGGTTGCCACAGACTAGTTAAAAACGAACCGTTACCCAACGATTCTTGCATTAAATTTTTCACTTTTCATCAGAAACGTGTCATTTTGACGAAGAATAATATTTGAAAAAGATTCTGCACATTTCTCTAGCTATTCTTAAGTATAATCGAAGGAAATTTGCTTTTTTTGTTCTAGACATAGAATTGTTGAAGATATTGGATCACCTAGGAAGGAAGGAGAATCCTACGGTCAACATTTTTTTATTAAAAAAAAAAAATCCCCACAAAAAAATACGCTTCGAAAATTATTAGCGAGATAAAAACAGTTCGTTCATTGAATTTTGTTGAATTCCATCATCCCGGCGAATAAAATCTCAGCCTATTCTGTAATGATGCACGAATGTTAGGTATAAAATAAATTGATAGAAACTGAATATTAATGTTGCTGAAGGTTTAATCGTTTATTGAAACGAATTAGTACTCAAATAACAAGATACTCAGCTGTCAAAGACCTAAAATCTTGCACTACATTCTTTGATCGATGTTTTCAGTTGGAAAAATTAGAAATAATTCGTTCAAGAAGATAAATGACAATGATTCATCAGATTTTGTGAATTTGAATTTTCATTTAGTTTTTGTGAACGATTCAAACTTCAAGAACATGAATATTTGTCAAAAAAGATTCGATCCGTTAAGATTCACACATCAGTACTATTTGTCATCGTTTTGAAGCGATCTAATACTTCGAAGCATTAAAACTATCACCGAACTATAAATATCAATCTGACAGCTCTCCTGAAAGATCTTCTTTCAAACTTGCCTTGATGTGTTGCATGTAATACATTCAAGATATAACGTTATTGGATCGCTGGATCAAATTATCGTACCATTAGGAGTTGGAATTCCCAAAGAGAGAGTTGAATAATGGATAAGGGATACGAACTTCACAGAAAATTGACTTTCATGAGGTGATGCATCAGTATTTCACTTTCCTCGAGATAAATAGCACAGTCCAAAGCTTCATCTTCAGTCATTTGACCTATTATCTAATCCTTCCTCAATGCTTTATGAAAATATATTGTTGATTAGTGTCCATCTCACAATGATACTGGTATATAGTTTCAATCCTCTCGAATGGATATCGATTCTAATAGAATTAAATCTAGAATTCATGATGAAATTTTATCAACTCGTGTTACATAACGGTTATAATGTTTTCAAGTTTACCAAAATTCAATGGAATTATAATCAGAATTCTCTGAAATCAATTGAAATAAAGAATGTTGTTATTGTGACTGAACCTTATTATCGATTCTAATAAATCAATTATATGGAATAATGAGTAATAATTTTTATGAAATCCATCTCTTGCGTTGCTAGTTTTGTCCCGCTATCAAATAGAAATAATTCCCGAAGAGCCCTTAGGAAAATTTACTTCATTCTGACCAAAAAAACTTCATTTTTCCGCCAATTTTTTGGAGAAAGTGAATGGTTTTGGTCGAAATGACGTAAATTCTCCTTAGGGAAAACATGAAGCCCAAACGTTCAAAATAGATCAACATAGATTAGGCTGGAGCTCCGTTGGAGCGAAGTTTTAGGTTTTTCAACGTTTTACAAAGTTTAGATGAACATTTCAATGTTCGCTTGAGAATGGTTTCAAGAAGGGTTCATGAAACGTTTGTTAAAGGTTCTCCGGAGATTCATTCGAGTTCCAATTGAGTATGAATCAGAGAGAATTTAAACTATAATCATGATATCCTTTATCGTTCAGTTTTTCGTGAAGGAAACATAACTAAAAAAAACTTATATTGAAAAATTGAAACTCCAGTGAATCTTCTGTGAATCCTCAACGAACGTTCTGGGTACCTTTCTTGAAATTATTCTCAAGCAGACATTATATAACGTTCATGAGACCTTCTTCGAATATTCATTAACCTAAACTTGAGCCCCAACGGAGCTTTAGTCTGATCTATGTTGATCTATTCTGAACTTTTGTCGGAGCTTCATGTTCCCTTTGGGTTCATTTCTTTCAAACAAATAATCCTTCATGAATAACGGAATCTATGGGTCAAATAAATCGTGAAGTAAAACGTTGATTTGATACACAAATTAATCTTCCTTCCTATTTCACAAGATCAATTTCATATTATCAACATATTCTCATAATTAAAAAAATCATTCAATTTTTCGGTTTCAGCGAATTGTAACAAAAATTATTAGAAGTCCTTAAATCGTAATAATAACACCAAGATAAACTTGAGAGGAACAATCCGAATGGAAGAATCTTCAATATTGTATATAATTTATCTATAATTCAATACAGTTGATGTATAAGCTATCTACAATTATATATAAATTATATATACTTTCGAAAAATTTTCAGCAGTATAAGCCACGTGTACAGAATATAAAATGTATATATGATTTTCATACAATTGATCCATAGCCCAATATTTTTGCTTGAAGAAATTTTTTTCTCTTTCCATGTATGAGCTTGAACAATTTGCATAAAGCTTGAGTTGCATACGTTGAGATTCTGATTAATCTTTGTTTTTATATGTTTCTAATTGATCGCTTGCTGCAAACTCATTACATCATCAAAACAGCTTTGATTTGGAATTTCAAAGTATTTGATGATTAATGCGCATAACGCAAATTTTATTGTTTTCGCGTGAAACTGAATATGCTGATGTAATGTTGAACACGAATCGAACGCTGCTACAATTACAACCTTTCGGTGACTACTTTTTGAAAGACAATAATATGAAAAAATATTTTCCAAAATAATATCATTCGGAATCAACAAATTCTTCGACAACTGATTCACATATTATGATGAATTTATGTACTTACTCAGCCATGTTTCGGTCTTCCTTCGTATGTGACGCGTTTAGTCAGTCAATGATTTACGACAACGATGGTGCTGCGTTGTTTCCGAAAAATGACTCGTTAGTTATATTATATATATAAATATGAAATAATAATAGCACTTCTAAGGAGTATTCAAATCGTAGAATAATAATACCAAAATATCTAAATACATCGAAGTATACAGTATGAGAAAGTATCACAGTTCACCGACATCACAAACAATATATCACCGACGATTGAATAAATATTGAAAATAAGCTCAATATTGTGAAAATTTTGTTCATCGGACGTAATTTTCACAAAAGCCAATTACCGATCATACGGCCGATCTCGTAAAAGCCTACGAGCAGTTTTCTTCGCGTACGATTCATCTGTTCGAACTTGCCTATGTTTATTCGATCCTATTATTATCCAATATATATCAGAGAATTGTCAAATTTGTCGAACTTTTAGAAATGAGAAGAGCGTGCACTGTTCTCGAAGCATCAAGCAAATCTACTCGCCACTAGCGTGGACGAAAGCCTCTTATATAGACCACGGGAGTGTTGTGTCGGGCTCCGTATAGTCTGTCTCGTGTGTTTCGTTCGAACAGACAACGAATGTGCATGCTTTTCTCTTGTTCGTTCGCTCGTTCGCTTACCCAAACACGTGCGACAACTTTACGATACGTGTTGATACAGTTCTCTCGTGGTAGGGAAAATGCATATGGTAGAGGGAGAAGATAAGGGATGTGGTGGTACTAGTTGTAATAATAGTGGTAGAAGTTGTGGAGGCTGGTTATCATAGTAAATATGGCGTCTTGCAATACGATGACAATGATCTTCGAGTTGGCGATGGTGATGGAAAGAAGCGCGCGCGAATTTCGTTCAACTTTTATAAAGAACGCACGCATGCCCCGTGAGATTCAAGCGCACGTGCTAACTCTCAGCGACTTCCCAGCTCCGTGCCAAAGATGGTCATCGTCTTGATGAGATTGATCGGAGTGTGCGAAAACAACATATTTGACTCTTTGCCTTCATTCAACCGCACCGCTCTTTTGATGATCGAATCCTATACACTATAAAAATTAATCGGAATTTTCCTGTATGTAGCAACTGGAAAATTCTGATTGAGTGATAAGAAATCAATTCCAAGTACGTGTGAAATTTATTATGAATTTAATTGAAAATTCCAAACTATAGGAAATTGTTACCATCATTTTATGATAAACTTCCGGTAAAATACGGAAAATATATGATGCATGTATGTGTTAATTACTGCATAACATTGATATGAAGTTTTTTATTGAAATCTTTTACAATCTCCGAATTCACGAAATGTTATGAAAATGTTCCAGGTAGAAACGTGAATTGTTCTATATAGAATCCTAATTTGTATTTCAATGAATCACATCGTGGTTTGAATTATTCTAATCTTCTCAGAATGCCACCCACACAGCACATCCACCGATGTCCACGTCGCATCTCCGTGGAGGCGAGGTGGAAGAAAGGGAGACTTGGATACAAGGTGGAAAGAACGGAGAAGCGACGTGGAGGCGACGGAGAAATGTCCGCGTGCTGTACGGGCAGGGATTGAACTTTGTGAACTAATCTCTTGTCGCAATTTCTATATGCCGTGATGAGTAGAAGTTACGAGCAACGCTATTTCTCTTCGCGCTTTTATGAGATGATCGTATGAAGTAATGTGTGATTTTTCATATTTTAATTTTTATGAAGGCTGTGTGTAACTTCTATTAAATTTGCGTATATTTTTCATGAGATATTTCATTCGTATTGAATTTTTGTTGATAATGTTTGATAAGGTTGAATAAAACATATAAGGTTCGGTACTTTTACTATGACACACAACGTTGTTGGTAATAAAATCAGAAATCATATCAAAAGTAAATTCGATGAATCACTATGGTCAATGTACCGACGTTTGTAGAATTTTCATGTATTTGAACAAGGAATGAATAAACTTCAAAGCTCTCAAGTTTATCTTCATCACTGAAAGATGAAAACAAAATAATAAATGTCACACGTGTTCTTTCGTCTACGTGAATTTGCGTTTGACAATACGTTCTAGTTTCGGTGAAATATTCACTAAAGGTCGACTGAATGATTGGTTTCGTCCTGTAGCCTTTATCGTAGAGTGCATGTTTTGTACCTTAATATACAAACGTGAGAATGTGGAGAATTTTTCATGTCGTGTTATATCAAGCATGTGAGAATTTTTGTTTCTGATAAATCACAGTCAAACGATGTCGAAAATATGTGATTATCACTTGATGTGATATAATGTGTTTTTTTTTATTGCACTTGAAATAAAATTGAAGTTTATGTTCATAATAATTTCTGATTCATAGGACGCTACGTACCACGTCACGAATTGGAAATTATGTCTATCATTTTATGTTTCACAATGAATAAAAATAATGCCAAAATTCTATAAAGGAACATTGTTACCATGATTTTTCAACTTGAGATGAAATGATGTTTCCGAAGGAAAATTTTTCGCTTTAGTTGAGAATCGAAGCTTTTTCACAGAAAGAAAAGAATAGTTGCAGCAACTACTTAAATAGTCGATTTTCGACCATCTACTTAAGTACTTGCTGCAGCTACTTAGTAGTCAGGACAAGTAACACGTTAGCTGTCTCAACTACTTCAAAATACCTCAAGTATTTACGTTAGTTAGTGCAACTAATCAGTTACTTGTCCTGACTACTGTAGCTGACAAGTAGCTGGAGCAACTCCTTAAGTAGATGGTCGAAAATAGACTAATCAAGTAATTGCTGCAACTATCTCTTCTTTTCCGTATTGTAGCATATATAACTAATGTATATCCCGTGTAGAAATTCCATCAGTAACGCCATAATAATAATCGGGGCCTAACAAGGATTAAATGGTGAATGTGAGGTAAGAATTATTACAACTTAATTGGGTATCAACAGGGCACCCATCGGGGCCGGAATAATTCCATTTTATACCTGCTTTTTTCATTAATCATGGAGAAAATTTGATAAAATATGAATAAAATTGAAGAAAATGGAAGAAAAACAATTTGATTCATCAGTTGAAGGGTAATTCATAGTTTTATTTACAATTCAAACTCATTCAAATTTGTGAATAATACGAATAGAGGTTATGAATCATTAAGCTAAAACCAGCAACCTAAAGCTAGCAGCTAATTGTTGTAACTTTTGATTCAATGTGGTTCCAGCTGTGTTCACATCAAAAATCAATTGAGTGGCATTCTACTAAATGTCTCAGATATTTGAATCTTTGATAAAAGTTTTGTGGAAAAAGTTATGATAATCGGCTGCTAGCTACGGGTGCCAGTTTCAGTTTCGTTTATAAGTCAGACTCCATTTCAAAAAACAAATCTTATTATCGAAAATCTACATCTAACAATGAGTATTTCCATCATTCATACTTCTAATACCAAGAATTGCGTCTATTTCTTTTTGCGGAGCTAGCGAATGTTGCGTAATTGTCGAAAGCATGAAATTTTCATCGGTAAATCAATTCAACGAGTACAAGTGTAATGGGGATCAGAAATATTACTTTTCCAAATATTTCCAAGTTGAAATGATCTAGGGATTCGCGAGTTTTGTAACGCTTGACTAGCCTAAAACTAGACACTCGCAAGTGCTTCATGCATTTAAAAAAATGGTAGAGTGTCGCAGTTCCGAAGGTCCATTTTCCCGAAAGTCCGATATACCGAAATATTCCTAGATGTTACTAGCCATCTAACTATTATATTCTAAGGTACCGAAATTTTGTCGCGACATTGCAGCTTCCACCGTGTGTTTAATACCCATGCAGAATATGCCGACTTCCAACCAACCATAACAATCGAAACAGTACTGGTACAACACTGATTACCAGGGTTGGTTGCCAACGTTGTAACGTGGTTGAAGTAACAACCAGTACAATGTTGTTGTAACGCCGATAGTCAATGCTGATTTGCCAACGTTGATTTAAAACTCGTTCAACGTTGTCCATTATGTGTGGTTTAATACGGCAAAATTTTGAAGAAATTATTATTCATGTTCTCGAATTGACTTTTTCACATGTTTTCGGATTATTCATTCGTTTCAAGAAACGATTCAAACTTCAGCAACATACGAACAGATGTGTTATATTTTTTACTTTCAATATAACCATGGACATTAGCTGAAAATATATAATTATTTTCATTAGCTACGTACAAAGGCTCAAATGGATTACCATCACCGGTTGAAAATCAATTGTCACACCGAAAAAACCATATTCTAAGATTGAGAGGGCGCATCTAACTTTAAGAACATTGGCATCTAAAATAAGCGCCAAGAATATATTCTTGTTATAAGTGAGCATTCCTTTTATACTGAGAATGACGTGTAGTATTCTCATTTTAAGACTACTACAGGATTCCCATTTCAAGGATACACCGAAAAAACGATATTCTAGGATTGAGAGGAATTTATTCTTCACTCTTCCTCTAAACCAATCCTCTTATTATAAGACTAACCGCCTCTAATTTTTAGTGACTTCATAAGATATTCTTCGTTTTAGAGTAAATTCTTGGAATAAGAATATTCCCAAATCATTTTAAATAACCCTGGCGAAAAAACGGCGTGCACATAAAGTTCAAACAGCATACCAATAACCATACCAATTCAAATCGTGTGGCAAAAGTTAGAAAATCTGTCAACTCAGCTCACGGCACATATGTATTCTATCAGCATTTCTTCACTAAACGAAATCTAGGCAGGAGAAATGTATCAAAATTTAGTAAAATCAAGTTGGTACAGAGTAAGAGAGGACAGATATATTCATTGAATTTTATTGGTTATTATAAAAATCTTGATAAATAAGGGAAGGCTATAGAAGATCCAATGTGTCGTCTTTTAATATTTTTACTCCAATAATGTTGTATCATGTTCCTACAAATGAATGTTATTATATTTATGAAACAGGTTCAATACACATGTTTCCTCAACCTACTAGTGAAAAGATACAAAAATGCACACAATACAAAATCATTGACCAAAAATATTGAGAGACGATAAATTGAGCCATACATACCCTAACAGCGAAATGCTGAACAAATATGCAGCAAATTGCTGAAAACGTACAACAACAGTTTGAAGCAATTTGCAGGGACGTTGCGTCGCCAAATGCGTAACAATATGCTGTAAATCTAGGATTTTAGCTTGAGTTGTTATCGTGTTGCTGGGAAGTTGCTTGGTTTCATGAAACTCTCAATCACATACGTAGCAAATTCCCAGCAACTTTACGGAAACTTGATGAACAACTTAAGAGCAACTATTGCACAGCAACTTTTGTTGTATGGGTAGCCTTTACGTATTTATCAACATTTTTATAATAACCAATAAAATTCAATGAATATATATCTGTCCTCTCTTACTTTGTACCAACTTGATTTTACTAAATTTTGATACATTTCTTCTGCCTAGATTTCGTTTAGTGAAGAAAAGCTGATAGAATACCCATGTGCCGTAAGCTAAGTTGACAGATTTTCTCACTTTTGCCACACGATTTGGACTTTCCTGATCAATATAGATTCCACCTGACTTTCAAACTCTTCCCACAAGTTTATCATCACCCTAACAACGAATTCAACTCAGAAAATAAGGCTTTTTCCTCAAATTTGAAAATTTCAACATGAAGAGTACTCTTCAATTTGAAAAGTAAAACCATCCGTCGAGCTGCAAGTGAATAATCCAAGTTTTCTGCAATTCATTTTGAACATTTTTTGACATATTTCTGATCCAATGAGTTCTTCATGACTCATATGTATTACAAAATTAATATGATCTCTGAGTTTTTGCCTAGAAGTACTGATGTAAGTATTTGAAGAAAATTCATTTTCACTGCATCAACAAATTACGATTTTTTGACATGTTACAACAGCTATGACTGATTTACTAATTCATTTTGCACTTACTAACAGATTTTTTGATACACATTATTCAAGAAATAACCACCACACATTTCACAAAAATAATTCATCCATTTTTTGATCACATAAATTTAACCTCACATCTGTCAACCGAAGTGCAATTTTCACACAGGCTCATAGATTATTATATTCAACCGATGGATCATTGAATCGGATAAACACGTCACTTCAATTGATCTTTTCTAATGCATCGCGTAGATACCGGTTTGACGGTACAGAAAAATTATTACTGATACTGAATTTGAATGATTTGCAAGTCTAGTCTAGTCGGTGTAAGAACTCCGGTAACAGTTTCAACGAAAATATCACCATATAATATGTTATTGCTGTTATTTGAAAATTTGTAACTCATCAGAATGATAAGAGAAACATTCTTAATAGTATACAGTCGGAGAAGAATATTTAAAATTCATCAATAACAACGTGTTCAAAAATATTCCCGTTACCCTGGTGAAAATGGAGCGTTCTGGGAAGAGTTACAAAGACGTTATTAGAGAGTCCTATAACAGTAATCGGAGGGTCAATTCAAAGTATCAGAAGCGTTTCGGAGGAGTCATTTGGCGGATGTAAAGCGTGCATGAAAGTGAGCCCAAAGACAGTAAAAACAAAGAATTTGCAAAGGGGAATCGAACCAAGAACTTCTGAACTCGGGAGAAAGTCCTTTACCGCTAGGCTAACATCGGTGATTGAAATATTGGAACTTTATTCCCCTGATGAACTGTATCATAAGGGAATGTGCTATAAATTCAATCTTTCTCATTGAATTAGAATGATTTTTCATCCTGGAAGTTTACAAATCAATTTCAATATCCCATGTGTAATCATTAAATGTGCAAAAGACTTTAATTAACTTGCACATATCAAACATCATCAAATTACAGTTCGATAATTCAAAACAATTGTTGTTTAGTAATTATATTCGTAAATGTATCTTGAATACGAATGAAATTTTTTAGCTCAACAACTGGTATAAAAGGTAAAAATACCCTCTAAACATTCTAACCTCAAAATCATATAATTCTCAATCAATCAAAACATATATACAAGGGAAGTCCTATAAGCGTGTTGAAAACCTTCACTACCGAGACATCGTAAACATCAGGAAAGAGTTATTGAAGAGTGTTCAGTAAGAAGGGTGCGTTGAACGTTCAATGAACTGTGATAGTACGCTCAACCAAATTTGCCTTAGAGTCATTTGGCGGTCGAAACTTTTCACAAACGCTTCTATCACTTTATTGCACGCTTTGACGGTGTTTCAAGCACGTTCGATTTTTACCAGGGTAGATCTGTTACCGGACTCCTCACACCGACTATACAATATTACTTTAATTTATGATGTGAGAATTCATAACTGGCGTACAGCTGTACTGGTCAAAGCGTCATTCTCTTATTAGGGTTAGGATTTTGTGTTAGGTTCGATTCCGCGTGTAGGGCTATGAGATTTTCGCTATTGACCCCCACAGTTTGAACGCTTGTTATCATTAAATATCTTCATCAAGATAATTTCCACCAGGGAGTTCGATTGCTGTAGAACGCGGTTCTAGCAACTGACATTGGAACATGTTTCCATACATCTATTACACATACAGTACGAGATCGACAAGGATTCCAATAATTTTTTTGTGAATGATTTGAAATTATTTTACAATTGCTGTAATATATGGGTAGCGTTCATTTTTCTTATTTCTTTCATCAATTTTAGAACTAAACTAAGAGATTATGTTCATTCATATGATAATATTATGCAAAAATGAATATTATTTCATAGTCAACTGCATCATTTATGTGCACGTTTAATATCATACGTGCGCATAAATTATTCTATGTCATATCACCACGTAA
This sequence comes from Gonatopus flavifemur, assembly GCA_018340375.1. Taxonomy (NCBI): domain Eukaryota; kingdom Metazoa; phylum Arthropoda; class Insecta; order Hymenoptera; family Dryinidae; genus Gonatopus; species Gonatopus flavifemur. The sequence goes on along the minus strand of JAFFJZ010000077.1, from coordinate 253,785 downwards.
TTGACATATGAAAGGGGTCATGTTTTGCAAAACATTTATTATTACGAATCCATATTCAGCTGGATATTCTGGATGTGGGAATAGTAAATATTATGAATAATTGAGGTTAACGCATAGTTGCAATGTTGGTATAAAATGAAAAACCAGTACTGATTCAGGGTTGATGTTAACGTTGACCCAGTATTGGTGAACAACGCCGTACCAGTGTTGATCAGCGTTATCATTCCGGGTTTATTCCAACGTTGTTTGCCAACAGTTGGCAGTTGGCAAATAACGTTATTCCAGTACTGGGTCGTTCGTCAATTTCTGCATGGGTACCTATGAAAACAATGGATTTCTAAAAATAAGATTTGGGGTGTTCCAAGCCAACTAGGCATCGTTGGTTTCACTACCCAGAAAGCATAGAAAGTTCTCTCAACGTTTTGAAAACATGTATTTGGTTTTGCGTGTTTTGGTCGCCGAGGAGTAAGTTTTTTAAATATTTAGAGTACCTGCATTTTGGATGCCCCTGAATACGTTCTTTTCATCTACTACGGGCCGTTCTCATAATGTTTCCTCAACATACTTTCATGAAAACTAACCTTTAAAAACATATGCGCAGCTTCGCACAACGTAATGCACTGAAAAAAAAATTTATTCCAGTCAAATAAATATTTATTTGTCCTGTACCAAAGAAATATTTATTAGAATTAACAAAATATTTTTTGGAACCAAAATAATTTATTTGAATTAAATAGATGGTTTTAATCGTTTATTTGATTCCAATAAATTATTTTGGTTCCAAAGAATATTTTGTTAATTCTAATAAATATTTCTTTGGTACAGGACAAATAAATATTTATTTGACTGGAATAAATTTTTTTTTCAGTGTGTAAACCTTTATTGAACACGTTTCCAGAACGTCGTACGGTGCAAATGAATAGAACGAACCAGGACATTTGCACGTACCTGGGACATACATGTGACGTTCTTAGAACATCCCGAAACGTTTTTTCCACGTTCTCTGTGTAATCAAGCACGTTTTTTGAACATTCAAAAAACCTCCCGTTGCTGTATGGGTAATACGAGGATTTGTAGATGTTCAACACACCACAGGATTTTGCATTTCGGTGTATCGGACTTTCGGGAAAATTGACCTTCGGGACTGAGACACTCTACCGAAAAAAGTGTGTGGTTATCCGAACGATCTGAAGTATGGATTTTCCTATGAATTCAAATTAGAGTATTTTGGTAGAAAGAAAGCATGCTCGGATGGTAACATTCGTATTCTTCAGGGTGTCTACCGGCTGAAAATTCTGTGCGTCATTGGTTATTCTATTCAACGTGAATTTTTGGTGGGTTGATTCCGTTAGAAATTTGGTTTGACTGAAATTGAGGACTAGAAATGTGACCCATGAACAGATTTGAGCAACGCTGTTGATATAAAAATGAATTCCTGATGAATGAATATAAATCATCAATCTCATATCAATTTATTTAAAAAATGTCATGACAGGAACATTTCAAATCGAAGAATTATAAAAGCTTGTGGATACTAATCATATAACATATATAAGCTTGAGTGATATCTATGGGAAATGTCTTGATTTTATATTTTTACAAATAAAAATGTATGAATAGTTGATAAGATATGATGATAATAAAAACAACAATAATAATAATACACGATCAATAATAATGTTCACACTCAAGGATTATTTTTAGAGTATTTTTCTGTCTAATAGAACAAAGTACGAAGTAATGAAATTATAGTTGAATTTTGGAGGTAAGGGGTCTTCTGACCAAAAAAGTTTTTGGCCGAATGGACATGATTTGACAATCGCTAGTCATTCTTTAGTATTTTCTGAAATCGATTAGTGATTGTCAAATCATATCGATTCGGCCAAAAGACCCCCTACCAATTTTGGAATATCTTGAATACAAAATTTGCTACAATATATTCGGGAGCTCTAGTGGATCATGCATAAATACATACATACATATATGTATATATACATATACAAATATACAAATATACACACGTAAATTCATTTATACATCTATTTACACATATACACATACCCATATCCATGTTTATATCTATATACCGGGTGTTTCATAGTTCACTGAAAGAATTTCACAGGCGGATTTCCGGTCTGAAAAATTTTTGTTGAGTCTTAGTTTTTGAGACAGGAGCATTTTTAGGATTTTTTTCAAATCCAAATCATTCAAAAGCACTGTGTGTTACATATTTGAGCTTGACACGATTCGTCAAGTTGAAAAATCGCGGATCTCTGAGAAAAAAATCAAAGTATCCAGTCATAGTTGTAGCTATAATAACTCAAAGTTGCTGGATTCTGATCGGCTGGAAACCAAAAAATTTCAAATTGCTATAACCTTAAATCGAAAAATGACAGAATAGTACATTTTTTCCAGAGATCTGCCGTTTCCTAACTTAACTAATGGTGTCAAGCTCAAGTATGTAACACACAGTGCTTTTGAATGATGTGGATTCGAAAAAAAAAATATAAAAATTCTAATATCTCAAAAACTAAACCTCGAACAAATTTGGCCGAATAGGAAATCATTACATTTTGACTGCAGAATAACGCCTGTGAAGTTTTTTTAGTGGATTATGAAACATCTAACTTGACTCATACTTCGTAGAGTTGAAATAACCTCCCTTTCCTTCGGAAAAAATAGAATTGATTGTTTATGAATCAATCAACTATATCTGCTTCGATAATATTCGAGAATTTGAAGTAATTTCGAGATTCATTCTTCAATTATGTTAGCTAGGACACTATATTTGGATGTAAGATGATTGTTATGGGCCTGATTGTACCCTCATAGGCACCCGATTAGGACCTGATCGTTTATGCGTCACATTCCACATCGATTCCTCACTTGGCCCTGATTTTTTTGGATTGTCCCTAATTGAATCCTGATCAATCTTTCCACACGGGATATCGATTGAATTATCTTATAGAATCACTGGGAAAAATGTTACAAATCGTGTGCGAAGGAATTTTCATAATAACTAAGTCCCAAAGTTTTCCCTATCCATTTCCTCAGGTTTGCAGGATTTCCGTATTTTTTTCCAAATGGAGAAGAAGAGAAAATCATAGAAAAAAACGAGGAAATTTTACAAGGGCGAGGGGAATTCTCCTGAGCCCCTGTATACAATTTCGAATCAATTTCTCAAAATAGCATGAATTATTAATTTGGGTGTTTCGAACCATGGTGTTTAGAGGCGGGTGAACCTTCAATGTTGAATCGGACCTGAATTGAAATTTGAAGTTGTTATTGGATTATGTGGATAATACGCCGAAAGAGAATAAATGTTGAAAGGAACACAAAACACGAAAGTAGCAGTGAGGTCAATTCCACAACCTTCAATTCAGTGGACCCATGCAAGAATCGGTTGTACGCTCGGAAACCTAAAAAAAGTATTGTCCAAGCCGTGACGTCCAGGGCTGCGGAGTCGAAGCTTTCACACAGCCGACTCCGACTCTGACTCCGGACCACTTGAAATTTCCCACTCCGACTCCAGCTTCGACTCCAGCTCTAGTGTTTATTCTCATGAATAAAAATTTCAAAAGAACCAAACTTGGACATAAGATAGACATTATTCGTTATCGAGGTTTTTCGACCTGTGTTTCAATATTTCATTCATTGATATATTATTCAAGTTCGATTCGCTAAATATGTCGAGGCTAGAATGCAAACAATTAACGGACTTCCAAGTCATAACTGATTTTAATATTCTATTACAAAATTGTATGCATGAATTATTTCTCCCATCAACATTGTTCGACAGATATAAATATTCCAAATGTTAGGAAAAAACTTCGTCAACAACTTTCGACAAACAATTTCCTCTAAAACTTTCATTCATGAACCGTTGATCTGATGCGGTACATAAATTTGTATGTTTTTATATGCAACAGCTTATTGAACGATTAGAACCAACAGGGTGGATGAAAAAGCATGTTTCTTGATTATTTCAAAATATAATAAACACAAGAATCAATAAATGAAAAATATTTTGTTTCTGAATGTTTTCATTATTCACTGTGGAAAATAAATGTGGGATATTTAACCAAAAATATTCCACCATGAATAGGGAACTTGACATCTTGATTTGGTAGAGTTTGCCCTTACTTTTTGAAGGATTCAACACCCAAAAAACAGAATAGTTCCTCAAAATGGAGGAAAAATCCCCTATTTTTGATGGAAAAATAATTCTCCCACGACCAGGGGATAGAATCCGCCATTAAAGTGAGGATTAACTCCCATATTTCCTCTAGTGTTTGTAAATCTGTCACATTTCTGATAACATCGGTGAATCAACACAATCTGCAAATGATTCTCAAACAACTCCAAAACGATTTCCGTTCTGGTAATAAGAATAAGTGCAATATAAATCTATTAAGCAAATTAGCGTGGAGTGATAGCAAGATTCGTTGGAAACGAGCAGTATGGAGCTTTTTGGATAATTAGGTAATAATTGAGGACTTATCTTTCATTTGAAACTTCCGTATTCATTGCAATACTGTCGTAATACAACTTTTACACTATCTGGAATACATTAATCGAAACAAACTTTTGCATAAGAAATTTGGAATTTATTTGGAACATGAATAACAATCTATGAAGAATTTTGAATGATAAAATAGTCGATTAAGAATTCGTTCTCAAGAATAGAATGGCTTCTATCAAATCATTTTTCAGAGAAGCGCGTAAATCTGATTTGATGACTTTTAAAGAAGAAAACAGTCTTTCAAATTTGTTTGTATCAAAGAAATATTCATTTGGACGTATTCAAATAACAATTTCTTAGATTCGAAAAAACGCTTTTTTTCTGTGTATATAATGTGATGAATTTGTTCAAAGGCATAATAAGTTCAACTACATACATGATATTTCTGACTATTTATTATAGCTATTCCTATTTGTATTATGCATGTAATAAGAACTTCTCTCAGTGTAAAGGAGGGGAGTGGATTGCAAACTTGTAATACTGATAAAAAGAGAGATAAATCCCACACAGCAAATCAGTTCAGAAAGAGTGCAAAGAGAATTCAATTTGAATTCAATATGAATTCTTAAGAATTCTTTTTCTACTCTTATGCCGTATACCTATATGGGATTTCAGTGCTGCAACGACCTTAGCCCTCCCTGCAGAAACGAAATCATTCGGAACGATTGATAGTGCAAATCTCTGATGAAAAATGATTCGAATTTATTCAGAATCATTTGAGTCTGAAACGGGAAATTTGAGTCTGAAATGAGAAATGTACTGATTCGAAATTTGTACATTTCTCATTGGAACAATTTAATTTTGATGAGAATCAATTGATTGATCTTTGAATGATCTCAGTTTTACGGGGACGTTACATTTCCACTTAGAGATGTTCTATGACTCCCTTTCTGCATTCTCATACCTTTATATTTCCATTGATATGAAGAATTATAGCACCTTCTTACCGAACAGATCATGAGAACAAACACATCAATTCCTACTCTCATTTCTTGATTTATCTTATTTATGTCAACAGAGAATTCTATGCATTTGATTTCGAAACATTACACTTTGAACTTCGAATCAACGTGTGGAAATACATTGCCCATAAATTCACATATGGATTCCTCGTTTGTGTTGGCGAAAGATTGAAAAAAATTTTTGCATGCAAATTTCATCTCTCAACTGATACACCTGAGATCCATAAGAGTTCATTATGGAACCACTGTTGAAATCTATTACACTGAGAAAAAAATTAGCTTAATCAGAAGAGCATATTTTTTTGATCTGAGAATATATTTTTTTTCTCATCTCAAGAAAATGTGTACTTGATGTAAGAAAATTTTGTCTATATCACACTGTATAGTTTCAAACTAAGTAATTTCTTCTTTCGAAGAAAGTTTTTTTGAATCTAAAAAATATCGGATCGGACTCGGTCAAACCAATATTTTCTTAGTTTAAGATTTTTTTTCTCTCAATGTAATGTGACGAAATCGTTTTTTTTTTATTATTTCTTATACTTATGTGAACGTCTCATATCTATGTTTCACACATAAATACCATGCTCGATATGTATATTCGTGCGTATATCTCACATGCATATTTCATGCATGATTATCCCATGAATATTCCATATTATATCATATATGCATATTCATGTAGGTGTCTTATATATGAGTATTCGATGTAATATTCGATATGCATGTTCATGTTAACATCCTACATGCATTCCATATAATATCCTATATGTGTATTCATATGAGTGTCTTATACATGAATATTCTATGGATCTCGTGTGCATGTTTTATGTATAATATCCAATATGCATATCCATGTGAATATCTTGCATGCACTCCATGTAGTATTCAATATACATATTGTTAAGAATATATCGTACATAAATATTCAGTATAATGTTCAAAATATATATATTCATACAAATATCTCGTATGTGTATTCATAATATTCAATGTGCATACTCATGTGAATGCCTCCTGCATGAATGTCCTATATAATATTCAATGTGCATATTTATACAAGTATCTCGTATGCTTATGTTCTTATTCCCTTTATTATATGCATGTGATTGAACATTCTATATAACATCATCTAAATTAAGCATTAAATATCAAGAAACTAAAAGAATTTCCAATCAGAAATCAAAGATTCAAATTCATATGAATGAATACTCTGGTTATATGTTTCGAGATTCAATTCGTAATTTTGTACAAAAAGAAATGCACTGTAACTCCATAGATATCTATTTAACGTGATCGACGCAAGTTGAAACGTGTCCACCATAGAGTCGCAATGCGTCATGAGTTCACCAAGCGAACCTATTATCTATAATTAATCTATAATAACCTATTATAGTGACAAAGTGCATTTTTCTAATCTACCAAAACAAGTCCACCATGATGGATTTTTATGGTATAAAAACCCATGCATTGGGCCTAAAAGTCAGTCTCTGCTCCAGCTATCAACTCGTCGCTCAACTTCTAACTTCGTGTTCAAATTCAAAGTGTTTTCAATTCAAAGTGTTTTCAATTCAAAGTGTTTAAAATTATTTCAATTCAAGGTGTTTGAAGTTATTTCGATCTGAAGTGTTTGTATCCTTCAAGTGTTCCAGTTTTGAGTATATTCACGAACTTTATTAAGTTTCAAACCTCATTCAACCTTCTGTGTTTCATCGTTTTGGAAACTTTTACTCTCGTAAGTTAATCGTTAAACTTGTGAATAGCTGCACTAAAAGTTCATTCCAGATGAATATTCGTATACATATGTGCATATACTGACCTCCGATTTTCACCCAAGTGTCAAAGATTTGTCACGTTCGAGGAAATTTTCACACGAAATTTTTCAAAAATGCCATACAATAATTTACGATACAATTATAATTCACCTTAAGTGAACGTGAACTTCATTTCAAAACAATTCGCCGACTTCACAGAATTATATTTCGTTTGGAGATTTCCTCGAACGTCGATTGTGCGCCGACGAGCGACGAAGCAACTCGTAACCTTTCTCTCTTTCCCTCGTGTGTGTGCCTCGGCGCGACCACACAACGGGTGCCTCTTTCTACTTTGTCACTCTTTTTCCTTTCTTCACGCCATCTTCAACCTTTTTTTTTCCTCTTACGTTTATGACTCGCACGATGGCTGTCGCCGAACCCAGCTACAATAGCTATTCACATGTATGCGGGTGCATATATGTATTCATATATGCATTTGTGTGCATGTGAATGTACGTAATCGCCAGAATTCTAAATTCTTATATTCCTTTCGTTTAGACACACGGTTGATTGTTCTCCGCGAAGCCACGTGCCGTGGCTTTCAATTGTCGGGGCCAGCAAAATGCAGGCCTCAACAGCGATAAGCCACGTACGAAGGCCCATCGGCAGGGAAATTTGACACCGGATTTCCTAGAAATCTTGGTGGCATGTTGAAGTGCTGATTAGGCTGAGAACAATCAACCTCCCACTTTTCACGATAGATTTCCTTCTTGGCCGGCGATTGCCATCGGGCAGTCAGTCTTCACTTTAACTGCGTTTAAAACCGTTCGGAAAAAGTAAGTACCTTTTCTCTCTCCCTCTCTCTGGGGCGCTGTCCCTCATGGCTGAGGATACCGGCGCTACGGAAGCTCCACCAGGGGTTTATACTTTCCCCTGGTGAAAATCCAAAAAGTTTCACTCACCGTTCTGCGAGCTGGTATGGCACTTGTTTTAGTTTTGATTTATTTAAAATTGTTTTTGGCTATGGGTTTTTTTTTATTACGGATTATGATGTTTTATTGTTCGGGGTGTAGGCCTTGTCCAATTCCCCTGTTTTTTTTGTCTGATGAAACTAAAATGAACCAATACACTTATGCACTAGACTATTTCTCGAGTTCTTCTCTCTCTCTCTCAATCCCTCGCAAGAGCGATGGCACCCATGAGTGCGGAGGAATAAACCGACACCATCAAAAGGGCTCCAGTGTATATCCATCCTCCGAGCGGAAGGGCCCTGAGCTTTTCCTTTTTCGCTCATCCCTTCATAGCTCGGAGGGTGGATACACGAGTTCACTTTTTGGATTTTCGCCAGGGGAAAGTATAAACCCCTGGTGGAGCTTTCGTAGCGCCGGTATCCTCACCCATGAGGGACAACGCCCCAGAGAGAGGGAGAGAGAAAAGTTACTTACTTTTTCCGAACGGTTTTAAACGCGGTTGAAGTGAAGACTGACTGCCCGATGGCAATCGCCGGCCAAGAAGGAAATCTATCGTGAAAAGTGGGAGGTTGATTGTTCTCATCCTAATCAGCACTTCAACATGCCACCAAGATTTCTAGGAAATTCGGTGTCAAATTTCCCTGCCGATGGGCCTTCGTACGTGGCTTATCGCTGCTGAGGCCTGCATTTTGCTGGCCCCGACAATGGAAAGCCACGGCACGTGGCTTCGCGGAGAACAATCAACCGTGTGTCTAAAAGAAAGGAATATAAGAATTTAGAATTCTGGCGATTACATACATTCACATGCATACAAATGCATATATGAATACATATATGCACCCGCATACATGTGAATAGCTATTGTAGCTGGGTTCGGCGACAGCCATCGTGCGAGTCATAAACGTAGGAGGAAAAAAAAAGGTTGAAGATGGCGTGAAGAAAGGAAAAAGAGTGACAAAATAGAAAGAGGCACCCGTTGTGTGGTCGCGCCGAGGCACACACACGAGGGAAAGAGAGAAAGGTTACGAGTTGCTCCGTCGCTCGTCGGCGCACAATCGACGTTCAAGGAAATCTCCAAACGAAATATAATTCTGTGAAGTCGGCGAATTGTTTTGAAATGAAGTTCACGTTCACTTAAGGTGAATTATAATTGTATCGTAAATTACTGTATGGCATTTTTGAAAAATTTCGTGTGAAAATTTCCTTGAACGTGACACCTCCCCTCCCAGATGGAACATCCTTCTAGAAGGATGCTTCCACCCGAGCGCCGAGAGGTTATCGAACGGCGCCTCGACGAGCGCCGAAGCTCCTGTATGAGGTGAGAGGGTAGAGGGGAGAAGAGAAGGGTTCCCCCGTCACAGGAACTTATATAGCCGGGTAGCGGATTCCGCTGCCAGGGCGCACCAGCGAAGTGGAAGCGCAGCGGCTTGTGAAGCGCACTCTGCCAGCGAGATCCGCGACCCGTGGCGGTCTTATAGTTTAACTTAATATTTAATGGCGCCTGAAGAGCCGACCGAGGTGACGGGCTTCGCGGACTCTAGTGGTCGCGGCAATCAGGGCAGGTCCGCCGAATCCAACCAGGCCTCGCGCATCCGTGGCAAAACCGGGCTCTTGCAGGTCCGGCGGGGCAGTATCGATGGTTATGACCCAAGTCCCCGCAGCTCCAGCATCCCGGGCGGATTCTGCGAGTGGAGGGGGCCTCGACCAGCTGATCTTCGGGCTCAGTTTGTGTTGCAGCCTCCCATTTCGATTGCGGTCTCCGAGTTAGTAATATCACGGGCTCCGTCTGGGTCTGGACGGAGGAGCTCCGTGAGTACTCTGCTGCGTTCCTCAGGAAAGCCGCTCGGATTTCCCTCTCCTGGTTGGTAAGGGAGAGCTGGGTCGCCATGGACTCCTGGCTCGAGGTGTGTCTGGTTGCCTCCTTCAGGAGCGCGGCTCTTATGTTCCGCTCCTGGTCGAGCAGGCGTAATTGGGTTATCACCAAATTAGATAGCTCCTTTTGGTAGTCTCCCATTGCTAGAAGGATCACCGGTATTATTATTGGCTTGGCCGCTCAACAATGTTTGGTTGTTACATGCTGGCGGGAGACAAGCAGGAGCAAAGCGGTCCACAATTACCTACCTCGTGGACGGAGATAGGTTATAGACCGGAGAAGGACTTAATCTAGGTCGGGGATTGGAGCAGGGCTGGATGCTGAGGGTTTCGACTCAGTGTCTTGCTGGTAACCATGCAGGGACGTGCAGAGAGCGTTGACCAGAATGGCTACTTGTTCCATGGTCAAGGATTGTGACATGGGCACTAGTTCGTCCGTTTGGGTTGTTTTATTCGCGCATGGAGGTGGCTGGTTAGATAGAAATCTTCGTGGCGTTTGGACCCGCTCATCCACCATCCAGGGCCGGGGCATTACGATTTTAGATTTCACCCTTGGATTGCCGGATTGCGCGCTGGTGGAGGGTTGACTACCTTGGTGAGGTGTTTTGGCGCACTTCCGTTCGTGCTCTCGAATCGAGAGGGTGGTGCACCGGCGTTGGCAATACGTGCAACGGACGATTTCTGCTTCCATTATGCTACGGACATTCGAAAGGCAACAGAATTTAGCGTTGTCATGCAACCAGAGGGACTCAGACTAGTGAGTCAACGGATGTTTGAGCGGGCAAAAGCTTTGATTTATGGATCGTGGTCGTATGGACAGAGTTGGGGTTGACAGGTTCTGCACGCTGGATTTCGGCGTATTGTGTGTTAGCGCTATCTTCATTTTTCTCGACGGAAGCCGGTCTCGCGAACCAATTTGCGACGTTCGTGGGGAGGCGTTTCCGGATTTGCGCGAAAACCCACCCCGCGATTAGGGTAGTCAGGGTAGCGGCTACTCCTCCGGTCGCGTAGGTTAGGGATTCTAAGGTTTGTCCCGTGTTTTTGGTTATCTTCAGTTCTTGGGCCTTCTCTATGATTTCTTGTAAAGAGTGGCTGCGTTCAGGGATTACATGGGGGAATGGTTCCTCGTTCCAGACGGGCCTAAGCTCTCTAGTTATCGTACCCATTTCTTGAGTGAAACTGAGAAGCAGTCGCGAAATGTTCAATGACGTCGGAGGCGAAAAGAAGGAGAACTCTGTGTGTCCTATGTTGAACAAGGCTGTTAAGGTTGTGTAATGTGTTCTAATAGCGCAACCCGGCGCTAATTGTAGTATTCCGGCCTTTGGTAGAGTGGCCTGATGGGTGTGTTGCCCTGGGCAGATTAGCTGTGCACTTTCTGCCTTCGAGCTGGAGAACAACCAACCATTTAATGATTCGATCCGTGTCCAGTGGGAGTGCGTGTTGGGACTTAGGCGAACATCACACATCTTGATCGAGTCATCTCCTGGGTTGGACAGTAATAAGGTTTCACAGGTTGGCACAACCTCCAGGTTGTATTCGGGTTGCGTCAAACGACAGATTCGGGATCGTCCGTATCCCTTGCAAGTTGTCAGATACTTCTCATCGGGGACGAAATATGTGGTCCTATCCTTGGAAACAACAAGATATTGGGCAGTAGGTTGGATGTAAGCGAGTCCGAGGTACCCATCAGTCGTCTCTTGCGGAGTAGGGAAAGGATGGAGTTTGTACGATTCATATTCTTGTCGATTCAGTAACGGGACTTCGATGACGAACAGGATCTTCGAATTGATGATCATAGCATGGACTTCAGATATCATCATGAGTTCATCCACGTGGAGCTTGTGGACAAGCGTCGGGAACTCGAGTTGCTGGGTGTTCTGTTGGATCGACTGGGCAGCTTTCGATAGTTGGTCCGGGGATAGAATCCTTGGATGTAAGACTCCTCTTTTGCTGAACAAGATGGCGTTCACTAATGTATTCATGGCACCTTCATACTCCATGACTTCGACTTCTAGTAGTTGGATCCACGACAGACCAGCATTCCTGTGTGGGCGTAGATCTTCCTCCTTTTGTCCTTGAATCACCATTGAAAGGAGTAACTCGGTCTGGACTCTCTCTTTCTGCGTTTCGTTCCGCAATCGATCAAGCTCTGCATGGACGGCATGCATATCGGATTGAGTAATCATGGCTTGTTTTTCGATCAAATTTGCAACCTGGTGTTATCGATCATTCAGCCGGTCGATCTCCATCGAAAAAGATACAGCATCGGTTTGTGCGGGCGTCCCAAATAGTGTGCGAGAGATTTCACCCACTACTGACAAGGGAGCTTCACGGCGGAAGAAGTTCCTGGTTTCGTGTGTTGGATTGACGTCGACTTGAAATTTTTCCGTAGGGTCAACCAGATTGATGAGTTGAGCCTCGGAGCGTTCGAGCTCGACCAATCTGTGTCTCAAATGATCGGCTGCTGACACAAAATCACACTCGAGGGCGTCCTTTTTGGCGCAGTGACTAACTATTTCTTCCAGTTCAGCCATTATTGCAGGTTTTCGTGACAGAAGAATTCCCACGTCGACGTAGGTGGCAATTCTCCATTGGACTGAGGTGAGGCGAATAGGCTCCAGTTGCTCGAAGGAGAGTCCCGGGTTGGAGTCCATGGGCGTGATTCGAATTTTCGGAGAAACCTCTTACACGGGTGGCGATAGTACTCTCTTCTAGATTTGGGGGATCCTGGGAATCCCTAGGTTGGACAGGATAGACTCTGGCGTTGTCTCCATTTGTGACTGGGTTCCGAGATAGGGCATCAGCGTTCTCATTAATCTTACCGGGTTTGTAGACTACTTTGTATTGATAGTCAGCCAGTTTGATTCGCCAACGCGTTAGCTGTGAGCTAGGATCGGAGACCGAATGTAGCCATACTAGTGGGTTATGGTCGGTAACTACCGTGAACTCGCGACCGCATAAATATGGACGAAAATGCTGTGCGCCGAAAACGATGGCTGAGCATTCTTTTTCGATCGTTGAATAGTTTAACTCGGCCTTTTGGAGTACTCGGGATGCATACGCGATGGGTGAATCTTGACCTATTTTCCCTTGGCTGAGTATCACCCCAACAGCTTCGTTTGAGGCATCTGTTGTTAGGATAAATGGTTCATCGAAGTTGGGATACTGTAGGATTGGCTCTGTGCAGAGGGCATCACGCAAATCCTCAAAACTAGCCTGTTCTTCTGGACCCCATAGGAATTTGGACGTTTTCTTTAATAAGTTGGACAATGGCTTGGCTCGCTTAGGATAATCCTTCAAGAACCGACGGTAATATCCTGTAAGGCCCAGAAATTGACGGACATCAGTTTGAGATTCAGGGACAGGGAATTCTTTCACGGCGGTGATTTTACTTGGATCAGGGCGTACGCCCTGATTTGAGATAACATGGCCCAAGTAAACCACTTCCCGTCTTAAAAACTGGCATTTCTCTGTTTGTAGGACTAGCTTGGCCCGTTCCAATCGACTCATCAGGTTTTTGACTCTAACTCCATGATCGTGGAGATTCTCTGCGAAAACGACGATGTCATCTAGGTAGACAAACAATTCTACCCCTTGGAGGCCTGTAAGGATGTTGTCCATGAGTCTCTGGAAGGTAGCGGGTGCGTTCTTCAACCCAAAAGGCATCCGGACGTATTCGTAATGTCTTCTGGGGGTGGTAAACGCAGTTTTTGCTCGGTCGTTAGATTCCATCTCGATTTGGTGGAACCCGCTGGTCAAATCGAATACCGAGAAATATTGGGCCTTTCCTAACTTGTCCAGGATATCGACGATGTTTGGAAGAGGATGAGCATCTCCGACCGTTTTCTCATTTAGTGATCGGAAATCGATGACCAACCTCCATCGTGGTTTTCCTTGAGAGTCGCACAGTGGGGCCAAATGCCAAAAAGCTGGACAAAATTATAGGGGGCTCTCAAATTCGCTTGCGACTCCGTACTCGGGGAGTTTATGGGGTCACTGATTACGAATCCGCTGTCAGAATTTCAAAATTCAAAATGGCCGATCCAATATGGCGGACGAAAATTGAAAGAAACCATCGGATTTTCTTCAAACTTGGTGATCAGGGGTTTTTGGGGTCGCTGATTACGAATCTGCTGTTTGAGTTCAGAAATTCAGAATGGCGAATCCAATATGGCGGACGGAAATTTGAAAAATCATCGTATTCTCCTCAAATTGGGTACCCAACGGTTTTTGGGGTCGCTGATTACGGGTCTGTTGTTCTCGTTTCGAAATTCAAAATGGCGGATCCAATATGGTGGACGAAAATTGGAAGAAATCATCGGATTTTTTTCAAATTTGGTGATCAGGGGTTTTCGGGGACGCTGATTACGAATCCGCTGTCTGAGTTCCCAAATTCAGAATCACGAATCCAATATGGCGGACGAAAATTGAAAAAATTATCGGATACTTTTCAAATTGGGTACCCAGGGATTTTTGGGGTCGCTGATTACAAATCCGTTGTCTGCATTTCGGAATTCAAAATGGCGGATCCGATATGGTGTAATAAAATCGAGAAGATCATCGGATTCTCTTCAAACTCGGCATCCAGGAGTTTTTGGGGTCACCAATTACGAATCCATTGTCAAAATTTTGAAATTCAGAATGGCGGATCCAATATGGTGGACAAAAATGAAGAAAATCATCGCATTTTCTTCAAACTCGGCACTCAGGGGTTTCTGTGGTCGCTGATTACGAATCCACGGTCTGAAATTCAAAATTCAAAATAACGGACCCAATATAGCGGACCAAAATTGTAAAAATCATCGGATTCCCTTCAAACTCGGTACCCAAGGGTTTTCGAGATCGCTGATCACGAATCCGTTGTCAGAATTCCGAAATTCAGGATGGCGGATGCCAAAAATCAAAACTTCATTCATAACTTAATATTAAACAAGAACTAAACGGCCCATTTTGTTGTTCCTATTATGATCATTATCATTATTATTTCCAACATTGAATCATTATTAATATAATTATCGAATGATATTAACACACCAAATGTGTTAAATCGAAAGATATATACATTCACAATATATACAATAATATAAAAAACTGAAATCGTAATGGTTTTTACTTTTGCCACACTTTTTTTACTCAGATCAGTCTTCTTCTCCACTCTCAGAGGAAGATAATGGGGAAGTTACGTTGTCTTTATCAAGTATATCCGGAGTTTTGATCAGGCTTGACACGTCTCTAGGGAGAAACTTTAGTTTTTTCTTGGGCAACTGTCTTTTACTCGATAACATTGGATCAGAACTCAAAAGGAACCATTTAAAAATGTCTTCATTCGTTTTTTCTCTACTGCATTTCCTGGAGTGATGCTCTCGGTACCTTTGGAAATGAATGTTGTTAAGATATTTGAATATAATTATGTATTCATCGACACCGTTAAAGCTTTTGATCTCAACATGACAAGCAAAATCAAGGAAAAACAAAAAGCAGCTGCACTTTGGGGTCATCAGTATAAAGTTTCGAATGAGTCCTCTAATTCATAAGTTTACTTGATTCTCAAAATTGTTTTCTAGTCTATGAATTTATGTTTCCAGAGGATGAACAATGTGGCTTATCAATAAAAAAAAGTATATGAATATTCATAATTCCCCGAATTCCTTACCAGAACAAAACAATCTTCGCGAACATATATTCTCGTGGTTACCATGAACATATAGTTTGCCTAGTAGTCGAAAACGTATTGTGCAATGTATCAAACTGATTGCACTACTTGAGGAGTCAAATTTTTCCCTTCAAAGTGTCAAGTCCACTGTGACAAATATAGACTATTATTGAGTGATATACATCATTTTCACCTTTTAAAATCTTTGTTACGAGCCTCTCGTGCTTCCTCAGTCAATTGGCCTATAGGTAGAAGAGCAAATGCAATGATTTCAGGTCCGTGGATCAAAAACTTGTGCATCGTAGGTGACACTGGGTACCACGGATATTTTGTCGCGTAGTAGCGTGCCGTGTCTAAAGCGTAACTCCGAAACTTTTCAACGTCTATTTCATGGCCACTTGAAACGGTAGCTAATACTACATGAAGTCGTTGGATTAGGTTGACATCCACCCCTGTGATTTCGGCAGAAACTTCGGGTTGTGCGAAAAATCGCCTAGCGGTATTCCCATCATTTGAGTTCCCAAAGCCTGGCTCAGGAACATCGACAATGAGGCCACATTTTTCTTTGAAACTTTTCTGTACAACCTTTTTTCGTTCTTCCACCGAAGCTCTATCTTGTTTTCGTGCTTGCCACTTCTGGATAGGTAGCTTATGAGACAAATGCAGGAGGCCCTTAAAAAATCGTATCCAGCCGTGTAGACAAGACAAACCAAACTGGAGGTTTTCGGTTTTGACCGGCCTGGATACTATATCATCAATTTTGTTGAATTCCTTAGATGTGGCACCACATATATAGCACTTCTGGGTATAGGTTGTCTCAGTTATGGCATTGCATACCTTCCCGTCCACCATAGAAAAAATCATCTCATGTTTCACTGAAACATGTTTTTCATCAGTTCTGAAAGAAGTAGCCCTCAGATTTTCTATTTCATTATCAACCCGTAGCTTCTCTGCAACCGAAACTTCAGTTGATTCTTCCACAAACTCTATTTTGATTGGCCTACAAAATCTGGTTGATGATGGCCTTGGATTCTGCCAAATTATTTTTGAATTGCAGTGTAGGCGGAGAGGCACAAGTGAAGTGATGAACACAGCGGAATCACTAGCTTCCGAACTTTGATATGCTTGTTTGTATGAGGAGTGGCCAGAGCTCCCATCAAACCCCCAATTGGAGATAAGTACCAGGTTTTGTAACTCTTCATCAGATAAAGTTGACAAAACCGAATTCTGTAGCTTTAAAATACGTGTAGCTGTGTGATCAAGAAGTGCTAGTAGTTGCACAACAGCGCAGGTTTCTGTTATTTGAATAAATTCCTTGTCAGGGAAACACATGCGTTTGGCCAGTTGAATTTTTTTATAAGGTGGAAATTTCTGCGGATCAGCTTCACGCAATAAGCAGTACTGATGTTTTGAGAGCTCGGCATCTACTAGGAGAGCTAGAGCATCTTCATCATTCAACATCTTTGGCTCATTTCGCTTGAAAGTTTGATAACCTTTCATATACATTTTGGCAAGCTCAGGATCAGAAGATGTAACATCCTTTACAATTTTTGCGGCCTCGATCTGTTCAGACGCTCTCAAACACATTTGTGTGGCGTAAGACAGCTCTGAGATAGGAGTATTCACTCTGATATTCTCCGTTTTCCTACGTTTCGTTCTTTCTGAACATTCGTTGAATTCAACAAGAGGTCTTCCCACTTGCGTGTGAACAGTTACAGAATGGGGATTCCTGAAAGTACAAAACACTACCTCTTGTTTTAACCATTCTTCATTATTTTTAAGAAATCGTTCTTCGGTCCTTTGAGAAGATTCCCATCTCTTTTTAAATACACATTTGAAAGTGGATAAAAGGTTGGAGATCTCTGTAGTTTTGTTATCTGAACAACACGTTATCTCGATGATTTTTCCTTGAAGGGAAGTGAACTTTTCATCCAACGTAGGTAGAGGACTGCTCCTTAAAATATTGTACATCTCTCTCCGAGTCTTAGATATTGAATCATCTTTGAAATCTACAAACGTTGTAGAATTCGATAAAATTCGCTACAGAAACCCCATGTGTTTCTAAAAATTTTCCTAATTTTCTTGGGTTGGATTCAACCCTCTTAAGCTAATTTTTTTTGCAGTCAACTGTTCAAATTGAACTACTAAGAAAATATAGGTTGTTTAAACACTCACCTATGGCAGCGTAACCCATCTCATTTGGAATTGTATGTCAACATTGAATGATTTTAAAAAACGAAAAATATTCACCAAGCTCCAAACTTGCACGCGGAAAAAAGTTTACGGTAACGATTACTAGCAAGAGTGAGAATTCGGTGACAGCTATTGCACAATTGTGATAAGCACCATTTGAAATCAGACCGATTACAACCAGCTATTTACGTTGCCATGGAAACGATAGGTTAACATAAGAACGATCACCAAATCGCGAGTCATGATTCAGTTCACGAAAAGAAAAGAGATATCAATACTTGAATGACATCCATAAACATTTAGGAAAATGACGGTTACTTTAGGGAAAAAGAGCATCGGTGAAGAATGTTAGCAGTGAAGTTACCAAAAATTCGTAGTAATAATACTAAATGTTGGTAGTTTTATCGTCATTTCCCATAGTGAATTCATCAACTCATAGTAAATTCACTACGAATACTCTCCAGCAATACTGTTTTTCTCTCAATGGTCCATCATCTTCCTAAATATCAATGATTTCTGGCTTTTGTGTACCCTAAGCCCGCGATGAGAAGAAAAACGAATGGTAATCAATCTCATACAGTTTTCCTCGTGCAGCAAATGTACACTGGAAATAAAACACATACTAACGTTGAGATAAAATTCAAAGCGAATCTACTGAATTCTGAGTTTTGTGTCCACCACATTAGATACGCTATCTTTGATTCTTGGAATTTGACAACTGATTCGTAATCAATGACCCCACAAAACCCTGGATACCGAGTTTGAAGAAAATCTGATGATTTTTTCAATTTTCTCCTGCCAAGCTGGATCCGCCATTCTGAATTCCGGAATTCAGACACCGGGTTCGGAATCAGCGACCTTAAAAACCTCAGGGTACCGAGTTCGAAGGCAATCCGATGATTTTTTCAATTTTCATCCGCCATATTGGATCCGCCATTTTGAATTTCGGAATTCAAACAACGGATTCGTAATCAGCGCCCTCAGAAACCCCTGGGTAACGAATTTGAAGAAAATCCGATGATTTGTTCCAATTTTCGTCCGCCATATTGGATCCGCCATTTTGAATTCCGGAATGAAGACAACGGATTCATAATCAGCGACCCCACAAACTTCTGCATATCAAGTTCCAGACGGATCTAAGGACTCCTCATTACTCCGTCTAATTTTTTGTGATTTCCTGCACAAAAACATGGCGGAATTGCTTAGGGGCAGACATGGGCAGCCGTTTCTTTTTCTGATGTTTAGGTAAGAGTCCCATCCACCACCTCCAATAAGTTAAACGACGTAATTTTGCGTAATTCTCTACTATTCCTTCAAAAACCAAACACATTTTCTCATTTATAGATATAGAAATTACATCCAATCATTGCTCTGTCAGTATTTTCCACTCATCAAATTGATATTCTCTTAATTTTCAGTGTATTCTACATAGTTTCAGTAATAGACTCCAATTTGAAAAAGTTAAATCGGTTCATTTTTCGAGACACAGCGTCTTTTTGAACATGCTCGTTATTTTACTGTCTTTCAATCACGCGGATTATACTTCAAAGAGGGTATTTTGCAACTGGTACACAAGGGCAGGGGGAGGGGATCAGATCTTCTTATAT
The DNA here is from genome assembly GCA_018340375.1 of Gonatopus flavifemur. Classification (NCBI taxonomy): domain Eukaryota; kingdom Metazoa; phylum Arthropoda; class Insecta; order Hymenoptera; family Dryinidae; genus Gonatopus; species Gonatopus flavifemur. Next base: position 234,254 of record JAFFJZ010000077.1, on the reverse strand, counting down.
CAGAATTCCAATACTCGGGACATCACCTTACTTATCCCAAGGGTCAAATATCCCCAACTACAAACTTCATTTTTGGGGTTTTGGCCAGCTTTTTGGCATTTGGCCCCACTGTGAGTCGGCCTTCTTCGGGACAACCCACAAAGGGGAATTGTATGGGGAACTCGATGGCTCGATTACTCCTTTGGTTAGGAGTTTAGAGATTTGGCGCTCGATTTCTTGTTCGTGCACTCGGGGGTAACGATATTGCCTGGTATGGATGGGCAGGTCATCGGTGGTTGGGATGGAATGGCGCACCTGATTCGTAGCGGGCAGTTTATCTCCTGAGAGATAAAAGCGATCGGAATGGTTCCTAATGATCTGATAAACATGATCGCGTTCTGCAGGGCCTAAATGGGAAACGTCTATTATTTCTTTGATTTTCCGAACTCTCATCCCGTGATATGGAGATGGTGGAGTTTTCCGAGTGACTTTCTACCGTATAGTGAGCTATCAAGTCTTGAGGGGGAATTCTGACCTCGATATCCTTTTCACTGGTGTTAATAGCTAAGACATAACAAATTCCGTTCTCGTTAGTCACGGCAGCATCTCCTGCATAGAGATGCTCGGCTAACTCGAGTCTAGGTAGATAACCCTCGATAATTTCGTTATTAGCTACGGGAACAGAGACTACCTGTCGGGTTCTAGCCTTGACAATAGTAGTTATGGAGCGATTCCCAATCCTTGTAGGCTTGATAGGGTTTGCCTGGGTATTTGCAACTTGGGTCGATGAAACAAGGGATTTCACGTACCTATCACGTCCGTTCTTCAAGAAAGGAATGGGGTGAATCGGTCTACTTTCCGTGACCATCGTGTTATTATGGAAAGATATTTCTACCTCCTCAAGGCGAAGGTGATCTCAACCCAGAATTCCATCATAGGGGGTTGGGAACTCAGCGCTTATTACATGAAAGGTAACGGTTACGCTGAATATTTTGACTTCCGTAGTACCCATGGTAGTGACTTCATCGGCCGTGATGCCTGCGATGTATATGGTGTCATGGGTATCGACTATAGAGGTGGGACAGAGAGAGTTGGCTTTCACAAGATTGACTTCAGCGCCTGTGTCCACAAGGAAAACGCCTGCAGAGGTTTTCAATTGTGGACTTTTGAGAATCACTGACGGGGGTCCGGTAGACTTGTTGAGCCACCGCCCAAATTTTGTGCTTCCGAAAACCTGACGGTTTTTCGGTGCTGTTCGGGAAAAGGGTTGCTCGCTCTTGCACCGATCGATTGAGCTCCCTTGGAGTTTGAAGACTCCTGAGGACGAGAAGAAATGGCGTCTCCATTCTTGAAGGCTGGAGAAGGGGACCTATTTGGGCTATTTCGCGGACTTCTATGGGCAGACGCGAAGTGACCCATTTTTCCGCACTTGTAGCAACGGTAGTCTTGGGTATTGCGGACAGTAAACTCACGGTCCGGTCTGGGGTTCGTGGGCGACTTAGGTCTTTCGGGTGAGCGCTGGGCAATTCGAATTCTGGGGGCTTGAGAGCCTGAAAATCCTGGTTGGGCGAAATCAAGAAGGTCCCTGGAAGGCGATTGACTGCGATAGTTGGTAGCCAAGCGTGGTTGATCAGGGGTCCTAGGAATCGCTCCTCTTTCCACTCGGCCCAATTCCGGGTGATAATTGCTTGAGGAGCTTGGGTAATATCTTGGAGGCCTAGGGGCGAACAAGGGTTCGTACCTGGGGTCGAAATGCTCGGGGTAAGAGGAAAAAGGGGGATTAAAATAGTCTCGATTCTCTGTGTAGTATGAGCGCGCAGGATGGTGCGATTCACGCGGCTCATAACGGCTAGGCTCTGAGACCCGAGCTCTACTTTGAGCTCGAATTCGACGTCCCTCGCAAGGTTAATCGCTTCCCCTAAGGTTTTGGGACGTGTAGGGGACATCCTGGCTTCCATTTCGGGTGCCAGACCGTTTAGAAAGGAGCGCAAGTCTGAGCTTTCTATTAAATCGCGGGTGTCCTGACTGGGTTCTGCGCCACGCGACTCTTTAGGGGCGTTTAAAGCGCCTCGGACTAAAGCGTTTGTTCGGGCGGCATATCGAGCCACTGGCTCACTCCTGAACATGCGTAGATTCATCAATTCCCGATGGAAAAGATCGAAATTCCGTCGGGGAGCAAATTCGGACTTTAAACGAGTAACAAGGGCATCAGTAGTAGCGAACTGGAGCCCTGCCACTCGTTGACGCGCTTCTCCCTTAAGTTTGGCCAGGACGCTCTTTAAGAAATTCTGTTCGCGTCCTCGTGGTATCTGGGACAAGCCGTTTTGTACGTCTTGGGCGAAATTTCCGACCGGTAAATTATACCCGTCGAAGTAGAGTATATGCACGGATGCATTTTGGGTTGAAGAACGCACCCGCTACCTTCCAGAGACTCATGGACAACATCCTTACAGGCCTCCAAAGGGTAGAATTGTTTGTCTACCTAGATGACATCGTCGTTAGATTAATGGTTTGTGGAAAACATCATTGGTTGAGAATTTCACAAATATTAATTGGAGACAGTTAAATTAACCTTCGTGAAAAACATCATTGGTTGAGAATTTCACAAATGTTAATGAACCTATCCAATTAATACTTGCGAAAAGCATCATTGGTTGAGGATTTCACAAGCATCAATCAATTTATTAAATTGATATTTGTGGGAAACATCATTGGTTGAGAATCCCACAAGTATTAATAAATTTGTTTATGTTGATTGTTTATGGAAAACATCATTGGTTGAGGATTCCATAAATGATCATAATATTCCAAATTTAACACTTGTAATGAATCATTTTTCTTGCAAGTTCAAATTGGAAGACCCGATAACCCTGATATTATAAGATGAGGTCAATACATGTACACTGGTGAAATATGACTGACATAGAACAAAAAATAAATTATTGAAAAGGTGTTATTGAAATAAAACAGAAAGTCCTACTAGAAAACAAATTAGATTTGAAGAAGCAATTCAATGTCTGGAAGAATTTGAAGCACGCACAAGAGAAATTAAATGAACTACTCATAGAAAAAGGAAGTGAGAAGTCGAAACCCATTGATGAACAGGAATCAATAGTCAAATGCAGGAATTGTGAAATCAATAAAGTTGAATTCTTTAATTGCAAACGTTGTGTGAAACATCTCGATAAATATATCCAACTCCATAGTGATGAATTAGAACAAAGAGATCTGACCTATGAGGAATTGATGTACATTCACGTGAATAAAGCCCTGTTTTGAATTCTCTCTTTCAATTATTCCTCCATGTCGGATTTAGAGATATTCAGGAGATTTATCTTTGTAAATGAAAAAATTAAATTCAACCAAAACCTATTGAAGAAAAATGAATTAGACAACCAAACATTGTACAATATTCGCCTACCGCTCGAGAGAAATATCTCTAGATCCAACAGACTCCAAGAGTATTTATATTCAAAAATTGAGAAGTCGGTGAACTACCGAATTAAGTTAATCAGAAGGTTCAACCAAATCAATAGGTGTAGGAATTGCGAATCTCGTAAATTGGAATTTTACAATTGTTCAATTCGTATCCAAGTGATGGAAAACTACGTTAAAATTTCTGACTCTGATTTAGATTTGTTATCTCTTACAGAAAACGAACGATTATATATTGACCTATTCAAATCTTTAATGTAATAAATATTGTATTCTTTGCAAATTTATTGTTTTTATTCGACTTTCCTTCTCCAATTGCTCTGTTTCTCCCCATCCTTGTCCATGACACAAAATAGGGGAACTTATATTTTAAGGTGTCAATATTCTATATTAATTCCCTTGCCATTGTCATTGGAAGGAATATTCTTCGAATATCTCTGGACGTGACAGTAATATGAATTTATTACAATTGAATGATCAGAAGATTGAATATGTGTATTTTCAAAAATGAGTCAAAGAAATGAAAATATATTCCAAAGAGCACACGAAGTCCTCTGAATGTTTTAAAAACATAGCCTAGGTTCTGCGAGTCTTAACCTCCAAAAGCACATATTTTTACAACATTTTCACTTCTAATGCAGCAAAACACGTTCTGAAAACGTTCTTTTCATATACTACAGGACGTTCTCGTAATATTTGTCTAACGTACTTTCATGAAAACTAACTTTTTTTTATAAGGAGTCGAAAGTGGAGTCGGAGTCGATGAAATAACATTCGACTCCGACTCCCCTTTCGACTCCATCCATCATTCCACGACTCCTCGACTCCGACTTCGACTCCCGATTCCGACTCCACAGCCCTGGTGACGTCACACGCCAAATTCAAAGATTGGAATTTCGAAAAAAAGAATTCTGGAAGATAGGGCTTGAACAATCAATTTCAGTCTCCAGTTACGATTTTTTTCTATGATCAATGATTCTCGAGACAAAAAAATAAAAAGCCATTTTTTTCCAAGCCAAAATTCAATGTTTTTCAACATTCAACTCCGTCATGTAACTCGGTCATTTTTCGATGCGGTATAATAAATCTCACGAATTCTGATTCGTAAGACTCCCCCGAAAACGACAATGTTTGAAAAAATTGTAAAAGTTTTTAACAAATTATTAATGTTTCAATCCGAAGTGGAAACCATATTTTCTATGCTTTGCATTAAAGAAGTGGTAAGGGAAGTATATAAGCTACAAAAAACTTCCAGCGAAAAGTTCTCCGCAAGTGTATGGACAAACTTTTTGGAAAGTTTCAAATCGATTGGACTATTGGTTCGCCAGGTTAGTGATTCTTTCATCAGCGCGCAACGGAAATTTGTCTCGATTCTGCGTCGTTTACCAACTGAATATCAGGGGCGGAAGAAAGGACTGTATTCACTCAATTCTCCAACCTTAGTTTATGTTTTTTGGGTCGGACGATTCGATTATTAAATTATTTTTGCAAGATTCATTGTCTACCTTACTTTTTCACAAACAATTGCACTGTTCATAACGTTTTTATGAACTTTGAAGAAAACTTGCCCTGAAAAAGAAGTTTCTCGTCTTGTGAGAAAGAAGTTTCGTACGAAGATTCGTATCTCTCTATTTCTCAATTGGTCGTTTCAATATAATTATTATATTTGAATCAATACAGGGTGTCCCATTTTAATCTGTCACTCACATCGAATATCTCGAAAACGAATGGATTCAGAGGAAAATGTTCCGGCAGAAAAATGTGAGAATCTGAGGGGGACATCCGATGGTGAACTTGGCTTGGACCTCAGATCCCACTTTCAAGGTCATTTTGAGGTCAACTCATGTTTTTCAAATGGAATCCCCTATTTTTCACTACCGGTTTAGATTCTACGCTAAAAACCAAGGAACTTTTGTCCCAAACGTTTTTCCGAAATCCCCATGGATGGCGCTCTAATTGATGAGAAAATGAGAATCCTCACACCCTCGGATTGTATTCTGTCTAACATAATGCTCAACTCTTGAGTGTTTCTCATCTCCCGGAAATTGCCGTCGGTTGTGTTTTGTTTTGGTTTTGTTCTTGGAAATTGTTATTGTTTCGATTCACGTGTGAATACCTTAGAAATTTAGCATTCCCAAACTGCTCAGTTCTCTGTTATCATTTGGAGGAAACACATTTCTAGATATCATGTCTGATTACGCGCCAAACGATATTGTTGACGTTTTGATGTGTCTTGGTGAAGCACGGGGAAATTAGGTTGAAGCTGTGAGAACGTTTCAACCTCGTTTTCCGGATCGAAGGTGTCCAAATCGCATTACGATCCGATTTCTTGAACAACGTGCTCGTCAAGGTCTCCTCAAACGACAGAGGAACAAGAAAGTTTATGCGAATGACAATGATCCTGATGTGAGATCGCTGGCTGTGCTGGCATTAATTCATATTAATCCCCATATCAGTCTTCGGGATATTGAGGGAATGACCGAGATTCCTCGATCCACAGCTCAGCGTATCTTGAAATCGTTGGATTATCATCCGTACCATATCACTTTGGTGCAATCTCTAACAGCTGAGGATTTTATAACAAGATTGAACTTTTGCACGGGGGCCCAACGGAGAATTGAAGAAGATCCTACTTTCTTTCATCACGTTATGTTCTCTGATGAGGCAATATTTCACAATGTTGGAATTCTCAATAGGCACAATTGCCATTATTGGAGTGCTCAGGATCCTTACTGGGTCCATACAATTCATCATCAACACCGTTGGAGTGTGAACGTTTGGTGCGGAATTGTAGATTCCAGGATCATAGGGCCGTATTTTTTTTTAGGAAACCTGACTGGCGCGGAGTATCTTCGTTTTTCGCATTTTGAACTCCCTGCTCTTATGGAAGACGTAAGTCTTGACGAGAGATCAAGAATGTGGTTCCAACAGGATAGAGCACCCCCTCATTACATGCGAATTGTTCGAAAATTTCTGGACGAGAAGTTTCCCAGAAGGTGGATTGGCCGTGGAGGACCTGTGCGATGGCGACCTAGGTCGCTAGATCTGACGTCGCCTGATTCTTTCTTGTGGGGTTACATGAAAAATGTTGTATTCCGTGAACCTCCAACAACACGCGATGACATGGAAGATCGAATAAGAAGAGCACGCACAGCAATAACACCTGCTACGTTGCAAGCAACTGTAGAAAACTTTCATAAAAGGATTGCGCTTTGTCAAAGGCAAAGCGGCGCTCATTTTGAACATCTTTTGAATGCCCAATGCGTCCCCGAAGATACACCTCCAGTTCGGACAATCGGCCCTTTTCAGGGCCACAATGATGTGTAGAGTCCGATCGCGCAACCTCCTCGTGGTGCACATTGGGTAACGCTGATGCCGACGGCAATTCCCGGGAGATGAGAAACACTCAAGAGTTGAGCATTATGTTAGACAGAATACAATCCGAGGGTTTGGGAATTCTCATTTTCTCATCAATTAGAGCGCTATCTATGGGGATTTCGAAAAAACGTTTGAGACAAAAGTTCCTTGGTTTTTAGCGTAGAATCTAAACCGGTAGTAAGAGATAGGGGATTCCATTCGGAAAACATGAGTTGACCTCAAAATGACCTCGAAAGTGGGATCTGAGGTCAAAGCCAAGTTTACCATCGGATGTCCCCCTCAGATTCTCACATTTTTCTGCCGGAACATTTTCTTCTGAGTCTATTCGTTTTCGAGATATTCTAAATGACAGATTAAAATGGGACACTCTGTATAGTGATTATCTTCAAATAAACAATTGAGATATTGAACAACGATCTACACAGAATTTATTTTTCATAAGATAAGAAACTTTCATTTGTTCGAACAATTTTTTTTATTCAACCAATATTTTCTACATGAAAAGAATACACACTTCTTATTGAGTATTCTCCTAATGGAATCATCATAGTATATAAAACTTACGATGATGTGAATCCTGAAAAACTCCATTTTGAGACAACACATAAGTTGTTGGATTTGGAAGAGTCTACGTTGGCTGGAGCAATAGGTATTTTTCCGAAAAATAAAAGGACTTGTGGAAGCTGTTGCGTTATTCGTCGCCTGCAGGGATAGAATTTTTTGAAGAATACTCGCGAAGTGTTCTAAGGGAACCACAAAAACTTTCAAAATTATGATACAATAAAATCGAGGTACTTGAATTTTGATACTTTTTTAGATCAATGTGGAACGTTTTGATGGTTGGTTCCCTATGAATAAATATGTTTTCTATTCTTCACGTTCTTCTCTTCTACAACAAAAGTGTGTATTCTTTTCATGTAGAAAATATTGATTGAATAAAAAAAATTGTTCGAACAAGTAAAAGTTTCTCATCTTATGAAAGATAAAATTTGTACAGATCGTTGTTCAGTATCTCAACTGTTTGTTCAAAGATAATCATTATATTGTCTCAAATATAATAATTATATTGAAACGGTCAATTGAGAAATAGAAAGATACGAATATTCGTACAAAAATTCTTTCTCACAAGACGAGAAACTTATTTATCAGGACAAGTTTACTTTACAGTTCATAAAAACGTTATGAACAGTGGAATTGTTCACAAAAAAATGAGATGGATAATGGATCTTGCAAAAATAATCTAATAACCGAATTGCCTGACCCGAAAAACATAAACTGAGGTTGGAGAATTGAGTGGATACAGTCCTTTCTTCCGCCCCTGATATTCAGTTGATAAACGACGCAGAATCGTGACAAATTTCCGTTGCGCGCTGATAAATAGTCGCTGTATCTTGCGAACCAATAGTCCAATCGATCTAAAACTTTCCAAAAAGTTTGTCCATAAACTGTTGGAGTACTTTTCGCTGGAATTTTTTTGTAGCTTACATACTTCCCTCACCACTTGCTCGATACAAAGCATAGGAAACATGGTTCCCACTTCGGATTGAAAGATGAATGATTTGTTGAAAACTTTTACAATTTTTTCAAACATTGTCGTCTTCGGGGGAGTCTTAAGAATCAGAATTTGTTAGATTCATTGTGATACATCTGAATATGACCGGGTTACATGGAGTTTGATGTTGAAAAACATTGAATTTTGGCTTGAAAAAAAAGGCTTTTTATTTTTTTTTCTCGAAAATCATTGATCATAGGAAAAATTCATAAACAGAGACTGAAATTGATTTTTCAAGCCCTATCTTTCGGTATTTTTTTGTTTCGAAATTCTAACCTTCGATTTTGGCGTGTGACGTCACGGCTTGGACAATACTTTTTTCAGGTTTTCAAGCATACAACCGATTCTTGCATGGGTCTATTCAATCATCGTAGGGAAGACCGCGGATAGTTGACTAATTTTTCACATGAAAATTTATATTTTCGTCATTTCGATACCTATACGTCAGACAACTATTGGCTTTGATCAGCAAACTATTCAGCTATCGGGAATAACACAGGACCACAAAAAAAGTGTCCGGTGAAACGGATCAGACCAGGTGCATCTTGGGTTTTTGGAGTCACTGGGTTCAAATCCGGAGCCTGTTTCACCTCATCTCGTCAGGATTTTTTGGGGGGAGGGGGAGACATGAAAATTCAAGTTAGATGGTTCGTATGATAGATTGAGGGTGCTGACTCGATCCAGATTCAACATTTCAGTGTTTCCGAAAAAATCCCAAGGATTTGAGGGTCTATGACCTACCCTCCACCCCTTCACGGGGGTAAAATCATTATTTTGATCGAAAAAAGAGTCAGTACTTTTCGTGAGGGACTGAAGGACCAAGATAGGATTAAAATTAACAATCCGATGCCTATCAACATATATCAGAGCTTCGAGCATCCACGACTCACCCATCACCCCTTCATAGGGGTGAAATCATTATTTTTTATGGGAAAGAGGTCTGATTTGTTTTCCATGAGCCGTTGAAGAACCGAAATACATTAATCGATCATGATTCGATACCGATCAACATATACCAGAAAGCGTCAAGCGTCCTTCACTCATCCTTCACCCCTTCATGGGGTTGGAATCGTCATTTTTGGGAGAACCCATGCGTGGAAAATTGGAAAGTCCCTACGTTGGCCCCTATAGAATTATTCAACTCACGGATCGAAACAAAGCCGTAATCGAAGTTTCATGTGGGAAACAGATCATTGGAAATGTAGATAAACTAAGGCCTGCGTACAGTGATGCCAGCATTTGGTCGAGCGAGTCGATTTACCCTCTCCATCGGACCATTTCTCGTCCCCACCACTCCAGCCGGGTGCACGCACACATTGATACCCGTGTTCATGTGATTTGGAAGCGGTCGGGTCACTTCGAGTCGGCTCGGACAATCGAGAGAGAACCAACTATCCGGCGGTCTTTGGCCTCTCAATATGTTTTGCGATCGGTCAACTCCGTGCAAGATCGGAGAAAGTTTAAAGCCCACGCGGTCGACTTACCGAAACGTTTCACCGCTTTTTCTTTCCCAAGCGACAATTTTATTGTAATCAGTATCGAACTGACTTACCCGCCGCCCCGGGCAATCCTCGGCCAGGGCCCTTCGATATTTTTTTTTGTTTTTTCCCAATTAAAGAGCCAGTTTAATACTGATTATTAAATTATCACGATAAAATATAGAGTTGATGCATCCCATCATTCAATTGGATGAAATTTAATATAAGTAAATAATTTTTCAATTATTATTTATTTTTCGTGAATTTCATAAGATTATTGATCCTTCTTATGACTGATTATGCAGCTTTCAAGAACACCTATATGTATTGTATACAAATTTTCTGATAGTTACGCATTTTTGATAATTTTTCAAAATCTTGATAATTTTTCAATGAATTTCATCAGAATTGTCAATCAATCTATGGTTGAAAAATTCTCGGATAGTTTGGGGATCTATGATGAATATCCTGCGGTGGATTCAATAATTTTTCCTGATCAAGGAATAAATTCTTTATCCAACACTGTGGCGGAATTATCCACGAGATTATCCTCCTTGGAATCGTCTGCCCCTTCTTCTTCACAAGGTTTCTACAATGAGGAAGATTTGATAGATGAGCTGAATGAACGACATCGAAGAGCATGTAACATTCTACTCTTCAACGTTGAAGAATCTTCGAGGGATGGGTCTCCTGATCATGTTATAGTTACTGATCTTCTTCAAAAAATCAGACCTGATACTTACGACAATATGAAGATTCGTCGTATCGGTAAAAAGAAGGATGCTTCGAAAACTCGTCCGATCTGTGTCACATTCGCATCACGGAACATACCCATTGAGATTCTTCGTAACGAATCGTTGTACAATGGTTCAATTAGAATATCGCGAAATCGTACCTTGAAGCAACGGAATCATCTGTCGAACTTACGTGAAGAGTTGAAGAATCTTAATGACCCTTCAAGGACTATCCGCTATTTCAATGGGATACCTGAGATAATTCCTGCTCACCAATAAAAAAACGCTTAATCGACCCTTTGGTGTATTATCAGAATGTTCGTGGCTTGAGAACTAACCTTGATCAACTTCATTGCTCTGTTGCTATATCAGATCCATGTTATGATATTATTATCTTATCTGAAACCTGGCTGCGCGAGGATATTCTATCTTCTGAAATTGGTTCACATGGCTATGCAGTTTATCGTATGGATAGAAACAGACTCACCAGTCACTTTTCACGGGGAGGTGGTGTCTTAATCGCCGTTAAGGATACCCATCAGAGCTGTGTCGTCTCATCTTCTTATTACAAGGTTGAACATCTTTACGTCAAAGTTTATTTTGGTTCTTTGTCGTTGTTGTTTGGAGCTGCCTACATTCCACCTACGTCGGATTCTCCTATATACTTGGACCATTGTAAAAGCGTTGGTGAAATCCTCCTCAAGGAGAACTTCAACTACTTATACTTATACGGGGATTACAATTTACCTCATATTTCCTGGAGCAATATCAATTCCAAATTATCTTTCCCAGTGTTACCTGGTTCGACTCCCAATGAAATGACTTCTGCGCAATATGTTCTCGAATATTGCAATGAATTGAATTTGTTTCAACTTAATAATTTCAGAAATTCTCATGGTAACATACTCGATCTTATTTTTTCTGATAACGATCGTATTGATGTCAATATTGCTCTGGATCCTTTTCTCGCGTGTGACAATTATCATCCTTCTCTTGTATTTAGGCTCAACCTACGTGGAAGTGTTTTACTGGTCCCCAATAAAATCATCAAATATAATTCCAATAAGGCGGATTACAGTGCAATTTGTGAATATTCAGGTTCTATCAACTGGGACAATGAATTGCGTAATCTTAATGTTATTGAAGCTGTTGATTTTTTGTATCTTCATTTACATAATGCAGTTGATTCATTCGTACCAAAGTATGTATTAAGGAATAGTTCTTATCCAAAATGGTTTTCTTCGGAATTAATTGAACTTATTTAAAGGAAATTGCTCACAATAGGTACAAAGAGTCAAATTGCTTTGAAGATTACCTAATCTTCAGTCACTTGCGAGCTCAATGTAAAGTTTTGACTCGCCAATGTTATTTGTCTCATCTTCATTACGTTCAAGGGTCCATTCCTACAAATGTCGAAAGCTTCTGGAACTTTGGTAATAGTAAGCGGAATCAGAACGGTATACCTCTGGTGATGCACTTAGACGGTACTATTGACAATACTGGTATTGCTATTTCGAACGTATTTGCATCTTATTTCAGATCAGTTTATCAAAATTATCCCGTTGTTCCTTGTAATTTACCAGAATCTACTCTCAATGTCAATCTTTCCGATTTATCCATTAATATCGGTGAAGTGTTCAATAAAATCTCATCCTTGGAAACAGTTGGTGCTTCCATGAAATCTCTCGGATTTATCAAGCGCGTTTGTGAAGATTTTCGTGATCCTGTTGCACTTCGAACACTGTATTGTATTTTACTTAGACCTCATCTTGAGTATGCATCTCAAATTCGGAGTCCTCATTTAATTCGGGATTGTACAGACTTGGAAAGAGTTCAGCATAAGTTTCTGCATTTCGCTGCCTATCAGATAGGTCGTCCGTTGAGCGTCACTTGTCATGATCACTCATTGATTATGTCTCTACTTAACTTGCCTTCCTTGGAATCACGTCGTTTGTTCAATGGTTTCTCATTTTTGTATGGAATTGTTAATGGGAAAATTCGCTGCCTTCAACTGCTCGGACTTGTACGTTTCAATGTCCCTTCTCGTTTATTGAGACGCCCTAAATTGTTCAATCCAATTTCTTATAAATCGAGGTACGGTTATTCTGATCCGGTAAATCGGATATCTATCCTAGCTAATTCTGACAGTGATGTGTTTGAATTATTTTCATCCTATTCTGATCTTAGAAATTCTCTTTCTCTTATTTGTCGAATTTAATATCTAATTGTCCTTTTTATCTATAATTATACACGTTAACTGTTGTTGTAATATGAGATGCATGTGGTCGAGCTTAACATGATGCTTAATGCTTCGATACATGATATATATATTGTGGGTCAAATAATGTATATCCTATGTACCAGAGGGTCTTTTATACCGGTATGAACGAAAAAAATAAATGAATAAATAAATAAAATCAAAATCGTTGGATTTTATTTCTGGCTGGAATTGAGCTATTCTCCTTTTCAGGGTTGAAGAAGAACGCATTCGCTCGTACTTCACCTGCTGGGTGATGCGGGAAGGAGCACAAAATTTGCAAACGCACTTCTGGAAGAAGTTCCTCTGAAGTGCTGTTCATTTTTCATTTCAGAACATTTCGGATCGATCGGTCTCTATTCGATAGAGACGAGTTTTCCAAATTTTGTCATCGAATTGCCAAAGGCTTTGATGAAATTGGCAAGTAAACTTCTTTGAAAACGTTCCTCCGACGTGATATTCATTCTTATTTTCCGAAGATTCAGAATGGACCGGTCTATATGTCACGAAGACAAATTTTTGAAATTTCTTCATCAATTTGTCAAAGGGTTCGATGAAATTTGCAAGTAAACTCTTTTAGAAACATTTCTCTAAATTGCTGTTCATTTTCTATTTCAGACCATTCCGTATTGATCGGGCTTCATTCCACACAGACGAATTTTTGAAATTTTGTCATCAAAGTGCCGAAGACTTCGATGGAATTCGCGAGTACGCTTCTTTCAAAACGTTCCTCTGCAGTGATATTGTGTTTTCTTTACATAAGGTTTCGAATCGATCGGTCTACATTCCACGGAGACAAATTTTTGAGATTTTTCATCAATTTGTTAGAGGGTCCGATCAAATTCGCAAGTGAACTCTCCTAAAAATATTTCTCTAAACTGCCGTCATTCTTCATTCCAGAACATTTGGAATCGATCGGTCTTTATTCCACAGAGACGAATTTTTTCATCAAAAATCATCCTTCGCAAGAACCATGTCTTTCGCCGCTAGGCTATGGGTTCTTACAGTATTTGCAACCACATTTTACTTCTATGGAGTGATGCAGTGGAGGAAAAAAACTACAAGTGTGTGAACTGATTAAATATCAATTTGAATGCTCAAATCTGATTATTCAGTTCATTGGAAATAATTTTCACTCAATTATTTGAATATTCAGTCTTATTCTTCTGATACCTCATCTGATGATCGATGTCGATTTGATTATCCTCATTGGAATATGATAGTGATTTCTGAAGGATTATTTGATCAGGAAAAATTATGGAATCCACCGCAGGATATTCATCTGGATCCCCAAACTATCCGAGAATTTTTCAACCATAGATTGATTGACAATGCTGATAAAATTCATTGGAAAATTATCAGGATTTTAAAAAATTATCAAAAATGCGTAACTATGAACAAATTTTCATAGAATACATATAGGTGTTCTTGAAAGCTGCATAATCAGTCATAATAAAGACCAATAATCGTATGAAATTCACGAAAAATGAATAATAATTGGAAAATTATTCACTTATATTAAATTTCATCCAATTGAATGATGAGATGCATCAAATCTATATTTTATCGTGATAATTTAATAATCAGTATTGAACTGGCTCTTTAATTGGAAAAAAACAAAAAAAAATATCGAAGGGCCCTGGCCGAGGATTCCCCGGGGCGCCGGGTAAGTCAGTTCGATACTGATTACAATGAAATTGTCGCTTGGGAAAGAAAAAGCGGTGAAACTTTTCGGTAAGTCGACCGCGTCGGCTTTAAACTCTTCCCGATCTTGCACGGAGTTAACCGATCGCAAAACATATTGAGAGGCCAAAGACCGACGGATAGTTGGTTCTCTCTCGAGTGTCCGAGCCGACTCGAAGTGACCCGACCGCTTCCGAATCACATGAACACGGGTTTCAATGTGTGCGTGCACCCGGCTGGAGTGGTGGGGACGAGGAATGGTCCGATGGAGAGGGTGAATCGACTCGGTCGACCAAATGCTGGCATCACTGCCTGCGTATTGATATTGTAATTCACTCCCGCAGTCTAAGCATGTACGCTTCCGGCATTTTCTTCTCGATAGTCTTGGTGGGCTTGGTGCCTGTCCCTATGGACCTTGCCGCCCTCAACCAAAGTAACTACTATATCACTTACTTGCCTAACGGATCCGGAATCCATTTCAAGCAAATGGAGGACATCCGGCTTGTCCGCACCAAGTGAAGGATCTCGACCTATGTAACCGTCAGGGCCCTCCTGGAGCAGAAACCATCCACCCTGAGCCAACTGGAAAACGTCGTGAGCCAGTGCAATCAGAGACTTCACTTCGACTGTGGATTCAGGCCCGCCGTGGACCACCTACGCCACCGCCTAAATTACTTGGAACAATCGGAGGCTCAACTAGTTAACCTCGTTGATCCCATGGGAAAATTCCGGAAAGATCCAAACTCTGGCCACAAAGGAAGGGAGGTGTCACGTCCCGCAATTTTCCGCCCCTCTACGTTGCATTTTCGGATGCAACGTCGCGGGGTGGATCGCGCGACTTACGCTCGCCCCATCTTCGTCCGACCATCTTCGCAAACCTTCATCTATTCCTTTTTTTTCCTCTCATCTTCTCTCCCCCTTCCACCCTTTTCCTTTCCCATTTCTTTTACTTACCTCTTCTTCTCTACATCTCGGTGTTGTCTACGTGCACATGTAAGTGCGCTGTATTTACACACGCGTACGAGGCAGAGAAATTTTCCTCTCCATTCCACCTCACTCACACACTTCTACGCGTGCGACTCTTCGTTGTGCGCGTTGCGGGTGTACCATACCTCCATTGTTTCTTTTCTTTCCTCACCCTTCTCTTTCGACACCTCCTTGTAACAGGGTTGTCAAGAGGCGATCTCGGGAAAGGTTTTCTAAAATTCCCCAAAGTCCATTCTTATTATAACGTGCAACTTTAAAATAATATTTCAACCTCCGTGTCCTCTGTCATTGTCAATGCTGAGGCCAGCGTGGAATCTGTCTCCGGCAGCGGAAGGGCACGTGTGGGACTCATCGGCGCCACAACCCAACACCGGATTTCTTCGAATTCCGACGATGGGTTGAGGTGCTGACTACGCCGGGAAAAATATTCCTCCCACTTTCTTTATTCCAACTTTGACTACTGGATCGACGACAGAGGTCATTTTGACCGTTTTTGTATTTAATGAAGTTATAAGTCGAATGCCTTTGAATTTTTCGACAAGTCCTTTTGTGACTTTTCATGAATATGATGATTCAACTTGAAAATACTAGTCTTGCATGAATATTCCTGACCCGGATGTTCTACTTTCATTACCTACCACAAACGACGGTTTGCGATCATTTTGACCGTTCATCTCAAATGCAGAAATTTCTTACCACTAACATTATTTTCATATTTCTGCCTTGTGAATATTCCTTGAAAACCACATGAAATATGTTATATTCGAGTAAAATATCCATCTTTGAATATTCTATGCTCCTGAAAACATGTATATACAGACATATGTACAGGTATATTACTTGCAACATGAACGTCTTCACAATGCGTCTTAGGGGACCTGAACTCCATAAGGAATCCTGTTGCGATATTCCTAGTTTAGTTCCAATCGTTCAGTATGGTGGCGCTACAATCCTTCATGGAAGAACATAGGAGGAACACACGCGCCGCTATACCAAACAAATGAAACTAAATCGTACCAGTATGCCTCATAGAGCCGAAGCCCCCTGCTGTGTGGGTCGGTTTAGACGAATGATGATCACGACTAATCGTACCGAATCTCATCGTGTATCCTGCAGTATAGCTGCGACACCTTGCTTCTATGACATTAATTGTTGCCACTTCGTTTTCGGTTAGCAGTGTGAAATCGACATCGAACGATAATTATAAAATATTCCATTGAAGTATGTCTCGTCGCAATATTACCGCACAGCTATTCTCACAATGAGCTCAAAATATACATGAAGACGATTCAGAAGGTGTAGAATTGAATTTCGATAGTGATGATGAATATCTTCCTCACGAATCGTATGATAGTGACAGTGAAGAATTCCACACTACTGATGTGGATGCTGGTGCTGGTGATTTAATTTCAACTAACAACACATCAGACGATGAAGTAGTAAGTGCAAGTAAGTACCCGATGATCCACTGAGAGTACTGTTTTGTTATGCCTACTGAAACATTTCGTTACAATATACCTAACCAAAATTTTTCGTTTGAACAATTTGACTGCGTTGAGCAAATAATGTTATATTCCAATCTTAGATTATTTAGATTCATTTCCATTATTAATTCTTGGTTTCGGGAACGAAATGTCCTGAAATTATAATTTATCGATGAAATCATGGTTTTGTAATCGATCAGTATTCTGTAAGAACGCAAATCGCACGAAGAGTTCGAAGTACACGAGAAAATCGAGGTACACGAGGAAATCGAGGTACACGAGGAATTCGAGGTACACGAGGAATTCGAGGTACACGAGGAATTCGGGGTGTACGAGGCGCACGAGGTTATCATGGAAACGCAAGACGTCTAACTACCACATCGATATCACAGTCTCCAAAAAACGTGAGCCTGAGTAGACTCGTGTTTGACTTGGATTTTATTGAAATATAGGAGTATTTTGATGACATTTTTCAACCCAATCACAGTATAACCACAGTTGAACATTGAGAAATTTTTGTGCCGGCACGGAAGTATAAAAATTTCAGCTCAATAGATGTAACCATCGTGATATCAGAGTACCCTTGATCGGTTTTTTCACAGTATCATACAAACCGTAGAGGCAAAGGAAAAGGTGCATCGCATATTCCAATTGATCCTGGCACTCCAGTTTTTGGCCGTGATTAAACAGAATTGACTGTCATTGCTGCTAATCATAATCTTCTTGGACGGATCAGCTATCAAAATATTCTACGTGAAAATCCAGGACCGTCGCCACATGCCAAACGCAATATTGCCAATGACAATACACTAAGTGCTTTCCGTCTTTTGATCGATGAACCTATGTTACGCCATATCAAATTGTGCACTGAAACAAGAGCTCGCCATCACTTAGAAGATGACAATTGGTCTATTTTGTTAAAAGAACTTGAAGCGTTCATTGCTCTTGTTCATATTCATGGTGCATGCGATGCAAAAGGGATTGCTGTTGATCTTTTATGGTCCACAAATTAGAGCATGAGTTTTTATAAAGATACCATGCCTCGTGATAGATTCAAAGAGATGCTCCGATTTCTACGATTCGATCTCAATTCCACAAGATCAAAACGTTGAGTGACTGATAAATTTGCCTTGGCTTCTGAAATATGGAATCCTTTCAATCAAAACTGCATCGCATGTTATAAACCAAGAGAAAATATAACAGTCGATGAACAGCTCTTCCCAACCAAGTCGCGTTGTCCCTTCACTCAATATTTACCCAGTAAACCCGATAAATTTGGGATCAAATTTTGGTTAGCAGTTGATGTGGAGTCTAAATACATTCTGAATGGATTTCCGTATGTGTGCAAAGATGGAACTCGCCCAGTTGACCAATCATTGTTGGAAAGTGTTGTTTTGCGTGTCACTGATCCTTTCCTTGGTAAACGTCGAAATATTACCACGGACAATTTCTTCACGTCAGTTGCTCTAGGCGAAAAGTTGAAACAAAAAAATACCAGTCTTATTGGAACTATGAATCGGTCTATAAAGGAGATTCCAAACGAAATAAAAAACTCCCGCATGTCATTACACAGTTCAAGTGTATTGAAACACAAAGATTTTAAACTCACGGTATATCAAGGAAAGACCCACAAAAATGTTCCGGTATTGAGCACGATGCATGCTTCGGTCGATGTATCAACGGCTGCAAAACAACTTCTCGAAACCGTCAGTCATTACAATGCCACGAAGTTTGGTGTTGACGTAGCAGATCAGATGGCTCAGCGCAATTCAACCAAAATACCATGTAGAAGATGGCCACTGCGAGTTTCCTGCAATATACTCGATCTTGCAGCGATCAATGCTTGGATTTCATACACTGAATGGACTGGCGAGGAAATTCCTCGGAGCGAGGAATCATAAAATCATAATTTTATCATAAAATGTTCTGGGATAAATAAACGTCATCAATGTCAAGGTACCAACTGTAAGCGGAACAAAACTTCTGAAATTTCTACTCGATGTGGGAAGTTCATTTGTAGAAAATGTACTGCAAAAGCAATTGAAATCATTGAATGTTTGGATTGTTTCCAAACTCAGACCACCTAGATGAAAAACCTACTAACGATACTATTGAATACCAAGCAAAATATATTCATCTTTCATCATGTAATAATGACTCTGGTCAGCTAAAAACCAAACAAACGTGTTGAAAAATAAAGATTTGTTCATATTTGATTATATGTCATGATTAATGCCATTTTCCTGTTAGCGGTCAAATTTACCGTTTGTCGCCGTTCTAGGTATATTGAAATTGCCGTCGTTCTAATGTTAAACCACTCGCGTTTTCGTAAGTTCCGCGTCTCTCTCTCTCTCTCTCTCTGGAGAATTTCAGTGACCTTTGGGTCACGGCTGCTAGAAAGTTTCCAACAGGAGTCTATGTTTCCTCCTGGATAGACGAATAGAGGAATTTGTTCCTCGCAACTATTCCCTAAACCATGAAGGGATGAATTTCTTTGAGTAAGAATTCTGGGCCCTTCCGTTTGTGGAAAAGATGCGACCCTGAAACGTTTTTCTCGTGTGTCGCGTCTCATAGGGTCTCTGGGGCTTCTCTCAGAGGGGTAGGAAGAGAGAATCGTTTCCAAATTTTCCATTTCCCTTTTCTTTTTCCATTTAGTTCCTCTGTGGATTATCCGAGTGCCCAGTTTGCGCGTTTAACAAGTGTCGCTTTCGAGTTGAACTCGCAACGTATTGTGTAACAAGTGTGGAGATTTACCACCTTCCAAAGGGATCCAGGATTTTTTTTTCGTGTCTTTCTTCCCCCTGTCAACTTACAGTGGTTGCTGTTCTGCTGCTCGTTTCTTTCCGGATCGGTAAGTGAGATTTCCTTCTCTTTCTTTCTTCCTCTCAATACACGTTTCTCCTGCTTCCGTTTCGTTCTCTCTTGTCAGACCAGTCCCTCCCCCACCCGTCGCACTCTTTTTTTTTTCTTCCTTCCGCGAGTAAGTTCCCTTTTTTTTGTTGTTGTTTTTTTCCCCTTTCTTTCTAAAAAATTGTATATTGTATGGGTTCACGATTGAAAATTTCTATTTCAACAAAATTAAAAATGCGTGAATCTATAATAAGTTGTTCATTTCCTATTTCCGGGCGACGCCCGACTCAAGCCACCGCCAATCCCTTTGATGGGAGAACTTGCTTTGTCTATGCCAACTCGTGCTCAATCTTCAAACTAAAATATCCAGAAACTGAGCCGCGTAGCAACGGGATCCAAGAGGGTTTCTCTCCCGAGTACCTAAAGTACACGTACTTATAACTTCCATCGAAAAGTAGCTCCCACCTTTGGCACCCGCCCCTTGTGAGGTTTCGAATGTTTCATATGCCTTTTTAATGCTCGCTGTATTTGATTTAGAGATATGAGAATTCCTAGGGAACGGAAGAATTTCCAAAACTGATACCGAATGAAAACTAGAACTTTCTACAAGTTCCTGGTACTTTGTTACGACGAGATCGAGGTTTTGTAATCGAGCTCGTCGTCACTCTCGAGGAAAGGAAGGGAATGGGAAATGAACAACTTATTATAGATTCACGCATTTTTAATTTTGTTGAAATAGAAATTTTCAATCATGAATCCATACAATATACAATTTTTTAGAAAGAAAGGGGGAAAAAACAACAACAAAAAGAAGGGAACTTACTCGCGGAAGGAAGGAAAAAAAAAGAGTGCGACGGGTGGGGGAGGGACTGGTCTGACAAGAGAGAACGAAACGGAAGCAGGAGAAACGTGTATTGAGAGGAAGAAAGAAAGAGAAGGAAATCTCACTTACCGATCCGGAAAGAAACGAGCAGCAGAACAGCAACCACTGTAAGTTGACAGGGGGAAGAAAGACACGAAAAGAAAATCCTGGATCCCTTTGGAAGGTGGTAAATCTCCACACTTGTTACACAATACGTTGCGAGTTCAACTCGAAAGCGACACTTGTTAAACGCGCAAACTGGGCACTCCACAGTGGTGGAAATCAGGAATTTAGTGTTCATAATCTACCACAGGTCGTAATTCTTGACCGATTTTGATGAATTTTTTTTCAAAATACTCAGAATTGAATTCTTAAGAGGACTGTCGATTCCGATTCTTGAATTTTTCCTTCATCATGAGAATAAATGAACAAATAGTTGAGAAAAATCTTCAATTTCAGGTATTTGAGCTTGTATCTTTCGGAAAAATCTTGGGATGACAGTACTATTCAGCGAGATTATTGCAGGTATGCTCATTGAACATAAATAGTTTGAAAAATTGCAAATCCGATTATTATAAACAATTTTATAAACAATTTTCATGAGGAAATCAGGAATTCTAATAATTCTGGTTGTAAAAACATGTTTTTCCGATTTTAATTACTTGGAATCATCATGAGAAACGTTGTTCGTAGAGGGGAAGAGGCGAAAGTTAACATTCATCATTCGTTATAAACAATTTTATAAACAAATTCTGAACTGAGAGGTTTTTTGATGGGAAAAATTTGTTTTTTTTTTCGTATTTATTGAGAGTTATCATTGGAGTCACGGTCAGTCATGAAATTTCAGCAACATCCTATAATAATATTATTGTTATAAACAATTTTATAAACAAATTCTGAACTGAGAGGTTTTTTGATGGAAAAAATGTTTTTTTCTTCGTATTTATTGAGAGTTAACATTAGAGTCACAGTCAGTCATGAAATTTCAGCAACATCCAACAATAATATTATTGTTATAAACAATTTTATGAACAAATTCTGAACTGAGAGGTTTTTTGATGGGAAAAAAGTGTTTCTCTTCCATATTTATTCAGGGTTATCATTGGAATCACAGTCTGTCATGATATTTCAGCAACTTCCAACAATAATCATTGCCATCAATAGTTTTATAAACGAATTATGAATTGAGACATTTTTGAAAGGGAGCCAAATTTTTCTTCGTCGTATCTAGTGAGAATCACCGTGAATATTTGTAGGCTATGAAGGCATTTCAGATGAAATTGATATCCATAATTATTATAAACAATTCATAAACGAATTCTGTACTGAAAAACTTGATCATAGAAACCTGTATGGAAAATTTTCTTCGAAGAATCTCTGAAAGTTGGAATTTTCTTGGGATATTGCTGGGAGCCTCAGAGTATTTCTGCACTGAGAGAAAATGCTGTACATGAAAATGAGCCCAAGTACAGTTTTCAGTCATTGTATTTTCATTATCACCGCGATTTACATAGCTATTTCAATGGAAGATATGGCTA
Organism: Gonatopus flavifemur; assembly: GCA_018340375.1. Lineage (NCBI taxonomy): Eukaryota > Metazoa > Arthropoda > Insecta > Hymenoptera > Dryinidae > Gonatopus > Gonatopus flavifemur. The sequence continues at coordinate 212,037 of JAFFJZ010000077.1, read as the reverse complement.
CTGTAACTACAAAAATGTTCTTGGGCTCAATTTCAGCTACACTCTTCTTTCAGTGTGTAAGGTTTTGAGAAATTCTGAAAATTTTACATTTTGAGAAGAGAAAAAAATGTCTGCTTTACGCATTCAATACTTATTATAATGAAACTGACGATTTTTGAAAAGATTCTTGCAGAAGTTAGCACCAAACTGTTTGTTCACAGTTTTTCGATGGAAGAAAAATATTCTTCCTTCCGTAACTATTGGAAATCATTGTCGCATAAATGAAACTCAATGGGAATTAACATTTCGCATTTTGAACCCTGGAGCTGACCCTTTTGTGGATGGTAGAATCATCATTTTCTCATAGTAATCTTCGAAAATCAAGATAAAATTCATGATTGATAAAAAGTCATATCGATATTGAGTGTGCTAATAATTTTATGGCTTATAGTCCGAGAAGAAAATTTAGATTTGATCAAATCTAACAACTTTGTGTATCTTTCTTATATCATCAGACATGATGATACATGAGTATACATGATTATACATGATTATACATGATGATATATGATAAAATCTGAAAATTTTAACATTCATAAATTAACGATTTGATAAATATATAATGGAACTTACCTTCATTTTCCAATCATGATTAGATTTTTCCTCAACCAATGCACATCCCCCATAGAAATCATGCAGATGACGAATTCACGTGTCCTACTTTCCTCTTACAACCAGCGGATGGATAACAAAACACGATCACAAGGATCCACGCGAATCTATAACAAAACACGATCACAAGGATCCACGCGAATCTATAACAAAACACGATCAGAAGCATCATATGTGAGATTGTTTGTACGAAATTAACTTCTCGATCACGGTTTTGAATCGATAATCCTTGTTTTTTCGGAGTGAATAATATCAACGACTAGCAACAAAATATGGATCCTTTCAATGTGCCCAAAAAGTTCATTTGTGATTTCCTCATTGCCAATCCAAACGCGAATGTCGGAGATCTGTCAAATCACTCACAATTGCATTACAATCTCGAATGTGATGAGCAGGTTGAGGTTTTGAATGAGCATTTAAACCTATACTTTCTGAGTAAATCCAAACTAAGGTGGAAACAGTGTTTCTATACGAAGAGTCAATTTGAGAAGAAATTTGAAAAGTGGTTAGGTACTGATTTCGTTGTGTCTTTCTCGGAATCTAAAGCAAAGCCAGGGAAAAGAATGATTTCTTCTGAAACATTTGAGGATACTTCTACTTCGACTAAGAGACGAAGATCATTGTCCATTGAAGGAAATTTCACAGCCGCTGAAATTCAGGAAACATTTCTTCGAGTCTTGAGTAAAAATGGACAGAAAAAAATAGCAAATGATATCATGACCCTTTTAAATGCTGATAGTATCAAAGATTGCAACATTTCTAAGCAATCTGAGTTAGAATCACATGTTGCATACTCTCCAGAAGAAGCTTTAGCTTTGATGGAAGAAGTGAAATTATCGAAATATCAATATGAAATTATTCAATCACAAGCAAAATTGAGAAATGCGAATATTTACCCTTCGTATGATCGAATACTATCAGCAAAAAAAGAATGTTATCCTTCGAAAATTGATATAAGTGAAGCACAAAGTAACATCGAAATTCAATGTCTCATTGATCATTCAATTCAAAGAAGCTTTAAAGATCCCAGTTTATGTCTCCTAACTCCAGACAAGAGATCAAAAATTATTCATCTACAATTGGAAATGAAATATGGAATTGACGGATTGTCAACTGATGTGAGATACAACCAGAAATTAAATGATAAAAATTTATCGGACGATTATATTCTGACATGGTCAATGGTACCTATCTGCTTGAGAGTAAGAGACACATCTGAAATAGTATGGATGAATCCTCATACTACTTTGGCAAAACGTTGTATTCCAATAATGATCAAATTTGCGAAGGAAACCGATGAAATCACTAAATCAGAGATAGATAACATCAAATCTCAAATTCAGAGACTTCAGCCCACTATAATTTCTGCGATGAACTGTGAATATATATTTGAAACCGAAATGAAATTAAGTATGGTGGATGGTAAAGTTTGTAAAGCACTGACTGATACTCCATCAGCCTCCACTTGTTACATTTGCAGAGCAAAACCATCAGAAATGAATAATCTGGATCGTCTCAAACAAAAGCCAATTATAAAATCTAATTTGGAATTTGGTCTTTCCACTTTGCACGCTCGGATGAGATTCATGGAGTGTATCCTGCATATCGCATACCGATTAGAAATTCGTAAGTGGAGAGTAGAGAACCCCGAGGATAAAAAAATAATGCAAGATGCGAAACGAAGAATTTGTACAGAATTCAAAGAGAGAATGGGATTGATTGTTGATCAACCACGTCAAGGATCTGGAAATTCCAATTGTGGCAATACAGCTCGTAGGTTTTTCGCTGACACTGAGGAAACAGCAAGAATAACAGGAGTAAACAAAATATTAATAAGAGAGTTTGGACAAATTTTACAAATGTTGACAACCAGCAAAAAGATTCCTTCCGATTTTTTTCTAATGATTTTGCCTTCAAGACAGCAGAACTATATGTACAATTGTATCCTTGGTTCTACATGCCTTCTAGTGTCCACAAAATATTGTTACATGCAGAGAAAGTTATGGACAATTTTCTGTTGCCTATCAGCATGTATTCGGAAGAAGCCTCTGAGGCCCGCAATGAAGATATCAAACACATTCGAGAATTCAATACATGGAAAATTTCTCGATTACATATTGGAGAAGACCTCATCCATAAACTTTTGGTATCCTCAGATCTCTACATCGCATCTTTGACGCGTGAATGGATCAGAAATCCAACTGATCTTGATCCAGAAATTGAAAAATTGATGGAAAAGTTTGTACTCGAAAATTAGTTTAATTGGATATACACTGCAATTCCCCTTGAATGTGATGCTTGTGTTACGAGTGAGATAATGTGAACCGTTTGATGTGAATTAGGGGAATTGTTATTTTCTACAAGAGGAAAGTAGGACACGTGAATCCGTCATCTGCATGATTTCTATGGGGGATGTGCATTGGTTGAGGAAAAATCTAATCATGATTGGAAAATGAAGGTAAGTTCCATTATATATTTATCAAATCGTTAATTTATGAATGTTAAAATTTTCAGATTTTATCATATATCATCATGTATAATCATGTATAATCATGTATACTCATGTATCATCATGTCTGATGATATAAGGAAGATACACAAAGTTGTTAGATTTGATCAAATCTAAATTTTCTCTCCGGACTATAAGCCATAAAATTGTTAGCACACTCAATATCGATATGACTTTTTATCAATCATGAATTTTATCTTGATTTTCGAAGATTGCTATGAGAAAATGATGATTCTACCATCCACAAAAGGGTCAGCTTCAGGGTTCAAAATGCGAAATGTTAATTTCCATTCAGTTTCATTTATACGACAATGATTTCCAATAATTACGGGAGGAAAAATATTTTTCTTCCATCGAAAAACTGTGAACAAACAGTTTAGTGCTAACTTCTGCAAAAATCTTTTTAAAAATCCTCAGTTTCATTATAATGGGTATTGAATACGTAGAGCAGACATTTTTTTCTCTTCTCAAAATGTGAAATTTTTAGAATTTCTCAAAACCTTGCACACTGAAAGAAGAGTGTAGCTGAAATTGGGCCCAAGAACATTTTTGTAGTCACAGTAGCCATTGTACAGTAGCCAATCTTCCATTGAAATAGCTATGGAAATCGCGGTGATAATGAAAATACAATGACTAAAAACTGTACTTGGGCTGATTTTCACGTACAGCATTTGCTCTCAGTGCAGAAATACTCTGAGGCTTCCAGCAATATGCAAAGAAAATTCCAACTTTCAGAGATTCTTCGAAGAAAATTCTCCATACAGGTTTCTATGACCAAGTTTTTCAGTACAGAATTCGTCTATGAATTGTTTATGATAATTATGAATATCAATTTCATCTGAAATGCCTTCATAGCCTAAAAATATTCATGGTGATTCTCACTAGATACGACGAAGTAAAATTTGGCTCCCTTTCAAAAATTTCTCAATTTATAATTCGTTCATAAAACTATTGTTGACAATGATTATTGTTGGGAGTTGCTGAAATATCATGACAGACTGTGATTCCATGATAACCCTGAATAAATATGGAAGAAAAACACTTTTTTCCCATCAAAAAACCTCTCAGTTCAGAATTTGTTTATAAAATTGTTTATAACAATAATATTATTGTTGGATGTTGCTGAAATCTCATGACTGACTGTGACTCTAATGATAACTCTCAATAAATACGAAGAAAAAAACATTTTTCCCATCAAAAAACCTCTCAGTTCAGAATTTGTTTATAAAATTGTTTATAACAATAATATTATTATCAGATGTTGCTGGGATTCCATGACTGACTGTGACTCTTATGATAACTCTCAATGAATACGAAAAAAAAACAAATTTTTTCCATCAAAAAACCTCTCAGTTCAGAATTTGTTTGTAAAATTGTTCATAACAAATGATGAATGTTAACTTCCGCCTCTTCCCCTCTACGAACAACGTTTCTCATGATGATTCCAAGTGATTAGAATCGAAAAAACATGTTTTTACAACCAGAATTATTAGAATTCCTGATTTCCTCATGAAAATTGTTTATAATGATCGGATTCGCAATTATTGGAACTATTCATGTCCAACGAGCATACCTGCAATAATCTCGCTGAATAGTAACGTCATCCAAAGATTTTTCCGAAAGATACTGAAATTGAAGATTTTTCTCAACTATTTGTTTATTTATTCTCATGATAAAAAAAAATTCAGAAATCGGAATCGACAGTTCTCTCAAGAATCCAATTCTGAGTATTCTAAAAAAAATCCATCAAAATCGGTCAAGAATTACGACCTGTGGTAGATTATGAACACTAAATTCCTGATTTCCACCACTGTGCGACCGGCGCACAGTAGGGCCAAATGCCAAAAAGCTGGCCAAAACCCCAAAAATGAAGTTTGTAGTTGGGGATATTTGACCCTTGGGATAAGTAAGGTGATGTCCCAAGTATTGGAATTCTGATATAAGAAGATCTGATCCCCTCCCCCTGCCCTTGTGTACCAGTTGCAAAATACCCTCCTTGAAGTATAATCCGCGTGATTGAAAGACAGTAAAATAACGAGCATGTTCAAAAAGACGCTGTGTTTCGGAAAATGAACCGATTCAACTTTTTCAAATTGGAGTCTATTACTGAAACTATGTAGAATCCACTTAAAATTAAGAGAATATCAATTTGATGAGTGGAAAATACTGACAGAGCAATGATTGGATGTAATTTCTATATCTATAAATGAGAAAATGTGTTTGGTTTTTGAAGGAATAGTAGAGAATTACGCAAAATTACGTCGTTTAACTTATTGGAGGTGGTAGATGGGACTCTTACCTAAACATCAGAAAAAAAAACGGCTGCCCATGTCTGCCCCTAAGCAATTCCGCCATGTTTTTGTGCAGGAAATCACAAAAAATTAGACGGAGTGATGAGGACTCCTTAGATCCGTCTGAAACTTGATATGCAGAAGTTTGTGGGGTCGCTGATTATGAATCCGTTGTCTTCATTTCGGAATTCAAAATGGCGGATCCAATATGGCGGACGAAAATTGAAAGAAATCATCGGATTTTCTTCAAATTCGTTACCCAGGGGTTTCTGAGGTCTCTGATTACGAATCCGTTGTTTGAATTTCAAAATTCAGAATGGCGGATCCAATATGGCAGATGAAAATTGAAAAAATCATCGGATTGCCTTCAAACTCGGTACCCTGAGGTTTTCAAGGTCGCTGATTCCGAATCCGGTGTCTGAATTCCGGAATTCAGAATGGCGGATCCAGTTTGGCAGAAAAAAATTGAAAAAATCATCAGATTTCCTTCAAACTCGGTATCCAGGGTTTTGTGGGGTCATTGATTACGAATCAGTTGTCAAATTCCAAGAATCAAAGATAGCGTATCTAATATGGTGGACACAAAACTCAAAATCCAGTAGATTCGCTTCGAATTTTATCTCAACGTTAGTATGTGTTTGATTTCCAGTGTACATTTGCTGCACGAGGAAAACTGTATGAGATTGATTACCATTCGTTTTTCTTCTCATCGCGGGCTTAGGGTACACAAAAGCCAGAAATCATTGATATTTAGGAAGATGATGGACCATTGAGAGAAAAACAGTATTGCTGGAGAATATTCGTAGTGAATTTACTATGAGTTGATGAATTCACTATGGGAAATGACAATAAAACTACCAACATTCAGTACTATTACTACGAATTTTTGGTAACTTCACTGCTAACATTCTTCAGCGATGCTCTTTTTCCCTAAAGTAACCGTCATTTTCCTGAATGTTTATAGATGTCATTCAAGTATTGATATCTCTTTTCTTTTCGTGAACTGAATCATGACTCGCGATTTGGTGATCGTTCTTATGTTAACCTATCGTTTCCATGGCAACGTGAATAGTTGGTTGTAATCGGTCTGATTTCAAATGGTGCTTATCACAATTGTGCAATAGCTGTCACCGAATTCTTACTCTTGCTAGTAATCGTTACCGTAAACTTTCTTCCGCGTGCAAGTTTGGAGCTTGGTGAATATTTTTCGTTTTTTGAAATCATTCAATGTTAACATACAATTCCAAATGAGATGGATTCCGCTGCCATAGGTGAGTGTTTCAACAACCTATATTTTCTCAGTAGTTCAATTTGAACAGTTGACTGCAAAAAAGAGGGTTGAATCCAACCCAAGAAAATTAGGAAAATTTTTAGAAACACATGGGGTTTCTGTAGCGAATTTTATCGAATTCTACAACGTTTGTAGATTTCAAAGATGATTCAATATCTATGACTCGGAGAGAGATGTACAATATTTTAAGGAGCAGTCCTCTACCTACGTTGGATGAAAAGTTCACTTCCCTTCAAGGAAAAATCATCGAGATAACGTGTTGTCCGGATAACAAAACTACAGAGATCTCTAACCTTTTATCCACTTTTAAATGTGTATTTAAAAAGAGATGGGAATCTTCTCGAAGGACCGAAGAACGATTTCTTAAAAATAATGAAGAATGGTTAAAACAAGAGGTAGTGTTTTGTACTTTCAGGAATCCCCATTCTGTAACTGTTCACACGCAAGTGGGAAGACCTCTTGTTGAATTCAACGAATGTTCAGAAAGAACAAAACGTAGGAAAACGGAGAATATCAGAGTAAATACTCCCATCTCAGAGCTGTCTTACGCCACACAAATGTGTTTGAGAGCGTCTGAACAGATCGAAGCCGCAAAAATTGTGAAGGATGTTACATCTTCTGATCCTGAGCTTGCCAAAATGTATATGAAAGGTTATCAAACTTTCAAGCGAAATGAGCCAAAGATGTTGAATGATGAAGATGCTCTAGCTCTCCTAGTAGATGCCGAACTCTCGAAACATCAGTACTGCTTATTGCGTGAAGCTGATCCGCAGAAATTTCCACCTTATAAAAAAATTCAACTCGCCAAACGCATGTGTTTCCCTGACAAAGAATTTATTCAAATAACAGAAACCTGCGCTGTTGTGCAACTACAAGCACTTCTTGATCACACAGCTACACGTATTTTAAAGCTACAGAATTCGGTTTTGTCAAGTTTATCTGATGAAGAGTTACAAAACCTGGTACTTATTTCCAAATGGGGTTTGATGGGAGCTCTGGCCACTCCTCATACAAACAAGCATATCAAAGTTCGGAAGCTAGTGATTCCGCTGTGTTCATTACTTCACTTGTGCCTCTCCGCCTACACTGCAATTTAAAAATAATTTGGCAGAATCCAAGGCCATCATCAACCAGATTTTGTAGGCCAATCAAAATAGAGTTTGTGAAAGAATCAACTGAAGTTTCGGTTGCAGAGAAGCTACGGATTGATAATGAAATAGAAAATCTGAGGGCTACTTCTTTCAGAACTGATGAAAAACATGTTTCAGTGAAACATGAGATGATTTTTTCTATGGTGGATGGGAAGGTATGCAATGCTATAACTGAGACAACCTATACCCAGAAGTGCTATATATGTGGTGCCACATCTAAGGAATTCAACAAAATTGATGATATAGTATCCAGGCCGGTCAAAACCGAAAACCTCCAGTTTGGTTTGTCTTGTCTACACGGCTGGATACGATTTTTTGAGGGCCTCCTGCATTTGTCTTATAAGCTACCTATTCAGAAGTGGCAAGCACGAAAACAAGATAAAGCTTTGGTGGAAGAACGAAAAAAGGTTGTACAGAAAAGTTTGAAAGAAAAATGTGGCCTCATTGTCGATGTTCCTAAGCCAGGGTTTGGGAACTCAAATGATAGGAATACCGCTAGGCGATTTTTCGCACAACCCGAAGTTTCTGCCGAAATCACAGGGGTGGATGTCAACCTAATACAACGACTTCATGTAGTATTAGCTACCGTTTCAAGTGGCCATGAAATAGACGTTGAAAAGTTTCGGAGTTACGCTTTAGACACGGCACGCTACTACGCGACAAAATATCCGTGGTACCCAATGTCACCTACGATGCACAAGTTTTTGATCCACGGACCTGAAATCATTGCATCTGCTCTTCTACCTATAGGCCAATTGACTGAGGAAGCACAAGAGGCTCGTAACAAAGATTTTAAAAGGTGAAAATGATGTATATCACTTAATAATAGTCTATATTTGTCACAGTGGACTCGACACTTTGAAGGGAAAAATTTGACTTCTCAAGTACTGCAATCAGTTTGATACATTGCACAATACGTTTTTGACTACTAGGCAAACTATATATTTATGGTAACCACGAGAATATATGTTCGCAAAGATTGTTTTGTTCTGGTAAGGAATTCGGGGAATTATGAATATTCATATACTTTTTTTTATTAATAAGCCACATTGTTCATCCTCTGGAAACATAAATTCATAGACTAGAAAACAATTTTGAGAATCAAGTAAACTTATGAATTAGAGGATTTATTCAAAACTTTATACTGATGACCCCAAAGTGCAGCTGCTTTTTGTTTTTCCTTGATTTTGCTTGTCATGTTCAGATCGAAAGCTTCAACGGTGTCGATGAATACATAATTATATTCAAATATCTTAACAACATTCATTCCCAAAGGTACCGAGAGCATCACTCCAGGAAATGCAGTAGAGAAAAAACGAATGAAGACATTTTTAAATGGTTCCTTTTGAGTTCTGATCCAATGTTATCGAGTAAAAGACAGTTGCCCAAGAAAAAACTAAAGTTTCTCCCTAGAGACGTGTTGAGCCTGATCAAAACTCCGGATATACTTGATAAAGACAACGTAACTTCCCCATTATCTTCCTCTGAGAGTGGAGAAGAAGACTGATCTGAGTAAAAACAGTTTGGCAAAAGTAAAAACCATTACGATTTCAGTTTTTTATATTATTGTATATATTGTGAATGTATATATCTTTCGATTTAACACATTCGGTGTGTTAATATCATTCGATAATTATATTAATAATGATTCAATGTTGGAAATAATAATAATAATGATCATAATAGGAACAACAAAATGGGCCGTTTAGTTCTTGTTTAATATTAAGTTATGAATGAAGTTTTGATTTTTGGCATCCGCCATCCTGAATTTCGGAATTCTGACAACGGATCCGTGATCAGCGATCCCGAAAACCCCTGGGTACCGAGTTTGAAGGGAATCCGATGATTTTCACAATTTTCGTCCGCTCTATTGGGTCCGTTATTTTGAATTTTGAATTTCAGACCGTGGATTCGTAATCAGCGACCACAGAAACCCCTGAGTACCGAGTTTGAAGAAAATGCGATGATTTTCTTAATTTTTGTCCACCATATTGGATCCGCCATTCTGAATTTCAAAAGTTTGACAACGGATTCGTAATTGGTGACCCCAAAAACTCCTGGATGCCGAGTTTGAAGAAAATCCGATGATCTCCTCGATTTTATTCCACCATATTGGATCCGCCATTTTGAATTTCGAATTGCAGACAACGGATTTGTAATCAGCGACCCCAAAAATCCCTGGGTACCCAATTTGAAAAGGATCCGATGATTTTTAAAATTTTCGTCCGCCATATTGGATTCGCCATTTTGAATTTTGGAACTCAAACAGCAGATTCGTAATCAGCAACCCCAAAAACCCCTGATCACCAAGTTTGAAGAAAATCCGATGGTTTCTTTCAATTTTCGTCCGCCATATTGGATTCGCCATTCTGAATTTGGGAACTCAGACAGCGGATTCGTAATCAGCGACCCCAAAAACCCCTGATCACCAAATTTGAGAAAAATCCGATGATTTCTCCCAATTTTCGTCCACCATATTGGATACGCCATTTTGAATTTTGGAACTCAAACAGCAGATTCGTAATCAGCAACCCCAAAAACCCCTGATCACCAAGTTTGAAGAAAATCCGATGGTTTCTTTCAATTTTCGTCCGCCATATTGGATTCGCCATTCTGAATTTGGGAACTCAGACAGCGGATTCGTAATCAGCGACCCCGAAAACCCCTGATCACCAAATTTGAAAAAAATCCGATGATTTCTCCCAATTTTCGTCCACCATATTGGATCCGCCATTTTGAATTTTGAAATTCTGACAACGGATTCGTAATCAGTGACCCCATAAACTTTCCGAGTACGAAGTCGCAAGCGAATTTGAGAGCCCCTTATAATTTTGTCCAGCTTTTTGGCATTTGGCCCCATTGTGCGGCGTGCAAATCTGTCATGGAATTGATTTTTTTTCTGCAGTTTATCCGAATGCATTGTTTCTTCAATCGCATGTCGTATCGTTCATCATAGTGGAATTGTCTTTCCCTTCTTTATCAAGATTGTATTGGGTATGGGGATAAGTTTCCGCCCTCTTGGAAAAAGTGTTGCTGCTGATACTACTTTTGAGTTCACTCAAGTGCTATACTTGTGATTTGGAAGAGTATATGTGACGTGTCGATGGCGGTAGTTGACATTTGTTACGAGTGTGAACATAATTTTTTATTTGGTGTCAAAAATGACGTTTGTCCCGACAAAACAGCATTTGCGGGAAGTGATGCTTCATTATTTTATTTCGAAGGAAAGTGCTACTGGAACATATCGTGTACTGTGCAATATTTACGGTGATCACGCTACTTCTAATACATCTTGGAAAAGAGTGGTTTCGACGATTCCAAAGTGGCGATTTTGACGCGAGTGATAAAGAACGCGGAGGGGCACCGAAAAAATTCGTAGATGTAGAACTGGAACAATTATTGAATGAAGATGCATGTCGAACTCTAGATGAGTTGTCTGAAGAGTTGGGTATCGACAGGTCGACCGTCGGTAAACGCTTGCACAAGATGGAAATGGTCCAAAAAGCAGGTAATTGGGTGCCGCATCAACTAAAGGAGAGAGATATCAAGAGACGTTTGGTAACGTGCGAGATGCTTCTCGAACGGCAGAAGAGAAAGAGTTTTCTGTATCGTATCGTCACTGGCGATGAAAAATGGATCTATTAGGACAATCCTAAGCGTCGAAAAAGTTGGGGGCTGCCAGGTGTACCAGGACCATCGACGCCGAAAACAAATATCCACGCTTCAAAGATGATGTTGTGCATCTGGTGGGATCAGAAAGGTGTCATTTATTATGAACTTCTTGAACCGTCAGAAACAATCACTGGCGATCGTTACAGAATACAGCTAATAAGTTTGAATCGAGCTATAAAAGAAAAACGACCAGAATGAGACGGTAGACATGATAAATTTATCTCGCTGCATGATAATACTAGGCCACATGTTGCTCAACCTGTTAAAAAATATTTGGAAGGAGTGAATAGGGAAATCTTGCCCCACCCGCCGTATTTCCCAGACATTGCGCCTTCGGATTATTATCTATTTTGATCTATGCAATCAGCCCTCACTGGAGAGCGGTTTACTTCTTACGAAAGTGTCGAAAAATGGCTCAATGAATGGATCGAGTCAAAAGAACCTGCCTTTTTTTCTCCGAGGAATCCGTATGCTGCCTGAAAGATGGGCAAAAGTGGTCGCTTCCAATGGTGCATACTTTGAATAACATTATGTCATAATCCATTGTTTGAATAAAAATCAACTTGGCTTGAAAAAAGGCGGAAACTTATTCCCATAATCAATACGTTATAAAACTAGTAGCTCCATTTGCGGATACAATTCTTTGGCAGGTTTCATTTGTTAATAAATTTTTTCAGTTCACCTATACATAATATCTCATTGACATATTCTTCTTTTGACATATCTTTTTGAAATTTCTTTTCCTTCCATGAGCAGGACTCACTTCGCATTTGCATACTTCTGGAAGATAGACGTCGAGGGGAACATTCAAAATACGAATGGTTCCCACACCACACGTAGACAATCAATATCTCGCCTACACATTCACAATTTTTTTTGTGAGGTTGAGCGGGGAACAGATCTCATCCATCTATCGCGTAATCATTTGGATGCAAACCATGCATTCTAATATGCATGATTTGATTGAATCATATCCCTAGTGAAAATGAATCCTATATAAACCATCTATGGCTTATATATATATATATATATAAGTGATGCAAATGATACATGATTCCCATGTATTTTAACTCGCTGAATTCGAAAATCACAATAAAACGTTCACGGAATATGATTTTTCGGAATTGAGAAAAGAATTTTCCGATCGTCGTTTCACCAATTGGAGTGTATCTCGATTCACAAGCGACCACTCTGATTCTGAAAGGTGTCAAAATGTACATAATTGATCTGCCAACAAATAACATCGTCACCATATGTCATTGCTTGGGTAGTTTGAGTGCAAGGAATGAGAATATTAGAAAGAAATAGTGTTTTCAGACAAAACTGAGGGAACAAAAATTACTTTTTCCCCGAAGAAAAATAGAAACCGTGAGAATATATATCTCTTGTTACAAATTCTCCATGTGTGCCAGATCCTTCGGCCTGTGGTGGGAGAGAGAAGAGAAAGTATTATTCTGGAAAAGGAGAATAAGCGCTGGTGTTGGAAGTTCGGACTCAAGATTTGCGGAAAGAAGAAATATGAGGAAGAATGGCCTGTATGAAGGAGAAAAGAATGAATATGAGAGTCTAAGAAAATCGTTTTGTAAGTGCGAAGAAACACGTGGTTTTATTCAGCGAAGAAAGTGTGGTGAGACACGTGATTTTCTATCGTGGTCGGCGTACACTGAAAAAAAGGTATGGCTCTCACAGCTCTACTATTTATGTGTTCTTGCTATCAGGAGGTATAAGGATGTTAGTATAGCTCCCACAGCCGACAGATTGCTATGATAGCAACGTGTTCGACTGTGGGAGCTATACTGGCATCCTTATACCTCCTGACAGCAAGAACACGTGAATAGTAGAGCTGTGAGAGCCATACCTCCTTTTTAGTGTACTGTACATTATAGCGCGAAGAGGATATTAACATTCGTACATTTATGATACGCGTAAGATCAGAAGTTACTTTATGAGTACAAAATTTAGAAACTCGTAGCCGAGAAAACGAAGGGTCGAATAATCACCCTGAGAGTCACGTGGACCGAGAATCAAGAGAGAACCGCGTGATTGCTCCGATTAGCATTGAGGTCACGAGCGAACAGAACGAAAAAGGAGCATGGACCTGCGACAGCGCACTTGAAGTCGATATAGGCCATACCCTTATCAACCTATCAGATTGATCGTTAGCGTTTCGGCGATCGAACATCCTAACGGACTGGCCTGATCATAATGGTGTGCCATTTCTCAGATCGCGCGATAATCAAATCAGATCTTCAACACCATGTGTAGTTAGCACTTTGACGAAAAAATTTCACTATTTACGAAGGGAAATGTATGAAAACGTATCGAAGCTACGACCATTCGTATATAACTCCAACACAACCTAAAATCCGTGTACGTCCAGGAAACGTCCGAATACGTGTCTCAGACGTCCTTTGGAACTTCAAATGTCCGGTGGATATACCCGAGTTCAATTGATTTGATTTTTGTTTTGTGATATTTAGTTACAAGGTAGATTCATTAGAAATGATTCCAGCTTCTCGATCGATTCCTGTTTCTTTTTTGCGGCTTGTGTTCTTCTGGCATTTAACATACGTCTGTCATCATGTCTCATCAAATCATTTGATTCTATATTTCGCTTTGTGACATTAAGATCCTCCTTCCGATTCATTACGCGTATGATGAATGAATGAGAACGGAGTTTTGAGTGCGCAAACCACCCAGACAATTTTTATTCTATATGCGGTAGTTATGTAGTGGAGAAGAAACAACGTGAATTTATCAATGTCCTCCAACAGCATTACCTTCAATACTTCAAAATAACATCTCAATATCTCGATGAACGATAGGCACCAAGTATTGTGTGCGTTTCGTTTCATGTACATCTCGTAGGAAGAGCTTCTGGTCCAACAGAGTATGTATCAGATGATAGTGAATGTCAAATCCATAAGTTATACGACTATCTTATACATTGTGATTTTATTTTCAAATTGGACGACACATGACATTCGGTGTAGGGGAGAGTCGATTAAAACCGGGTAGGTGGGTCAAACTGGGTACCTCAATATCTCCCTGATTAGTGCGTCTTTCTGACAACAAACGCTCGAACTAGTAGCAGTGGATATTTTGAGCAGTTGGAGAACAACAGCATCGATGCAACGCTCTTCCTCACTCAGAACGTTGTTTACGGGGGTCATCCCATGTGACGGCCTGTTTTTCAGGGATTTTTTAGGATTCTTTTTCTACGACCAGTAAATAGATAGAGCTTCAAGTTTATTATCATGCATTGACATATATTTCAACAGTATAAATATGAATTTTAAGCTAAAAATATTATGTAGAACATGAGTTACAGCGTTCTGAACACCCTCACCTCGAAAAAATGGGCTCGCACTTCCTCCACGATTCTGGCTGATTGGCTTATCTGAAACAAAAAAAAATTAGCGGCGTTTCAATCTGTAAGCCTAAATGCACGAAATGGAATATTATCGAATGAATATACGAAAAATCGGACTTTTGGTAGACATTTGAAAAAAAAGTTGTGAATTTTGCGTTTTTTTGTTTTTTGGAATGAAAATATCGAAATTTCAGGAATTTTTGATTGATAATAGTTCCTTTCATGCGGTTACATGTGCTGAGTGTACCCTACAAATTTCAAGTCATTCGGTCAAGCCGTTTTTGAGATACGAAGGAAGGAAGTTTGAAGAACACAGTTTTGAGAAAGACGCGTTTAAAGTTTCGAGTCCGCTTGAAACTATGAAAATCTCAACTTACCCTCAGTCGGTGATGCTTGGTCCATAGAGTATTCCTCCCTCTTCCTCTTGAAACTCTTTCAAAGCAGATTGTTCAGCTCCTAGTCAATCCTGGCTTGTTTAACGACATTACTTACGCGCCGCTCAGAACGTGAGATTGGCTTCTCATCACGTTTTTCAACATAAGTATGGCTTTCGCGGCCAATGGGGCATCCCATAACTGACATCACTTTCAAAACACCTTCAAAACCTTCATTCAAGATGATGACTGATAGGTAGCTAGCAATTTCAACTATCTTGGAGCCAGAATGGAGATGCTTTGTCATTGTTTTGTGTCTCTGCTCCTAAACAACGAAATAATGATTCGTCTTCCGATATATCTTCGAAAACAGGTTCGATAGCTACATGTACTTCTGGTATTAGAAGTGGTTTATCGTGATGAAGTTGGTCGAGCTCGTTCTTAGCTTCTGCCTTACGCCATTTACATCAACTGTCTCCGCCTTCTGGACAAAATTGATGTTGAGAGTTTCCATCTGAAGAACATTTGTGATAATACGTTGCCAAAAAACTTTGTTTTCATACCTTCAAGCGAATCTGGATGAAGTTAAATAGCTAATCCGTAGAATTTCGTTGTTGCTTCAATAACTTCATCAGGAAGTTTACCTGGTCTTTTTCCACCGATTCCTTTATTTGTTTTATCCTTTCTAACAGCCCGAAGTCGTGTTCCCATTCTCTTTTCTCCATGGCTCACACATTCTTTTTTTGTTACTACAGTATCTCCATACGGTTGAGCACCTAGGATCCCCTTGGAAGTTTTACTGTCACCATCGCCGATGTATGTAAGATACTTCACGCCATATTTTTCTATAGACCATGAAAACATTTGCGTAATGGCACTCATTCCCATTTTACCAGAACTTCCGGAATGGTTTATGGTGCATCCATCTACATGCGTTTCATACCACATTTCGTACTCTAAAGGATCCGTTTTTTTCCACTTTTCCACTTATTACATGCACCACGAGAACTACTCACAACCATGACATCAAAAACTTTCCTGGTGTATTTTCCAATCAATGTAGAAGCTCTGAATGGAGATGAAAAGCCTCTCTTCTTCCAACTACCGTCACCTGACACAATAAATTCATCCTGTGGTTTCCCTGCTTCTTCATTCATAGTTTTTTCTTGCGTGACAGCGAATGATAATCAAGTTTCACACAGCGGAGATGTGGCAATATGAATGTTTTTCAGTAGTGCAATATGAGTTGAATTTCCAATGCCCGAACATACGTCCATGAAGCTGCAGAAAATATTTATTACTTCGTGACCAAGTCCTAATAATCGCATCACAAGTACAAACCGGCGATTAACTTCAAATGCATTCTCGATCAATAGGCCCGAGTTTATAACTGTCTGTTTTTCACACTCACACGATGGGATAATTTTGAATGCTCAGCCTCGGAAATTTGATTGCAAAATAGACACATCACTTTGACAAGTTTTGCATATTACCATTCCAGAAATTGAAGACCCGGATGCAATAACTCGCCGAGCGCTCGAAACGCGTCTCGTTCTAAATCAGAGCTGACCCAAGAGGCATCGAAAAAAAAAGTCGGAATTTCGAAAAACTAAAAATACTGGGTAATAGGGCTTGAAAAATCAATACAAGTATCCGTTAACAATTTTTTTTCATGATCAATAGTTTTCGAGAAAAAAAATAAAAACTACCTATTTTTTAGTACTAATATTGATTGTTTTTCAATCTTAAACTCGCCGTAACTCGGGCATTTTTCCACTTATCAAGATGAACCTTGGAAATTCTGATTCGTAAGACTTCCCCGAAGACAACAATCTTTGGAAAATTTGCAAAAGTTAATAACAAATTGATAAATTTTTAATTCGAAGTAAAAACCACGTTTTGAACGCTTTGCGGCGCACGGGAGTTTGAAGAATTTTCGATTTGAGAAATGTTAAAGCGACAAAGTTGTTTGTCAATGTTCGAAGAAGTTTTCCTGAAATTTTCAGATCAATCGAGTGAAAAATGTGGAAGATATTAAACATTATGTACGATAAACCGTCCCGTTCGTCGCAACGGCCAGTGCTGTTCAACTAAGATACACGACATTGCATGCGCGATGGTTCTGAAGCGAGTGTTATTCGATATTATTCAGTGAAATCTTTGCCGATTTGTATCAAATTCATTATGTACATTCGTAATGCATCAGTGAAGCCCGTGATTCAGTTTAAATCTTGTAAAATTACCGCATTGATCAAATTTATTAGATACAGAAAGAAGAAACATGAATGTCAGAATTTTTGATTCTCGAGTTTTAAACAGAAAAATGATTTAGGTAGGTTTGGATTCCAGTGAACTTCAAGCGATAAAGTTGTTTCTCTATGTTTTATGAAGATTTGGTGAAAATTTGAAATCAAACAGAAAGGTAGTGAACAAGATATTCTAATTCAAAGTGACCGCGTGAGATGCGAGATGTTACGGTATCGCGTCAACCCATCTCGGGTGAAATGTTTATATGATTCGAGCCGCAATCTTTTATGTATCGTTGGATGAATATTTTTCCAATTGAAGAATCATTGAAGGAATTAAATAAAGTATGTTTATAAATGCACCTTCATGACTGAATTAATGGCGAAATGAAATTATATTTGAAAGATATCTCACGAAGAATAAATACAATGAAACGAATTCACATGACATGATTATATTTTGATGAAATAAATATATACACATAACAGAACAGGAATGATAAGAGTAAAGTTTTATTCTAGTTGTATTCAATGTTATGGCATAACCCAACACTATTTTTTCTTTGAATTTCTAATAGGAACTTTTGTAAATAAATTTTATTGTATTTTATTATATTGTATATTATTTATTTATTATATTTTACAAAAGTTCCTATTAGAAATTCAAAGAAAAAATAGTGTTGGGTTATGCCATAACATTGAATACAACTAGAATAAAACTTTACTCTTATCATTCCTGTTCTGTTATGTGTATATATTTATTTCATCAAAATATAATCATGTCATGTGAATTCGTTTCATTGTATTTATTCTTCGTGAGATATCTTTCAAATATAATTTCATTTCGCCATTAATTCAGTCATGAAGGTGCATTTATAAACATACTTTATTTAATTCCTTCAATGATTCTTCAATTGGAAAAATATTCATCCAACGATACATAAAAGATTGCGGCTCGAATCATATAAACATTTCACCCGAGATGGGTTGACGCGATACCGTAACATCTCGCATCTCACGCGGTCACTTTGAATTAGAATATCTTGTTCACTACCTTTCTGTTTGATTTCAAATTTTCACCAAATCTTCATAAAACATAGAGAAACAACTTTATCGCTTGAAGTTCACTGGAATCCAAACCTACCTAAATCATTTTTCTGTTTAAAACTCGAGAATCAAAAATTCTGACATTCATGTTTCTTCTTTCTGTATCTAATAAATTTGATCAATGCGGTAATTTTACAAGATTTAAACTGAATCACGGGCTTCACTGATGCATTACGAATGTACATAATGAATTTGATACAAATCGGCAAAGATTTCACTGAATAATATCGAATAACACTCGCTTCAGAACCATCGCGCATGCAATGTCGTGTATCTTAGTTGAACAGCACTGGCCGTTGCGACGAACGGGACGGTTTATCGTACATAATGTTTAATATCTTCCACATTTTTCACTCGATTGATCTGAAAATTTCAGGAAAACTTCTTCGAACATTGACAAACAACTTTGTCGCTTTAACATTTCTCAAATCGAAAATTCTTCAAACTCCCGTGCGCCGCAAAGCGTTCAAAACGTGGTTTTTACTTCGAATTAAAAATTTATCAATTTGTTATTAACTTTTGCAAATTTTCCAAAGATTGTTGTCTTCGGGGAAGTCTTACGAATCAGAATTTCCAAGGTTCATCTTGATAAGTGGAAAAATGCCCGAGTTACGGCGAGTTTAAGATTGAAAAACAATCAATATTAGTACTAAAAAATAGGTAGTTTTTATTTTTTTTCTCGAAAACTATTGATCATGAAAAAAAATTGTTAACGGATACTTGTATTGATTTTTCAAGCCCTATTACCCAGTATTTTTAGTTTTTCGAAATTCCGACTTTTTTTTTCGATGCCTCTTGGGTCAGCTCTGATTTAGAACGAGACGCGTTTCGAGCGCTCGGCGAGTTATTGCATCCGGGTCTTCAATTGCAGCGAATACAGAAACAAACTCCAAAATGCAATACGCGAAATTCGAAGCGATAGGAACCTCCATGTTTATTTTGAAGTTTTTTCGCCGAAGCTGATGTGAATGCCGTTTCATTTTGGGTGGTAAAACGGTTTCCACTAAACTTTCTTTCTTTACTACGACCTGGATGAACATTTCCACTCGTACTTCCTTTCCGCTCATTCATTATGAGAAGGAATAATTTGTAGTTGTTGCGCTCTTCGAAGTTACACCAAGACTAAAATAACTTCGGTAAAATATTTAATGATTATAGAAATTCCTTTTTAAGCCTGTAGAAACTTTTCCAAACTTGTATAAACGTCAGAGATGTGCATTATTGGAAATGGTTCCATTTCAAATGGAAATACAAAATGGAAAATACCCATTTTCATTTTGTATTTGAGATACTTATTTTGTAATAGCATTTTCCATTTGCATTTGAATGGTTTTTTGTACCCATTTCCTATTTTTGAATGGAAAATGGGTATGAAATAATCATTGCCCTGAGATTTGAAGAGAGAATGCACTCACAGAAAGGATTTCTTGGAACGAGAACAAAACTAATTTTTTTCTTGAGGCTAGAAAATTTTACTTGAATCAAGGAAAGTTCGTTTTGACTTCGAAAGAAATCTTCTTGGTTCAAGTGAAATTTTCGAGGCTCAAGAAAAAAAATGAGTTCTGTCACAAAACTTTTGTCCCAGCGACAAGAAAAATCTCCTCATTTCAAGAAATCCTTTCTGTGAGTATGATTAAAACTGTAATAATGATGAAGTGCTACATGCAATTTCGTAATTATTTCTACATTCCTGTTGGATTAGCCTCTAGAACAGTAATTCCCGTCCATGATTTTTCCATCCGTAGAGTGGGTTCTTTTAGAACGCATAAAGTGCTCCCTCTACTGATCGACAGACTCAGAAATGACAAATGAGAACACCCATATATTTAGACCTTTCTCTTAGGTTGATTGTTCCATACTCGTAGGTAAATCATTCGTCACTATGGTAAATGCTCTTATTGGCATCCTTTAGTACAGGTTATTGATAAAAATTTTGGTCGATGTTTCTAAAGATTCCTGCTACTGGAATCTTTAGTGGATGATGCGATATTAGCCTCAGTATGTCATCCATTTTTTAAACTAAAATGGCCACCGAAAGACAAGCGAGAATGTGTGGAAGCACCAATATCAACAGAAGTCCGAAACATAAAGCATGTGGAGAGACAAAATTTAGAAAAAGATAGCACCTCTACAAAGCAAAAAGCAAAAGACGAATCATACTACATGTTTCAAGAGGACTCAAACTCATCATTCACTGATGTCGATATTAATGAGAGCGATCTAGGAGTTCTTCAATATCTTCAAGACGTGAACACTTCTCTTGGAATGCTACATGCTTACCCCACAATCGAAAGAATATTCTTAAGATTCAATACTTGTCCACCTAGTTCTGCGCCAGTGGAACGCCTGCTTTCATTCGGAGGTATGATTATGAGACCTCATAGGAGGAAAATGAGTGACGAATTATTTGAAGAATTAGTCCTATGAAAATCAAACGAATTTTGGTTAAAAAACAAATAAAATTATCTTTATTCATTCTTCAATTAACTATGGCATACCTATTCCATTGCGATCAATCAATCAAACACTCGGTAATGATGTAGTTTCAAATTCTCCATGAGAACCAAAAATTCTATTCCAAATAAAACCATTTTCAAAATACCCATTTGCCATTTTGATTTTGAATTTCACAATTCAGAAGTGTTTTGCATTGATTTAAACGAGTACCCGGTTTTACTCTGCCCATGGAGTGGAACCGGGTTTTTGTACCTTTCGACTGGGATGAATATAAAAAAATGGTATCAATTTCACAACAACATACGAATAGTATGTTGTCAATGAGTGAATAAAGAAACTGGAAAGCTTTGATTGGTTACTCTATTGCTAATAGGAACTTCTCTATGACCGATTGAAGTCACATTTTCAATACCGCACCCAGACACACTCCCAATTCCCATGTGTCCCAATTCACGTAGCCCTAAAACATGTGACGATTCCCTAGCTGTTTCGGGAGCAGATGATAAATAGCGATGTCGAAGCTGCAAAAGAGCATAATCTTCAAACCCATTAACGCCAGAGAATGCAAAATTTGAGCTACTGTCAGTGAAACAAATTCACTGAATCATTTCACAAAATCCAGCATGATCCAGTATATTTGTATATGCCTGAGGAAAAGCCTGATATCCTAATCCTGAAAACCACTGTTAAAGCTTTCAATGCGAATGAATTTGTCGTATGAACAAATAATCTGTAGGGCATTGAAATCTCTAACCATAGAGACATGAAAATAGAATAAAATGATTTTTTCCCACACCTGCACGGAAAGTTGATGTTTTCTGACCTATTTTTAGGGGAGAAAGTGCTGAATTCCAAGCGAATGTGTCACAGCGGGAGGAAAATATTTTCCGCCCGCTCGCAGCGGGAGGAAAGTACTTTCTGCCCGCTCGCAACGGGAGGAAAGTACTTTCTGCCCGCTCGCAACGGGAGGAAAATACGAACTATCTTTTCGTTCTGGAATATACATATGAATATTTTATATGCAATTAAACAGATGATTTCCACTTTCCTTGCAGTTGTGGGAAAAAATAGTATGTTCACCTCGGGGAGAAGTGGGAAATTTCCACTTTCCCCCTTTGATGAACAATATACTATTATAGGAGTGAAGTTCGAAAAGTTCATATCCAAAATTTAACTTATATAGAGCATGAAGATTTTGACATTCAATGACGTGGACAGCACGTGTCAAGTCTCTGGGAACGTAACCATTGTCTCATAGTCCATGAACAATGAGACTCTGTTCAGTTACTTCCCCTATCACGCTTAGTTTATATATATATAAGAGTATGTCAAACTAAAGCAATGGCGTACTAATATCGTACAAGAAACTGCTATTACTAATATTTCTTTACATAAAAAAAACTATAGATGAACAAAAGAATACACATAAATATATATGAAAATACATGTTTGAAGAGTTGCATATATGTATACATATATATTGTTATATGCATATATAATAGAGGAATATAGTCAAAAAAAAAGAGAGGATGTCACAATACAAAATTTTTCGCAGCGATGCTGAAAACACAATGTTGTCTGTGGAAGAGCTAAACATAAATTGATATCCACTGTAAAAAACTTCCTGAAAATTCAGACCGTTCTGTAATCTTGTACAGCAACAGATCTCAATTATCAGAAAGTTCCTTCGAATTTGCAGATGTACCCAAGCAGCAACAGAAGTTCAACGTATATACGAAATAGAAACGTTCATAGAATGTACGAATAAGATCCAAAGAACATATGATGAACGTCCATATAATATTCGAATGAGACTGCTCTGAATACACTCAGAAAGTACTTAGTAACTTCGAAATGGACGATATTTATTCAATCGACTTTAGATTGACATACCGTCGTATATTCGATTACATGCGTTCGCAGAATATGCATAGCACCTATAGAACGGTTTCATTGGAATGTGCATAGAACATATTTTGAATATTCGAAGAACGTTCATAGTATATTCTGACGCTAGCTGAGGATTTCCAAAACTTATTCATATTGTTCTCAATTTTTAGAATAAATCTGAATATTTAGAAGAGATTCCTGATTATTCAAACCTGTTGTTGTGAAAAATTACAGAAACGGTCTCATTTTCAGGAAATTTTTCACAGTGTTTGGTAACCTATTGACGAATAATCAGTATCAAATGATGTAACTAGGGATACATCGGGTAAGCTGATTGAGCCTAAAGACTTGAAAAAAATTAAGGGGGTCACTTTGAACACGGTCAACAGACTACTTCCCCCAAATAGTTGTTTATGGGTGTTTATGAATGATGGGTGTGATGGGTTGGGAAACTGGAATTGTTTTCGCAGCATTTTTCAATAGTTATTACCCATAAAATTCATATCCTACACTCGATTGAGGTGTATTGTCTTCTACCGTTTCAAAAAAGAAGCTGAAATGGCACA
This sequence comes from Gonatopus flavifemur, assembly GCA_018340375.1. Taxonomy (NCBI): domain Eukaryota; kingdom Metazoa; phylum Arthropoda; class Insecta; order Hymenoptera; family Dryinidae; genus Gonatopus; species Gonatopus flavifemur. Next base: position 188,459 of record JAFFJZ010000077.1, on the reverse strand, counting down.
CGCTCGAGTTTTGGAACAGTTTTATGGATTACCTTGCGGAGATGATTTCAAAAACAACCAATTGTATCGACCTCAGTAATATCATGGCTATCGTCCGTACCTCAAACTTGTGATTATTTTGATTCTAACTTATAATTTCATTTAATTTATAACGCGAAAAAGTTATCCTTTTTCAAACTTTTGCAAAAACCGCCGCCATTTCATCAATTTCAGGTAAGATGAAATAATTCAGGTACGGACAATAGGAGTGACAACATGGATCAAAAAACTTCTTGGATTTCCTGTTTCACACGGAGAAAACTGAATAGTGATATCAATCAAACCAAGGGTATCTCGTACTCAACGATTCAGTGAAATATGGACAGACCAAATGTTTAGTATTAGAAACCGAATGCACATACAGTTCATGTCACCATAACAAGTCAAATTCATTTTACCAAACTTGTATTTCATTCGATTACCCAAGCATTGTTATTCGTACCAAACAGTGAATGGTCGCATAATTGATTCCACCACACAAATCATCTATTCTGCGGAATGGGCATGATCATTTTTACTAAACAACAATATGGATTCGATTCAACAATAAAAAAGTTTTTGTTATATCATGAGGTTGTTAATGTTGTCTTTAGAAATAATTTCCCAAAGCAGCAAAAATTTTGATTGCTTGACATTCATTACTGTTTAGTTGAGCGTGAAGTTGTAGCATCGAACATCGATTGCACATGACATTCAGGGTGCTGAAAGCGGGAATCGAACCTCAACATCCTACCTACCTACGTACCTACACCTAACGCGTATACCACTTGAGCTAAGCTGAACATATAATTTTCCTAGCTTTGCGTATCTCTTATAAGTGTTTGGAGAACTTATGATTACAGGATACTGTTGTAACAATTTTGGATTTTCTAAATAAATTGATTTTGTGAAGTGTTGATTATTAAGACGAGAATCATGATAGGCATATTCCATATACGAGTTATCATCAACTCTTTTCCTGCCATTCACACATTTATGAGAAAAAAAAATCGTTTATAAACAAAACAGTGTCGGTAAGCGAGGAGAGTTCGTATATTCGGTTATGTTCGACTCGTTTCGGTTCACTCCGCTCGAGCGCGAATAAAATAGTTATTATCACTAAACAGCGTAGTAAAGGCAATTGAGTCAGTCAAACTAACTACACCATCCGTAATATTGATCATACATGGACTACGGCACCATTTTGTTGAAATCACGAATCTTTACTGAATTATATTTAGTAGAATAAACTGATTGCTTAGTGCTTCCAACGAAACAAGGTTCTACTAAACGATAATGGTGAACCTCACTATTCCAGTTTTCTCCGTGCAGATCACTAGGAGGGCAGGAAGCATCTCCGCAGACGGGAATTTTTTTTCATCACTCGTATTTTATATTATAAGAGAGTTTTGCCACTGACTGTCATACTGAGTAGACGCGTTTTTGCTCGTACCGTATGTGATAATCGTGTTTAACGTCAGAAATAGTGCTTCGTTGAAATCTGAATTTATCTCGATTGTCTTAAGTATTCGATCAAAATGACAACCTTAGACGAGTTGAGAAATATTTTGCTTGTTCTTCAAGAAGATGTTAAAAATACAAATAACAAAGTGGATAACCTCGAGGCTACAACAAACTCTCCAGTTAGAACAACCGAATTCCTCTGTAGTGAGCTGTCTGACTATAAAAAGAGTGCAATGGTTTGGGAAAGGAATTACCCTTGTAAAAATGATTCATATATGGCCCATATATGAACTGTATTTGATTCATATATGGACTTGGTATGAATCATATATGGTCATATATAAATCACATGTAATTCATATATGTGGCATATATGACCATATAAAATTTATATACGATTGTTCAACCCATATAAGGACCAAACATGACCCATATATAGGGAACATAACGCCATATATGAAATATATATGGCCCATATATGAATGTTCGAAATCATATATGGCCCATATATGAATGTTCGAAATCATATATGGCCCATATATGAATTATATAGGGGTCATATATGAATCTGTGAAATCATATATGTACCATGTGTGTTCATATATGCCGCATATATGATTCATTTTTACAAGGGTAAATGATCTTGAAAAACAAGTTTCCAGTTTAAAAGATGAACTTACTTATTTGAAAAGTAAGAATAAATCGAATAATGTGATTTTTCATAATGTCACCGACTCTGTAGACACAAATCGTGATCTTATGTCATGTATGCTTGAAATTCTAACTAAAGCGAAAACAAATATGACAATACAAAACATAGACAGCGTATTCCGTCTCGGCAAGATCACTGGCTCTCGACCGGTTTTGGTTAGATTCACTCATGAACACAAGAAAAGAGAACTGTTTAAATATCTTTCAAATTTTCAAAGCCTTGGTATCTCAATCACGAACGATTTAACTCGACAAAACGTAAAATAAGGAGAAATCTTCGAAAGCAACAGAAGGACTTACTTCATCTCGGAAGGGCATCTTCGCTAAGAGGAAACAAATTATACATTGATAACATTGCGTATGACGTCTCTGCCGCGCAGTCTGTAATACAATCATTACAGCGAGGTAATGGACACGAATCTTTGGATTTAGACGGCGGGGATAACTCGGATAGTGAGGGCCCATATACCTCTACTGCCTCAACGAAGAGTCGTAAGAGAGGAAGACCATCACATGCACGCGCATTAGGTCTACACAAATATAAGAAATCAATCAACACAAATGTTCCTGTCGAGCAACCTCTTTTTCCTTCCTCATCTAATGAAAGTTCCACGACGGCAGTTCCTTCGATGAATAACCAGGAATAGCAATCACATAACCCGAGTCCAAAACCAAAACGAATCATATTTTGGAACATGCATGGTTTCTCCAACTTCTCGGATCTTGCTGGCATCATTGCTCACACGGATATATTATGCTTCTCCGAAACGTGGCTCTCAAGCGTGCCTTCATCCCTTCCTGCTGCTTTCCGTGGTTACCAGTTGATCGACAAACCCGCCGTGAGAACTGCAAGTGTTGGTAGACCAAGTGGGCGTCTCATGATGTTATTCAATGATTTGTACTATTCGTTCGAATGATGAATTTCCCTTTCTAGAATGTGCATTCAATTCTTCTCCTGTCATAATTGGTCCTAGATATTCCAAACCTCACTCTGATTTCAATCATTCATTAGATCAACTTAATGATATAATGAACTCACTTTTGGTAACATACTCAGATAATGTAATTGTAATAGGAGGTGATTTTAACGCGAGAGTGGCGGCCCTGAATCAACTAGAGAACACCTTAGATATTAACAATCCTCACTCTTACAATCAAAGACTCTCTCTTGATCAGGAGTCTAATATCAGAGGGAAAAAGCTAGTTGAATTCATGGAGAATAATGATTTTTTGTTGCCGAATGGCCGATCTTGGGATCAGTGATGTCAGATTCGAGACCACTTTTACCCTCTCCATCGACCGCTTCCCCTTTCTCCCACCATACGGAATAAGTCGGGTGAGCGACAGAGAAAGAGTAACTATCACTCTCTTGCTCGCCGACTCATTCCGCATGGTGGGAGAAAGGGGAAGCGGTCGATGGGGTGAGTTAATACGGTCTCGGTCTCGAATCTGGCATCACTGCTTGGGATGATTGTCCTGCTCAATTCTCTTTCATGAATGAGAAAAGTGCATCCGTCATTGATCTAGTTCGGACCAACCTCGTTAGCCTTCATCAGATAAAAAGTTTGAGAGTCATGCACATTAGAGTGGGCCGAAAAAAAAAAATTTCGAAATCGATAACGTAATGGTGTGGAAAAGTTGCCTTTTAGAACCACAAATCTTGAATATTCAAACCGATCGCGCATCGCGTTTAAATATTCAAGATTTTCACCAAAATTCACAATTTTTGCAGTTTTTGCTTTCCCGATTTTTAATAAAGATTCCTGCACTTAGAAAAATGATTTCTAGACACTGAATATGGAGCCTAGCATTGATGAATGTGTTTGTAGCCAACCCAGTGGCGCAGCGAGGGGCGGGGGGAGGGTGGAGGGGGCATATGGAGGTGCCTGAATGGAATTATACCGTTGGAAGAAATCGAAAATTTAAAAAGCATTGATATGGAGAAAAACAGTACTGATAAAGTTCAAGTATCGAATATGCATTGAACGGGGGGGGGGGTGTACAGCGTATACTTCCCCCGGACGCCGAATTACCCCGCTACGCCACTGAGTCAGTCCAGTGAAGTATGTGAAAATGCATATGTGGCAAGCGCACTAGGAGCTGACCGTCATATCACATTCGTCACAGTTCCCAATCATTAGCACTTATTGGATTTGCAAATATAAGTTGATGAAAACTGCACTGAGAATAAAATTCATCAAATGCTAACGTTTTGATATCGATCCTCGATGTTTATGGAACCATCAGAGCGGAAAAATCACTAGCCACTCTCACTCACATCAGCTGTTAATGTGCAAATCATTAGCAGGCGATGTACTAGAGATGAATGGCAATAGTGCACTCATTCGTGTACAAGACTCCATTTAGTGGAGCACAGACATCTTTCAATGCCGTTGATCGCATCTTTCCGTGACCAAATTGGTACGAGCACTCAATGTCCCTAGACATCGATCAACGATGTACTGCGGACATCAATCAGTGATGTCCTGGGAATTAAGGGAAGGTGCATATGGCGCGATATCCTGAGTTCAATAAGATTAAAGTGTTATGATCAGAATTGTGCTTTTAAAAATTCCAAGATCATTAATTAACCCCATATGTTAACGATTTTCACATAAAATCAATGGTGATAACCATTCATTTCATGTAAAAATAATTACGTACAAGAAATAATGAAAAATATCTCTGATTAAAAATTTTGACATTTGCAAAATAATGCACTGAAAGAAGAGCGTAATCCATAAGTATACTTATACGTATACGTGCGTGAAATTGGAAACTGGAAAAATCAATTGTTTTAGGTTACTCATGAGTAAAAATCATTAAAATTTGGGATTGATTAATGATCCTCGAATTTAAAAAAAAAAAATTTTAATGATAAGACTTTGTCCTTATTGAACTCAGAAGATCGCGCCATATTCATTTTTTCTCAATCCCCAGGACATCACTGATTGATGTCCGCAGTACATCGTTGATCGATGTCTAGGGACATTGAGCGCTCGTGCCAATTTGGTCACGGAAAGATGCAATCAACGGCATTGAAACATGTCTGCGCTCCACTAAATGGAGTCTTGTACACGAATGAGTGCACTATTGCCATTCATCTGTAGTACATAGCCTGCTAATGATTTGCACATTAACAGTTGATGTGAGTGAGAGTGGCTAGTGATCTTTTCGCTCCTATGGTTTCATGGACATCGAGGATTGATGTCAAAACGTTAGCATTTGATGAATTTTATTTCCAGTGTACGAATGATATAATATAATATTTTGAATTATTGGTGAAATCCTCGTCGGAATTGATATCCTTGTTAGTTGGATCGTTATATAGTTCCTAATTGTTGCTGGATTGACATCACAAGGATTGGTTAGTCTCTTCATTTTTTCTATACATTTTCTCACTCCTGGTTTCCACAATGGAAATCCAGAAATCAAAACGCATAACACGGCAATCTTTTTCGTGTCCTATTCTTGGAACTCCACAAGATTTTCCAGCATCTAATCTCCCAACACATACGGATATTCTCCGATGTTGTAATGAAGAAAGGTACAATCTGCCTGTAAAATGCAACAACACGAAAGTGAACTTTGCAAATGTTGCCAAAGTGGTTGCAGAAAAAGTGTCAGCTTTATACAATAAAGCATTCATCCCTTGCGTTTCGCAGGCCCGAATTTGTCAAAAAATCCATGCTTACTACACAGAGTACAGGGTCATAAGGAAATCTTATGAAAGAGATAGGGGTAGTGAACATTCAGAATTCCAAAAAAAGCTTTCTCGATTCACAAACAAAGGTTCTGAGTTATTCGATATTACGTGTTGCAAGTGTCCTTTGATCAGGAACTGCATATGTAAAAATCCTCTCGCTACTTGCATCTGTTCATCACCGATTATTGTTACATGTACCTGTGAGAAAGAAAAAAAAATACCAATGCTTGAATGAAAATTCATGTTTGATCGAAGGAATGATAGAGTAGGAAAAATATGTGGAATAGATAAGAAAACTCCTGCAGTTCTGAATAAAAAGTGTGAAAGAAAAAAATTGGAGTTGGAACGCAAATCCAAAGCAGGAACAGAGAGCTCTGATATACTAAATAAATTTATTGTCATGGAGGAAGACGAATCGCCCTCTTCAGCATCAACATCCCAGTTGACTTCTGATAGAGAAAATGGAGACGATGGATTATTTGAACCTTCAACTTCATCGAGCTTATCTCAGCCAGGGAGATTGAAATTGACCAAGACAGCACTCGTATGCGATAGGTATGGAGTATCATATAGGGCAGCAGCTGCCATTGCGTCTAGTGTGTTGCAAGATGTGGGAATGATACATCATGCAAACCAATCGTTGATCATTGATAAGAATGAAATCAGGCGGGAAAAGCAAGGAGTTCGGGGAGATTTACAATCGGCAGCATGTGTATTGCATCTCCGTGATGTTTAATTTGATGGTCGCAAAGATGATACCCTCTTCATGGAGGAGCAGGGTTCTAAGCGTTTCCGCAGGACGCATAAAGAGGAGCAAATCTCGCTTGTTGAGGAGCCTGGATCTCGATACATCACACATGTCGTTCCTCAATCTGCCAAACACATAACAGAGGCCATTGTATCAGGTCAGGCCCACCAGACATCGTCATAACTGATCCGGGACCAATTTCTCATTCACGTTGGTTGACCACTCGAATAATGTATTGAGATTATATATTCCCACTCTCAATGCATCTCCATCTTTGAAACAGATTGTGTTTCCGTACTCACGTGCTACGTGCCAGTGTGGTTGGCGATAAAGAGACAAAGCTCTATACTAGAGGGCCCGAAACATCTCTTCATGGCCATCGAAGCTTCGAGGCAGTTGCCTGAGAGCCTCAAAAGAATTATCCATCCGGTTATGCAAAACAATGCCTACTTCGCTCATCCAGAAAACCTTTTACTCTCTATGGCAATGGATGAGAGGAGGGACATAAGAAACCTTGCCTCCACGCGGATTCTGAAGGCAAGGGCTGACTTCACTTCCAGGCTGTCAGAAAGAAAATCGGTTGTAAGAAGCTTCAAAGTTCCGAAGCTGAATTTTAACGCTTCAGATTATACAGATATGATCAATTGGAATACAGAGAAACTAACACCGCCCCCACTGTTGTGTTCAGTCTCAGATGAACATATTATTGCATTGATCGAGAGCGGTAAAGTTCTGGAATGGAATGTTCACAGCTTTCCCTGTCACACAGAAGCAGTGGAAAGATGCGTGAAACTAGTAACAACTTCAGCTGGGCAAGTAGTTGGATTCGAAAACAGAGATAGACTCATCAGATCCACTCTGAAATCCGGAGGAGAAATGCCGAAATTCGATCACAAATCTCAATTCTCATTGTAAGTTGAAGCGGCCCTTATGTGGATGGTTGGTTGGGTAGAGTGGTGGAGGGACTCGGCGTGCAGCCACCTTCACGTGGTGATTTGTGAATTTCCTTTATGAAACAAGCGAAGAGCTGCACAATCCCACTGCGCAGACATGTATCCACTGTTCCGCGTGAACAGAGAATTATGCTAAAATTGCGTCTTTCTGTCTGCACCCTCATTAGTAAGAAGAATAGGATTGCCTAAAAACATATTCGATACTACTACAGGTTAATATTCAGTGTCTAGAAATCATTTTTCGAAGTGTAGGAATCATTATTAAAAAACGGGAAAGCAAAACCTGCAAAAATTGTGCATTTTGGTGAAAATCTTGATTATCAGGGCTCCCACCGAGCCTCAGTAAAAAAGTAGGACTTTTCAAAAAAAAAAGTAAGACAACCCGAAAAAAAGTAAAATATTCCTAGATCAGAAATAAAACATTTATATAAAGGAATTTTACAACGGAATTACGAAATTAACAAAATATATAAAATAACATCGATCACCATTCAGCTTTATTGAAAGTTACATCTATATCACATTTATTAAAATAAAAATTTGCAATCATTATACATTATTTTTTTCGATAGTCTAATAGAATTAATAAGAATTTTTATGAAAAATATATTTTAAACAATCAGTAACAATTATAAAATCTTTTTCTTCAGTCTTCTCATTAATCCTTCTTCTTTTCAAAAACTTCATTCATTTTCTTCAGCCTTTTAGTTGAAATGTCTATCATATCTGAAGCAATTGATACCTCAGCAAAATTTTTCCTTCTCAGGGCTTCTTGCAACTTTTTTTTTCCTTCCCCTAATAGTTTCTCAGCTGCTTCTCTTTCTCTCCTTGTTTCCTTTCCATTTTCATTTTTCTTCGTTGCTTCTTTGGCTTTTCCTTCTGTCGGTTTTTCATTTTGATTCTTATTTTGGCCTCTTTGTTCCAGAGCTGCTTTATATTTCGCATGAGATTGTTGGGCAGCTTTAATCATATTTTTTGTGATCTTGATATCTGCAATCTTACCTGAAATCCTCACATAATCTTTCACAGCTCTCAAACCCTTAATAGAATTCTCTGAAAGAGGATTTCTTTCAGGAGTGACAATATTTTTATTGATGGAAAACCCTCTTTCAACATCTGCGTTTCCATGAGCTAAAATCAACAATGATGGTATATATCGAGAAAGATGAAAATATCTACATTTTCCGTCCAAAGATTTTATTTCGAATACTTTCTTCCAATAAAAGTCTACTCTGTGGTACTTAATATCTTGATCAGTTTTTTTTTCGATGAACCAATGTTCTCCAATATCATCATCAACCTCATAAGATTTCCATTCATCCTTGATTCTCTCCCGATCCACTTCATTCAAGCCATGAGGGATTTGTGTCAAGAGCTCTTTGAAAGCTTCATAGTTTTTCTTCTTTGTACGCATGGTACCATGCAAGCATTGCAAATTTCGAAGGATTCGATTGTCAAGGGGTAAAGTTTTCAATAATTTTTGCGTAACTTTCAAGAAGAAAGATCTCACACCTTGATGGAATTCAAACTTCTCTCGGTCTGAAATTTTTGATGACAAGATGCTGTATTTTGTCTCTGAGCCTATTTCAATTTTGACAAAGGGTAGCAAATTTTCATCAGAGAATTTTATGTCGGTAAGATGATTTGAATTTTTTTCAATCACTTCTGGCTGGACAAATTTTCTCAACAACTTTTTCAACAGTTCATTCAGCGAATCATACAGTATATGAACTAAAGGTTGTTCAGACTGGAACATTGTCAAAAACTTGAAGAAAATATCGCTGATATAAACTAAAAACTGCATCATCGGAAAAAGGAGCTTGTTTGTTAAGGCAGAGGTAATATTTACATATCGTGAATTGGTTTTACACATAGAACTCTGATTTTTAGGTAAAACGATTAAAAAATAGTGTTTCAAAGCCTCATACTGTTCTATGAGTCTATTCAGTACTGGAATGAGGCTTAGCCATCTACAACTGACAAATTGCAAAAAGTAATCCTCAGATACGTCCATTAGTTCCTGAGATTTTTTATAATCTTCTCTTCGTGCAGTTGATAGTTTGAAAAACTTGAAGATATCAAAAGCATAATCTTCAATGATACAAAATGGATCACTTTTCAGACCACTTCCAAAGGCATTGTGAACCATGTGCAAAGTGCATGAACCTATATTTATCAGTCCAGGAGAACCTGATGATTGTACTTCAGAGTTCATTTTTTTGAAGAGTGCTTTATTAACATTTGGGCCATCCATCGAAAGCATTATCATCTTCGATAATTGCAGACCATTACTTCCAATGCATTTGTAAATTTCATCAAACATTGTTTGAGCTTCTGCATGTCCCAAAAGTATAGAGGATAGATATCGGCATTGTACAGGGTGAACTGAATCAAGTTGGGACCAATATCTCACATAAAGGTCTAACTGTTTCTTCACTTGACAAGTAGTTGTTTCATCTATACACAAAGTATAGAAAACTCCTGAATTTCTAATTTCATTGACAAGTTCTTGAATGATGAATGGTCCGAGTCCGTATGAAATCAAATAAGAAATTTTTGTACGATCCATATTAAAATTTTTCGCACTTTTGCCAAACATTGAAGTAAAAACTTCTTTCAATCCTTCACACGAAGAAAACGAAAAATTAGACTGAGCAACTTTAAATGCCCATATTATTTCTTTACGGACTGGATCGTCATGAGGCACATTTTCGGAGTACGATTTTGATGACGTTGGTGCAACATATCCTTCTTGAGTCACTTGCAATTTGATTTGTCTTGACGAGTAAACGACTTTCGCTTTTGAGCTGTGTTTTTTCCCTTCGCTATGTTTGATGAGTTGATCTTTTCCTCTATTGGCACATGAAAAATACTGATTGCACAGTTTACAAAAAGCCTCTAAATTGTTTCTCCCTTTACTACACCATAAATTCAATTCATGTTGATTGCTGTCTAAACTTGACAACCAGTCTTCATTGAAGTGAGTTTCACGCGGCATTTTTCAATCACTCATTCTCTCAGTCTGAAAACAACCCAAAGAAAATAATCTTACTTCATTCTTCAGATAATTATCAAAGAGAATTGATGGCTTATTGAAATTGCTGCATGAATTAACACTACAATAGTTTCAAGGTCAGTCTAGCCTTGTTTATCCCAAAAATTAAAACGGATTTATGTGAAAAGTTTCCAACCTTTATTTCAATCTCGAAACAAACAAGGGGGTTTCAAAAATTTCCGATTCGTTTTGATTCTTTTTCGTTTATTGGAATAACAACATAAGTTACAGAAATACAGCTGCATTATAGAATATCTTTGTGTAGTATTTTTTCTGTGTTGATGAATTGATATTATTGAAATGTCTTAATATTGAAACTTTGGAAATATTTGAAATAATCATATTTGAAAAAGAGGGGGAAAACTATCTCGAATTATCCACTTTTTTCCATCATCCATTATAAAAAAATCCATTGAATTAACCCTTTCACGACTACAGGCACATATTTGTGCCATGAGTTTCAAAATTTTTCATGAAAAACGTATTCGCTAAATTTCTTTTCATGATGGTTTATCTCAAAGAAGAAGGTCCCAATATGAACTATGATTTTTTTTTGGCGAGAAAATATATGTTTTTGATGAAAAAAACTCAATAATAAATTGATAAAAGTTTGAGAATGATCATTTTATCGATATTTTCTTTAATACGATACTAATTTACAATACTAAATTACAATACAATTAGAATACTAAAACTTCTCAAAAGCACCTAGACACTATTATTCAAATATTCTTTGAATGTTCAATTTGAATAATAATATATGATACAAGTCTCTTGTATTCGCCTTAGAAAATTGAGGGCGAAACTTTTTTTCAGGACGTTAGGCCCAAATATGTACTGTACCATATCTGCTAAAATATAGGCGCAAAAAATTCTAATGAAATAGATTTATCGTATTTGGTGGGGTGTAGATTACGAAAATTTCCATTATTTTCCTCTACGAACAGCCATCATCTTACGGTCGTGAAAGGGTTAAGAGGGCAGTTTAATTCTGATTAAATTCTTCTGTTAAGACGTAAAATCAATTTGAAAAATTCTAATCTTGAAAAACTTTCATTTCTAATTCCATTTTCATTGATTATTTTATACGTTAGCGATGAAATTTTATGTTGACAGATAATTATATGTATATGAAGCTGAATCCATCTAGCAGTTGAAAACTAACAGCAAACTTCCGAAGCTTTTGACTAAACACGGGGAAAAAAATCACCAATTGCTCATTCAGATTGAATGAGATATTCAATTCAGATCTAATCAGATCTACTCAAATCTAACCAGATATAATCAGATCATTTTCAACCAGATCTGGTCAAAATCCAGATATAATTAGATCTAATTATATCTAATTAGATCTGAAAATTTCTCCCCGGGAACTATGTTTGAGTGTTGTTCATGTCAAAAATCGATTCAGTAACTTTCAATTATGAATAAATGTATATATTACTTGAACTGTTCATTTTTTAATAAAATTTTGTATCGAAAATTTACATCACTCAGCTGCTAACTTTCAGCTGTTAGTTTCAACTTCATGTAATTACGTTGGAAGCTTTCGAAATTCTGTGCAAAATTCAAGAACAATATATTCCTCAGGCTGTCTATAGAGACACAGTAATTTAAAAATTCGAAACATGGCCAATTTTCAAGTTCTCGTGTATGAGAGTAAATGCTTGTAGAATTTTCAAAAACCACATCAAATTTTCCGTGCATTGAGTCGAAAATGCAAGTTAGGGAATCGCATGTCTCGGTCTTGAAAAATTCGAGAAACGGGAAATTTCGCCCGTTTGTAAATAATCTCTCAAGAATTCACGAAACCCACGATAGAATTTGAAAATTTCACGGGTCTCGAATTTGAAAATTGAAGACAGATTAACGTGTCTCTGAACAGAACCTATTCTTAAATAAGTTGCAATTCAAGAATGTACTAATATTAGAAGTATTCATTTTATTTCCATTTCAAACAATTCATTTTCACCAGTACTTTCAAGACTTCTAGTGAATTGTATGCATTGTACGATAATCAAGGCTTTCTTATTGTTTTCAAAATATCAAGAACACGTAAAAAAGTTCTAATGAAATACTAAGAACGTTATGTTTGATTACAATCAAAATAATCGGATATCATGCTGTTCAAAATTGTACCGTATGAGTTTTAATATAATAATATCCACCAATTAGAACCAAAATCGAAAAATTGTACGTATTAAAAGTGACAATTAGTCTAGTAAACAAGACAGTGTTACAAATGACATACAAGAACTTTCACTTTGGTTCTACCATCTGTTCTCAGTACAAGTGAAATTATTTCATGTTCCGGAAATTTCTGATTATACACTTGATGGGAACTTCATTTACCTAACTTGATTTATTCCAATTGTGGTCAATCGCCAGGGTTATCCAACACAGCAATACTTACTTTCGAGTGTTCACATCAGCACATAGTCAGACTACAGCCATTCTTATGGTGGCCAACCTGCGTGTATAAGATCATAGTAGCGCTGGTAGTTAGAGTAAGTACTAAATGCTGAAGGCGGGATGTTTGAAATCACTCAAGTCAAATGATTTTGAAACTGTTTCTCCAAATTTTTTTTCATTAGTCCAAAGTGTTCAATTTTGTTACCTTGGCATGTGAACAAAGTAATGCTGTCCAAAAGTTCATCAAACAAATTGAAAATATTGAAACTTTCGCATCATTCATGATATTTCTCGACTTCAATATTTCATTAGTTATTTGATTAGCTGGTTTCAATCTAATAATCAAATAATTGACAACAAATAATCACGACCAACAAACATAACGTATAAAATTTGACAAAAAATATTGCATATGATGTATTTTATACATTGAAAAAATTATATTCTACACGGAGAAAAATTGTCTATTATAAATTACTAGACTCGCTGGTATATTGAGGATATACTTGCATTTTGAGCTTATACAGGGTGTCCCAGAATTCGCGGACCGGATTTCATAGGCGTATTCTGCAGCCGAAATGCAATAATTTCCCGTTTCCAAAATTTTTTTGGACGCTTAGTTTCTGAGATATGAGCATTTTTAGATTCTTTCAAACATTCAAACATTCTTTTCAAAAGTACCAGACTCTATGTGACTTAGTGGCAATACAATAGCGTTTTATAATAGAAAGTCTGGTACTTTTGAAAAGAATGTTTGGTATACATTAGGGTGGTCGTTAAAAATTAAATTTTCTGCTACGCCCCAAAAAAACATTTCTTATGATGAAAAAATATGGGAAAAATTTTTTTCAATTCTTTAAAATAAATATAACACGTGCCTCAACACCATCCAAGTTCATTTTTTTATAAAATCGTAGTTTTTTTCAAGTATCTCTTCAAGTACCTATACGGATTAGGGTGAACCAAAAACACTAAGCTATCGAATTTATGGCTTAGAATGGACCTACATACCAAAAAAAAAAATCCCCGCTTGGTAGAATTTTTAGCTCAATTTTAACAGGTCTGGGTGGGCATTTAAAATTTCCCATTTAAATAACACGTAAAAACATTTTTTTTTTGGATTACAAATGCTATAACTTTTGAACCGTTTGAGATTGAGATTCTTTCTGAGCAGATTCTTGTAGGGCATTCAATTTCCTAAAAATCATTCCTGAGTCGATTTGGAAAGTCAAAAATTTGTATATTTACGGACCATGAGGGGCGACAAAAAAGTGAAGACCTTCATGGTCCGTAAATATACAAATGTTTGACTTCAAAAATCGACTCAGAGATGATTTTTTAGAGAATTGAATGCCCTACAAGAATCTGCCTGGGAAGAATTTCAATCTCAAACGGTTCAAAACTTATAGCAGTTTTAATGCAAAAACTTTTCTACGTTTTATTTAGATGGAAAATCCCAAATGCTCACAGACACCTTTTAAAATTAAGCTAAAAATTCTGCCATACGGGGGAACTTTTTCCTCGGTATGTAGATTCATTTTATGCCATAAATTCGATAGATTAATTTTTTTGGCTCATGCTAATCTGTATACTTTAGGAGATACTTGAAAAAAACTACAATTTTATCAAACAAATGCACTTGGATCGTCTTGAGGCACGTGTTATATTTATTTTAAAAAATTAAAAAAAATTCTTTCCGTATTTTTTCATCATAGAAAAGATTTTTTTGGGGCGTAGGAGAAAATTTTATTTTTAACAACCACCCTAGTATACATATAACTTCAAAATGCAAGTATATCCTCAATATACTAGCGAGTCTAGTAATTTATAACAGACAATTTTTCTCAGTGTAAGAATGGAAATCTCCTCTCAAATAGGCGCCCAGAATATCTTCTCCTTACAAGGTGTCTAGCTCCAGAAGTTTTCGTTTGTTTTATTGGTCATTCCGTTCAACCTGAAGTTTGGATTGATCGATTTCCGGGAAATTCCCGACTGCTAGACACCCTGCCTTAAAATAAGTGAAACATATTCTAATCTTCAGATATTTATCGGAATGGTAGAAGAATTTCCAGTTATGTTATAAAAGGAAGATATTCTTAGTGCCTATTTTAGAGGAGATTCTCATTTTTAGAATATGACTTTTTGGATGCAGATATCCATTAGATATTTAAAAGATGTCTTATGCAACATATTGTGTTAATGTTGTCATGATATCACATCACGGACAGCAGAATCAATTGTGGTCTTATTGATCAAACTATTTTTTTAAATTCTTAGAAATAGATTTCACTTTTTAGCCATCCAAAAAATATCAAAGCTTATCAATTTTTTGAGTAAAATTTTCACTCTTTCAAACGGAAAAAAGAGAATGGATAAATTTACCATGTCAAATGACAACGCGTTGCTTTGAGTTTTTAATTGGGAATTTTCACAAAATATATCATCACATAATTCACATTATAAGACAAAAACGGATTCTTCTTTTATAATGTGAATCATTTCACAATATATTTTGTGAAAATTTGCATTCAAAGACTTGAAGCGACACGTTGTCATCCTACATGGTCAATTTTGTCCAATTTTCTTTTTCTTTTTGCCGTTTGGAGTTTCCTTCGTCTGAGGTGTAAAATTAGAATTCTTAGACCACTTAGATTTGAGAGGGAATTTTTCACTTTCAAAGAGAGAAATTTTCCTCCAAACAGGTGAAAACACCACTCGAATTGGACAAGTTCACTTCTAAGATTTAATGGAGTAGGGTCATCGATTTTTTACGCTTAGATTTAAAGAGTGATCACGTTTCTCGATCATTTGCCAAAGTAGATGTGGCGGCTAATTAACAACTATAGCAATTATGCGAAAATCGACTATTCAAGTAGCTGTTATAAACAACTTTTCATGCGATTGTCTGGTTTCAACTTTGACATCAAAATCATAAAATAATTGACTTGTTCTATACATTCTTTCCAACATATAATTTGAGAATTGATGTTCGTTTATCGCAGCAAGAAAAACAGCATACACTGAGAGAAATAATGATTCATATCAAGAAATTCAATTCATGAATACTGCCAAGAATACAAATTCTTGATTACAGCTGATATGTTATGGGCTTAAGAATGTTTTTCTGGAACTAAGAATACGATTTTTGAGTTGAGAAATATTTTCTTGATTCAAGACTATTTCTTTTGAACTAATATCATATCAACTGTCATCAAGAATTTTTACTGTTAGCAGTATTTATGAATTAAATTTCTTGATATTAATCATTATTCCTCTCAGTGTACAATGTGAGTGAAATTCAAAAAATAAAAATGCTGAGCAAATGGCCAAAGACTGAAACAAATTATATCGGCCGTGAAAAACATATTTTTATAATTCTTTATAATTTTTCACAAAAGTCATATTTTTTCATAATTTTTTATAAACTCACAATTCTTAAAGAAATTATAAGAATTTTGTGATTTTGTTTGTGTGTTTGTTTTGTTGAATTATGAAAGAAAATATCAATTTTATGAGAAATTATGAAAAATTATAAAATAATTTTCGTCAGACTTTACGAAAAAGTAGGAATAGTAGGACAAAGTGCAGAATAGTAGGACAAAGTAGGACATTTGACCAAAAAGTAGGAAAAGTAGGAAAAGTAGGACAAGTGGGAGCCCTGGATTATTCAAACGCAATGTGCGATCGGAAGATATTGCCCGATTTGAAATTTTTTTCTGCGTTGAATTTGTGATTCCAAAAGGCAACTTTTCCGCACTATTACGTTGTCGATTTCGAAATTGTTTTTTTCGGCCCACTCTAATGCACATTCCAACCCTCTCGGATCATTTCCCCATCATGGGCACCCTAACCACGTTAGAGGGGCCTCGAACTCCAGCTCTACCAATCCTTAGCTGGGACCCACGACTAATTCAGGCCTATAGCCTTTCCATGCAATACTTGCCTACTTAAACCCAAATTTCTGATACTGTGAATGATCTATCCAACAACCTGACAATCTATAGTGTGATCTGCTCATAACCTATATTTATTTCATATAAAAGAAAAGAATACTCATAAACCGAAACTTTGGTTGACCGGGATTATGAAATGTTTAGAACTGAGGTCACTAGGCAGCTGAGAAATTGCAAGAAAGCACGATTTTCCAAAGATTCCCCCATTAGTTATAATAATACCAGAGCAAAATATAAAAAATTTATTCAGGAGAAATTGATTAAATACAAAAGCGACATTTTAGAGCAGATAGCTTCTGCGAAGGATTCCATCTCCTTTTGGTGGATCATAAATAAAATCAGATTCCGTCAACCTCCAACCGATTTCATTAGTCTTAGTATATGGGAGGACTTCAGTTTCATGTTATACCCCCCAACAAAACCTTATGATTTCTCATGTACTAATTCCAATCCGTTCCTTGAATCAGAAAGAACATTGACTGCGATTATCGATAGCCTACACTCATGCAAAACTAGAAAAGCTTCAGGCTCAGATGGGATCTGTTCTGAGTTCTACACTCATTTACCATTCAATTGGCTGCTATATTTCAACGTATTCTTCAATAAAATTATGTCAGTTGAGGTGATCCCAGACTCTTGGGCTGTTGTTCTTGTGAGAATGATCCACAAAAAGGGTGATGAAGGTGATCCTCTCAATTACCGTCCTATCGCTTTAGTGATCTCAATCACGAAAATATTCACCCAAATTCTTCATTCAGGACTATGCGTCTGGTGAGAAAACCATGGGATACTTCCGAAATGGCAATCTGGCTCCAGATCCAAACGTGGCTGCTGTGATAATTTATTTGTTGTAAATTCTGTGATACAGATACATCTATCCCGAAGCAAAGGTAAGATATTTACCCTTTTTGTGGACTTTCGCCACGCGTTTGATTGTATAGCCCACAATCTTTTATGGAACAAACTACACTCATCAGGCTTGGGTCATAAGTTCATTCAAATTTTGGTATGTTTATACTCGAAGGCCACAATCTCAATTAAGACTGAGACAGGAGTCACTTGACCAGTGAAGATGACAGAGGGTGTCCTACAGGATGAAATTTTGAGTTCTTTGCTCTTCGCTGATCTCGAGGTTTACCTAAGAAATAAAAAAGTTAGGGGAGTTTCTATTGACCATCTCACGGAGATCATCGCGTTGGCCTACGCAGATGACTTATTGCTATTTGCGGATACAGAGATTGGCATTAGGAAAATTCTTGCAGCTCTTCACACCTACTGCTCTGAGTATGGTCTCAAAGTCAATATAAAAAAAAACCAATATTATGATCTTTCGCAAAGGAACGTGACGAGAAAAGTACTCTCCTCTTCTTTTTGGCAAGGATCATATTGAAATTACCAATAATTACAAATATCTAGGATTATAAACTCTTCTACAGCTACCTTCTCTAAACAACTCGAGGCAACACTAAGTGAACCCAGACAAGCCATCAGTTCGGTGCTTGCCATTTTGAACACTTTGAAATTAGATCCGTGATACCCCATACCTGAACTATGTGACAGTTCGGTAAGGAGCGTTTTCTTTATCACTCGCACATATGGGGCTTCAGGTATTTTGATGAACTTGAAAGGACCAAGTCATCCTCTTGTGAGAAAATTTTACAACTTTCTGGTTCTACCCCGAATTATGCGGTCAGGCTGGAGGTGGTTAGACCTCCTATGGCCAAATTCATATTCAAACAAGCAATTGATTGGTTGGAGAAGCCGCTATTGATGCCTACAAACCGTTATCCTATAACTTGTTTCAATAAATTGGAAGCACTGGCGGATAACCCCAAAGTCGTTGAAGAATACAACTGGGTACTCCAAATTAGAGAATTATTAGAGATTGCCAATGCTGGCGACCTTTGGAATTCAATATCTGCCGGAGTTATCTCGGCAAATAAAAAAATTGGTTAGATACATATGAAAAGTTTTTAATGGAGAAAGACACAAGAAGTGTGAGACTCTCAACTACTCTTGATGTATATCCACATCTTACTCTTTCGAATGGAACTCAAAAATACTCAGAACTCAGAATCAAAATCCCATTGAGGAACCTGCCTGCTCAGTTAAGACTGTGCAACAATATATTTCCAAGAGTAATTGTGGACTCTAAAATTGTATTTTCACAAAAATATGCTATCTGTCACCATTATGCATCCACTTTGGATAGCACCCTGTTCCACTATCTGGTTGAGTGCCCTGCTCCTAATTCTCACAGGAACTTTTTACCTACTGAAATTGTAACTGTAGCAGCTGCGAGAGATGCCTGCATCTCTTTATTGAAAAATCCAGATGAATGGAGAATTATAAAACTTCATAATTTTATGAAATATATTATATCCGTTAGTTAGTATATTCATTATCTATAACATTGTATACTTGTTTATTATATTCTCTAAAAAAGATCCCATTCCCCGGAATTAATACGTTAACAATCAATTGTACAATTACTGGCAAACATAATTAAGATATAAGTGTGAGAGTGATAATCACATATGTTTATATACTTGTACTTAGATATTATAAATTGTCATTTCTCTTTCAGTCATGTTCAGCATATTTTAGTACTTCTGTTATTCATACTGATGTATCAACAATCAGTATTGCCTTTTGAACCAAATTGTTCTAACAAATCGCAGCCTTTGTCAAACTCCGTTGCATATGACTCTTCAGAGTTCAAGCGATAAATTAGATCATTTTATATTATACGAGGGTGGATTGATAAGTTTCCGGCCTGACCAAGAAAAACAACGTTTTTAAGAATTTTTTTTTTTTATTTCTCAACATATTCTCCTCCAAGGCTGATACATTTCTCATAGCGGTGTTCTAGTCCAGTAATGCCATCTCTATAGACTGATTCGTCAAGCTCCTCAAAATACCCATTTACAGCTTCGATTACTTCTTCATTGTCCGCAAATCTCTCACCGCCAAGCCATTTTTTGAGGTGAGGAAACAGATAATAGTCACTCGGGGCTAGGTCTGGAGAGTAGGGAGGGTGCGACATTAATTCAAACTTCAGATCGTTGATTTTAGCCATCGCAACGATTGACGTGTGCGCTGGTGCGTTATCGTGATGAAACAAGATTTTTTTCTTCGCCAGATGAGGTCGTTTAATTTTCACTTCGTGGCTCAAACGTTGCAATGAGTCTGCGTAGTATTGACCAGTGATAGTTTTACCCTTTTCAAGGTAATCAATGTATATAATACCTCTTGCATCCCAAAAAACAGTAGCCATAACCTTGTTCGCCGAAAAAATTGTTTTTGCCTTCTTTGGAGTTGGTTCCCCTAGTCCAATCCACTGTTTAGACTGTTCTTTGGTTTCAGGGGTGTAGTGGTGGACCCAAGTTTCGTCAACGGTTACGAATCGACGCAATGGATTACGCTTATACAACGCCAAATTGGCGGTAGAAATGTTCTTTCGAATCAATTTTTGGTCGACTGTTAGCAAACGCGGCACCCATCTTGCACAGAGCTTTTCCATATACAAATGTTGGTGCAAAATATTTTGTACACGTTCATATGACATCTTACAGGTCTCAGCTATCTCACGAACTTTTAATCTGCGATCTTTCAGCACTATTTGATGGATTTTTTCGATCATATCTGGAGTTGTGACCTCAATGGGGCGTCACGAGCGAGGCTCATCAGAGGTGCTCACACGACCCTTTTTAAACTCGGAAACCCACTGCTTAACGGTTGAATATGATGGGGAGGATGTCCCCAGTGTTGAGTCCATCTATTCTTTAATTTCCTTCGGCGTTCACCCCTTCAAATAAAAGTATTTGATGACAGCACGATTTTCCAGCTTTTCCATTTTTACGAAAAACACAGAGGCGTCTTGGTCAGCGTGCTCTCAAAACTAAACTAACATGGCGATCGGACTGAAACTATAGCTACAAGCTAACTAAGGATGGTACTATAGAACGCCACCTCAAGGTAGGCCTAGTGGCGCCATCTCTTGGTCAGGCCGGAAACTTATCAATCCACCCTCGTAAATACATAAATGAATATTTTCAATGACGAATAAAAAGTTTTTTCAACTCTCCTTGATCATACCTTTAAGGGGAGAAAAGTTTGTTTGATTATGTTCAATAGTTCCTGGGGAAAAAATCTTGAAAATATGTTTTTTTTTCCGACGTCCACATCGGAATGTCCCCTTAAGACAAGGGTGTCCACGATGGGCTTAGTTCCCCGCGAGATGGTTAGTGGTACAACTCCGCGAGGAGGCAGGGACGCAATGTGCGTCGTGGTATACCACTTGATATACGAAACCAGTATCGTAGCATAACAGCATATGAGCACTGCGAGGCCCCTGTATATTTTGAATCAAGTTTTTGTCTACCCCTTTACTTAGATTTACGGGAATTTTTGTCATCGTTACTTTCATTGAAGGATTCAAAGATGAATTGAAAAGCGACGTTCTATATTTCGATCTTATACTATTCATTCACCAGGGGGAATGCCGTGATTACCTAACCTAGGATACAAACCTCGTTGGCACATCGGAAAAAGTAATCAGTGAAGATCACTGACCGATTTGATCAATTTTTGTTACCAACAAAATTATTGGAAACAGTCTCATTTAGAAGTTCTAAGCGTGTTCATAGGATTTTCCAAACACATTCTCAGCATTTTCAATCTCCTTTGTTGCTTGGGAATAATCGGACGGCACAATATCTGGAGAACATGGCGGGTGTGGCAGGACTTCCCATTTGAGCGTTTCCACGTCCCTAACAACACACCCACCGCTTCCACGTCACATCTCCGTAAAGGCGACGTGGATAGGAGGGAGACTTGGAAACAAGGTGGAGGAACGCAGGAACGAAATGTCCGGCGATCGGTCGTAGCGCTATACGGGATAGGTTTTGACGGGTTTTGCAACATGAGGCCGAGCATTACCATGCAGTAGAATCATTTTGTCGTGCCTTTGCTCGTATTGTGGCCGTTTTTCGTGCAGTATTCGGCTCAGTCGCTTAAATTGAGTTTGACACCGTTCCCCAGTGATGATTTTGTTCAGTTTAAACCACTCGGAATGAATGACACTGACCTTTTCCCACCAAATACACAGCATATCCTTCGCAGCGTGAATATTCGGCCGAGCCGATGACGTAGAAGCATGATCGGGCAGTCCCCATGACTTCCATTACTTTGGGTTGCTGTAATGAATCCATCTTTCATCACTTGTCACGATGCGATGAAGAAAACTCTTCCTTTTGTGCCGCTGAAACAGTTGTTCACACGTGAAAAAACGATGCTCCACGTCTCTTGGTTTCAACTCATAAGGAACCCAAGCTCCTTGCTTTTGATTATTTCGGCCAAAATTAGACATTTCCACACAATCAAAAGTATATGACGTCAAAACAAAATCACTAACGTGTCAACGCGGTTTGTTTACCATTTGTCTAACCTTGTAAGGCGGATCAAAATTCAACGTATTATGATGAATACATGTTTTCACTGTGAACGGAAAATTCTCTGAAGAATCATGAACGCTTGTGTGACTTTGATGATCAACATTATCCACACAAAAAAAAACTATTCTGTCCTCCACTGTCGGTTCAAACATATAACAAAGAGCGACCCATTTCACCTTATAGGTCGGGGTAAAGTGAATAATTTATTCATCACACCTATTTATCCAGGTATCTCTTGATTGAGGCATTATTGGACCAATAATAATGATTATTCGTCTCACTCATAGGACTAGAATAATCAGGAGTTGATGAAGAATTGTTGGTTTTTTAGTAGCAACATATGAACTTTTAATTCATAATAATTTGTTGAGAACAAAATGAGAACTCAATAAGACAATCAAAAAATAATCGGAACACAGAGGAAATTGAATCTTGCCAACAAAATTCAATAATTCATTCATCACTGTAGTATATAAAATTATTGCAAAACGACTTGTCTCAAATTATTTGCCTCAATCCAGTAGATGAACTGTGCTCCGCTCTGACCCGTAAAATTACAAATATGTGTATTATAACTTCTAAGTCAATGCAAGAGTAAGCTATGAAAATGAAATTTGTGTATAATGTTGTTAACTCTTTCTTATCAGTTAATATGCATATTTACTTTTCCGTCAAATACACTGGTTTCTTCTTAGTAATTGGAACTTCCTGCCAATTCATGAAGATTAGAGAAATCAGTTTACGAGAAATCAATTTATGATACTCAACTGAATCGTTTTTTTTTCATTTCAAGTATCGTACATGTCACGGTTCATGTCATTGATTGCTTTATGAAATTTTGTTCCAATGTTTTAATGTATCCTATAAGCGACAGGTATTAGGTTTACGAGGCTATGCGAGATCATGTACGGGATACTGAATTTCGGCGTGGGAAAGCCTGGAAAAAGCGTCCGTCCCGGACTGATGTGTTAATCATATAGAAATATATTCAAATAAAGAACCGATTGGAAGTCATCGGAACTTTTATCTCAATCCATCAAAAGTCTCCGCCTGGATAGGAATCAATTCTGCCGCCTTGGATGGACGATGATTGAATAACTGAAAAAAGAACCTTGACTCTCATCGTGAACTCTGATAATTGGTATACAATGTATAAAAGTGGAGGAAAACTGTTTGTGTTTAAGCGCGTTAAGCCCATGATTTTCCGTTTGTTTGTACGAGTTACCTTGCTCTCGTGTCAATCCTGGTAAAAATGAAGTGTCAACGATGTCACGAGGTGTCATGAAAATTGAATGCGAATGTACACCGAGAGAAATTCACGCATTTTTGAGTGTAAAATTACACTCCCTTTCACGAACGTACATCATATTTTCACTAGGATAGCCTGAGTGCAGGATTGCACGTGATTTCAAAATTCATCAAACTTACTGTATTGGCTCAAACTTTGTACTCCATTATTCTTGAATGATAGAGAATAAATTTGAGCACACTCTGATAATAACAAAAAAGGTACATCACAAGTTCTTTAACTGAATTTATTTTTTTTTCACTTTTCTAAGAATCGAGAGAGGAAGCTTGAAAAACATTGATTCTTGTGTACATGGATTTTATCTTAGTATTTGAATCTTTGTAGAAGGAAATATTTTAATGAAAGGAATGATGAAGCAAATCTTTGGAGAGTACAATATGAAGATTGGATATTACACACTGTTGATCGATTGTGTTCATCAGATGAAAGGTCTTACCTTCGATTAAGAAAATTTCAAAATCAAAAGAAATTAAATGTTTTCGTGCCACAAAATTCTCATTAATTTTGATATCCTCGTTACACATAATCGATCCGATTCTTTTGTGAATACGTGTTACTCAATACAACACTCATACAACAATCATTATCTCGGAATAATTCCTTTGGTTCCTTTCAAATAATTCTTATCTTGTATTTCTTGACTCCTTATCGCGCGTTGCGAATTTTGTTGTTACACCATTTATTGGTCCACGCATATTAAGGCACCACCAAGTGCTGAAGGTTTCTAAATGAATGGAACAATTCTTCTCCCAGCTCTTTTTCATCGATAGATAACCTCGATGAATACGTTCATCATAACAATTTAATCTCTTTTTTTTCTTCATAGCAGCTTCCTTACGTCATTTTTACAACATTTTGTTGTATTGTTTCCTGTATCGGTCGTCATCTTATCTGAGAAAGTAACTTCAGAATTCAACTGTTGTTTTCATTACAACATATTATCAAGATTAAAAATTCTAAGTTTGAGAGTATATAAGTTTATAAAATGTATACTGAATAAAAGCGATAAAGAGAGTGGCTAGTAATTTATAATCCCTGATGTTTCTCATGTCGATAAGCTGGAGCTTTATGACTAGTTACGTAAACAATATATCTGTAATCTCTTGTTCATTTTCATCGCATAATCAGTGTTCACGTTATCTGAATTGAAGATACACGGAGAAAACCCAACACGAGTGACCAATGTTCCGCACATTGATCATCAGTGTGCGAGAAAAAATAAAATAAAACACTGCTGGCTAATGTGCGTCCATCGATTATCAATGACCGCACATTGGTGACCATTGTGTGTATCATTGGTAACTGATGTACACACATCAGCCAGCAGTGCTTCATTTCATTTTTTCTCACACAATTATGATCAATGTGCGGAACAGTGGGCACTCGTGTCGGATTTTCTTCGTGTAGGTTTCGATTGATCGAAGCAGAAAAAATTTCATTTATGTAGAGGGATGAGTTCCATAAATCACGTGTAGATGAGAAGCAATTTAGTTCCCTGTTCATCACGTTATTCTTCTATATCTGAAAGAGTTTTTGAACATACTTTTCCAATGAATTGGAGTTGACTATCCAACTACAGTGGAGGTTCGGTTGTCAATTATATGAAAAGAATTCAAAATATTCACCACACTGATCGGAAAATAAATACATGAGTGTAAAAATATATTCAAAACGGTGTTAATGCGAAACCAAGTATTTATAAAGTGTTCTTCAAAATTCGGTCAATCACATACACATGATTCCACAGTTCTCTTCCTCGGTGACTCACGGATTTCATCCAATTAGAATTTCTGTTTATCACCCTACTATCGTTGAAAGTGAAACCAATTTATAATCGAGTGTAACGGTATATCAGATACTTACTCTAGCAGAGGTGTGCACTCAGTGATCTTGGATGACGAAGCCTTCTCCCCAACATAATTCCTCTTCTTAGACATGTTGACGAAGGACTGATCACGTTAACGCTCGTTTGTGGTGGATTAAATTATTCTCTCTGGAAATCATTTATCGTTCCGCCCGTGTCACGAGTTTAAGCGCGCGCGTGTTCATTCTCTCCTATCTCAGTCATGTGCTTGCTACATAAGCTTCGTCACTGTTTTCTTATTTTTGTTTTATTCTTGTTTTCCTTATTGTCTTTTAATTGTGCTCGTTCATAATTATGCTCTTACCGTCACGGGTTCGTTGTACTTCGATAACAGTCATAAAATGATACCAGTCTCGATTTTTCTAAATGAATACGATTGATGCTTCATTTTGGTGACTGGTAACTGTGACCAAAATCAAAATACACCTACACCAGGGGGCTTTGCCCTCGCCCATGTGGAAATAATGTCTAAAACTGTATAAAATTGTTCACAATTTATATACGAATTTATATGCAATCGTGTACGCTTTGTATACAATTTGTGTGCAATTGTATACAGATTTGGACATTCTTTCCACATGGTTGTGGGAAATTTTTTCTTGCGATCCGCGTTTTTGGCCATATTTTGAAAGCATGCCCTTCCTATGGCCGCACGGAGAGAAAAAATTTGCTGACGCAGCAAATCGAGGTATTATATATAGAATAGCAAAATTTTTTGCTGACCTAGCCAAAAATTTGCTACAACAGCAATCGTGTTAGCTACGACAGCAATTTTTTAGCTGTAGCAGCAAAAAATGTTTGCTCCGCCAGCAAATTTTCAGTATTATATATAGAATAGCAAACAAATTTTGCTGGGATAGCAAACATTTTTTGTTGCCACAGCTAAAAATTCGCTGTCGCAGCTAACAAGATTGCTGGAACAGCAAATAGTTTGCTGTCACAGCAAAAAATTTGCTGCTCTAGCAAAAGGAACCCAGCAAAAGTAGATTTTGCTGCCACAGCGAATTCCTTTCTCTCCGTGCGTATCATCCGAATGCCATGGGATCCTAAGCATTTTCAATTCACGAAGTGTTAGTTGTACGATATAAATTTCAAGCAAAGCGGGAGTGAGGAAAGAAAATGGTCAGCAGTAAGCTTTGGAACAAAATCTGAAAATCTCGTGAATGCCGCTATCATGCGGATATCTTCCGTCTCTATCAACCAATCGTTATGAAATTCCCACCATATTTTTACGCAGTGCTGATAGTGGTCCCATACAAGTTTCAATCTGAGCCTTGGAAGAAAACGGGAGACAGAGAAGAAGCATGTTATAAAGTGTTGATTCTGGGACTGGGCATGTTTTCGCTTCCTGTTATCCGATTGCGATGAAATTGGTACTGCAGTTCAGTTATGATCTCATAGTGGTTCCATATAATTTTCATCACAATCGGTTGAAAAACTGGGAACGAGTCTTCAGAGTTTTCTTTCCCCGGGAAAAAAAATTCCATATATAGACCCATATATGGATCCATATACGCATTCATATATGAGCATATATGGATTTTGGCCATATATGTTCATATCTGGTCATATATGAAAGTGGGGAATCTATCAGCATTGATCTCGCTTTTTTCTCCTTTGGTTTTTCATCACATTCCATGTAAAATTGTGACATTTTTTTGTCCATATATGGATGTATATAATAATGTATGATTGAATATGATCACATATGGCCATATACAGTCTCATTCATACATGATCATATATGGCCAAAATCCATATATGCTCATATATGATCTCATATATGTTTATATATGTTCATATGTATTTCATATATGTTCATATATGATTCATATATGATTCATATACGCTCATATACGACCATATATGAATTATTTTTTCTCGGGTCTCTATTCGTGTTTTGCTGTAATCCAACAATGAAAGCGAGGAAGGCATTTTATTCGTATTTGGATAGTTTCAATTTTCCAATTCCGCAATCATTAATTTGTGGAGCATAACGACATTTCTGGTTCATTCCCGAAAATGGTTGTACACAGCCAGTCATGAGAAATAGACGAAATGAGAACGGTCTGAGAACTTTGCGTGTTCGATCATTCATGGCTTGAAATGGGGGCTAGATACCTGACTTTTCATCATGTTCTTGAAATTTGAATCGTTCATGGAAACCATACGAAAAGTCAAACTGAAAAAATCTGATGATTTATCGTTATGTATCTTTGCGAATGAATTCTTTGTAATGTTTTGCAACTGAAAACATCGATCCAAAAATGTACTACAAGATCTTGGGTCTTTGACAGCTGAGTATTCCGTTATTTGACAATTCATTTGTTTCAAAAAACGATTCAAGCTCCAGCAACATCTTTTCATTGAAAAATCAATGTGTCATGTAAGAATCGAAAGCTTTCCGAGA
This sequence comes from Gonatopus flavifemur, assembly GCA_018340375.1. NCBI lineage: Eukaryota > Metazoa > Arthropoda > Insecta > Hymenoptera > Dryinidae > Gonatopus > Gonatopus flavifemur. Next base: position 160,400 of record JAFFJZ010000077.1, on the reverse strand, counting down.
TACAAGCATTCCAAGAAGCTGGATTTGTCAGAACCGAAAACTTTGACACTAATGTATACATGGGGAAATCACAAATTATACGTGTTTCTTAATTTTTGAACGAAGAGTTGGGGAATATTTATTCCAAAAATATTCAGGAACTTATTGTAAATGTGACATCTCATGTGGAAAAATGTCCCAAAATGTATACATTATACACGATTTGTGTACAATTGTATACAAATCGTGTATAATGTATACACTTTAGGACATTTTTTGCACAAGGGTATACCGTAAAAAAAACTTTCAAAAAAGTTTCGATGTTCTGTCACTTTAACCCTCAGTTATCCCACGGGGTTCTGGAGGAAACAAGAGGTTCTCGACATCTGATCTTCCGTTTATAGGGATAAAGACGTATGCTTTGAAACCAGAATAAGGATCAAGTTCAAGAACCAAGGAAGTATATTTTCGATCAAGGAAAGAACTTCATTCAGCTGATTGCAAACCACAATGAAAAGTTAACGAAAACATGCGAAAATACGTGGGGTAACTGAAGGTTAAAACTATTGACCATACAGCTGTACAGCTGAAAAAAATACATCCCACGTAAAAAAATATGCATAGTTTGAACATAAGTTTTTATGCATAATTGATGCATAAATTATGCATATTTTATGTAAGGAAATGAACATGCATAAATTATACATAAATTTTGTATAAAATGTGTGTGAAGTTAATATAAGTGCCCGATGATCAACTTTGACAAAATTGACTTGGATTTAGAATTGTTAGAAACGTGATTAGCAATTTGCATGAAGGACTACATTATTTTATAATAACACCACTATATCCTGATCAAGAGTCAAACAAGAGTTCACCGTGGTGGAACTTGAGTTGGAACTCACACGCTTCATCATGATATGTTACAGAATTCAACATCTAAAAATGCGCTGGTTTGGAATTCGATTTAACCTTGGTTAACATTTTCATATTTTAACTCCATCCAACATATTCCTCCGAATAAGCACATAGTGAACAGATGTTAATTGAGCGACCGCACGGAAACAAAAAATTTGTTCATATCAGCCAATTTCACATTTCTAATTTCAGATTGTTTAATTCTGATAAGAATCAATGTGAAATACATGATGTTCGAACTCCAGTTGACAAGACATTCGATTGTTCATGAGCATTTCCTTCGTTTGATATAAGATCGACTGGAATGAGCAAAATACCGACTCTGGAAGTCGAAATGAATTGACTGGTGTGAATCCTGTCCGCTCTGATCAATTGCATTGGTTTCTTGGGTCAGTGGTTGTGATTGTTTCTAATGAGATCGAAATTTTATGAACATAAAGTTAGTCAATAATTCATATTGATTATTTACTAGGTTAATGAACGGTTTCAAAGTGACAGTCAGATTGCTCGCGAATAACGTTTTCGAAGTTCCTTCATCTCAAGTATGTGAAAATATTTTTAAATTAAAATTAATCGTGTATGATAATTTACAAAATTATATATGAAACAATATATAATTTTATAAAAAGCATTTATGCTCAATTTTTATGGATCGTACACAGTATCATACACGATCTGTGCAGGATTCATGTAAATATATGTTTATCTTTCTCTTTTATCGTTAAGAAATGGATGTAACTGTCAATTTATTAAAACAATGGAATATGCCTGAAGAGGTGATTACCAATTTTAAAGGTATGTATTATATATTCAAAAATTGAATGATTGTTTCCACGTTATGTATTTTATTATTTATTCTATATGTTGCAAAATTTTCTTAGATTATTTCAACATTTTTGATGTTGGTAAAATTTCTCATGCAAATATAAATTTTTTGGATTGGTTTCATGATTCCAGAAGAATTTTGTGATAGTTTTGTGACGAGATAATTAGCTTCTACTTCGGCATTGCCATTGAGGGAAAATGTACCCCAATCATCGTTCTTCGTATGTATCTATTACGCCTGTAAACACACCTATGCATGTGTTCGTACTTATTGAATGATGATGAGGAGAGTATAATCTCTCTCTCAATGACCATGCCCAATGTAGAATCTTTGATGATAATATCCATATGAAATGAATAATCAACAATCTTCGGTTATCACAGACGAAAAGGTGGGAGCGGATATTTTGCAGCATTTAACCGAAACAGATTTAAATAATTTAATACCAAGAATTGGAGACAGGAGCAGAAGGAGATTGGAAGCAGAAGTCGTCCGCTACCGTGTATCTTTTACTGCTCAACCAAGATTTAACCTCCTGAAAGGATGTTCAATGCACAATAACAAAAAAATAACTACACTTTCACTATATAATACGATTACACACTTTCGATTAAGCACACTACGAACTTGATCAGTTCATCCGTTACCGAAATATAAACGTTTCAAGTTTTCATACGATCAAAACATCTTTTCGGAATTTCTGATTAATCGGTTTCTTCTTTACACGAAGACCTGTTATCCTTGAGGCGATTTCCAATGCTACAAAGATTTATTCTGTCTCTTTTTCTTTCTTCGAACGCCCAATAGTAGATCATTTGTTCTGTCTTTCTTTCTCCGAATGTCCAATAGTGGATCATTTGTTCATTAGTATGTATGTAAAATATAATAACGTATAATAAGGTGCTTCCAATATTGTCCAAATGGTTTGTCAGTCTTTTGTAACCTGTACAATGATTGGTAGATAAATTTTTTTCCCTATAGAGTATATACATTGTAAATACGTACGCAAAGATAACCTGTCAATGAGGCGATGTGTTGATAGGTTATTAAAATATCAAAAGAATAATTAAAAGATGAATGAATTACAGGTGACTACATTATTATTACAGATTACTACAGGTTTATACATTGTAAACAGTGATGCCAGCATTTGGTCGACCGAGTCGATTTGCCCTCTCCATCTGACCATTTCTCGTCCCCACCATTCCAGCCGGGTGTACGCAAACATTGAAACCCGTATTCATGTGATCCGGAACCGGTCGGTTCACTTCGAGTCAGCTCGGACAATCGAGAGAGAACCAACTATCCGGCGGTCTTTGTCTTCTCAATATGTTTCACGATCGGCTAACTCCGTGCAAGATCGGAAAAAGTTTAAAGCCCATGCGGTCGACTTACCGAAAAGTTTCACCGCTTTTTCTTTTCCAAGCGACAATTTGATTGTAATCAGTATCGAACTGACTTACCCGGCACCCCAGGCAATTCTCGGCCGGGGCCCTTCGATATTTTTTCGTTTTTTTTCCAATTAAAGAGCCAGTTCAATACTGATTATTGAATTATCACGATAAAATATAGATTTGATGCATAGCATCATTTAATTGAATTAAAATCGAATATAAGTAAATAATTTCTCAATTATTATTTATTTTTCATAAATTTTATAAGATTATTGGTTATTCTTATGACTGATTATGGAGCTTTCAAGAACTCCTATATGTATTGTATACAAATTTTCTAATAGTTACGCATTTCTGATCATTATTTTGAATCTTGATGATTTTTCAATGAATTTCATTAGAATTGTCAATGAATCGATGGTTGAAAAATTCTAAGATAGTTTGGGGATCTATGATAAATGTCCTGCGGTGAATTCCATAATTTTCCCTGATAAATTAATTTTCAGAGATCACTATGATATTCCAATGAGGATAATCAAATCAACATCGATTATCAGATGTTGATCAACATCAAAATAATAAGACTGAATATTCAATTGATTGAGTGCAAATTATTTTCAATGGACTGAATAATTAGATTTGAGCATTCAAATTGATATTTCATCATTTCACGCACTATCAGTCTCTTTCCTTCGCTGCATGACTTCATAGATGTAATATGTGGTTCGAAATATCATAAGACCCCATAGCCTAGCGGCAAAAGACATGGTTCTTGCGAAAGAACGGTCGGGTTCGATTCTGTGTGGAGACATTTCATTTTTTTTGTCATCTCTCTTGTGAATAATTAAATTTCACGTCCGATCATTATTTTTTATGTCATTATATCGTCATGTTATCAATAATCCTGATCTTTCAGAATGCACTTGCGGATTCGACCAAGTACGGGTCCGAGTCGCTTGGAAATTTCCCGAATATTCGTGTCCATGAGATATACACAGTGAAATATTTTTCGTCAAATTCAACACACAAGCGAATGTTCACCATTTTTCTTCACACTCAACGAGTGTTGATTCCAGAGTGACACTCACAAAGTGTTAATTTGAACTCGAATAACATTTTAATGTGTTGGAAATGAATCGATCGAACAGCATTTAATCAGTGTGTTGAATGAACACACAAAAGTGTTAAATATTCAACACTTGAATTTTAACACGTAGTTGAATATTCAACACTTGAATTTCGACACGTAGTTAAATATTCAACCCTTGAATTTTGACACGTACTTCTTTTTTACACAACGACGGAATTTTTTTTTCACTGTGTAGACCGATCGATGCAGAATCTTCTGAAATGAGAAATGAATAGCACTTCAGAGGAACGTTTTTGAAAAAGTGTACTTGCAAATTCCATCAATTCCTGTGACGAATTGATGAAAAAATTTCAAAAATTTTGTGTCCATCGAATAAAGAGCGATCGACTTGAAATCTAATGGAATGAAAGATTGAATCACTTCGGAGGAACGTTTTTGGAAAAATATACTTGCGAATTCCATCGAACCCTTTGACGAATTGATAAAAAAATTTCTAAACTTTGTCTCCGTGGAACATAGACCGATTGATCCGAAATCTTCTGGAAAAAAAAAACAATGGATATCACTCCGAAGGAACGTTTTCAAAAGAGTGTACTTGCAAATTCCATCAATTCCTGTGACAAATTGATGGAAAAAATTTCAGAAACTTGTGTCCATCGAATAAAGACCGATCGGTTCGCAATCTACTGAAATGAAAAATGAAATCACTTCGGAGGAATGTTTTTAAAAAAGTATACTGGCAAATTTCATCAAACCCTTTGACGAATTGATAAAAAAATTTCTAAACTTTGTGTCCGTGGAATATAGACCGATCGATTCTGAATCTTCTGAAATGAGAAATGAATAGCACTTCAGAGGAACGTTTTTGAAAAAGTGTAGTTGCAAATTTCATCAATTCCTGTGACGAATTGATGAAAAAATTTCAAAAATTTTGTGTCCATCGAATGAAGAGCGATCGACTTGAAATCTAATGAAATGAAAAATTAAATCACTTCGGAGGAACGTTTTTGGAAAAATATACTTGCGAATTCCATCAAACCCTTTGACGAATTGATAGAGAAATTTCTAAACTTTGTCTCCGTGGAATATAGACCGATCGATTCGAAATCTTCTGAAAAAAAAACAATGAATATCACTTCGAAGGAACGTTTTCAAAAGAGTGTACTTGCAAATTCCATTAGTTCCTGTGACGAATTGATGGAAAAAATTTCAGAAACTTGTGTCCATCGAATGAAGACCGATCGATTCGCAATCTACTGAAATGAAAAATGAAATCACTTCGGAGGAATGTTTTTACAAAAGTATACTTGGAAATTCCATCAAACCCTTTGACGAATTGATGAAGAAATTTCTAAACTTCGTCTCCGTGGAATATAGACCGATCGATTCGAAATCTTCTGAAAAGAACTATACTTTTTTAAAAACATTCCTCCGAAGTGACTTCATTTTTCATGTCAGTAGATTGCGAATCGAACAGTCTTTATTCGGTGAACACAAATTTTTGAAATTTTTTCATCAATTCGTCACAGGAATTGATGGAATTTGCAAGTACACTTGTTCGAAAACGTTCCTCTGAAGTGCTATTCATTTCTCATTTCAGAAGATTCTGCATCGAACGGTCTACACAGTGGAAAAAAAAATTCCGTCGTTGTGTAAAAAAGAAGTACGTGTCAAAATTCAAGGGTTGAATATTTAACTACGTGTCGAAATTCAAGTGTTGAATATTTAACTACGTGTTAAAATTCAAGTGTTGAATATTTAACACTTTTGTGTGTTCATTCAACACACTGATCAAATGCTGTTCGATCGATTCATTTCCAACACATTAAAATGTTATTCGAGTTCAAATTAACACTTTGTGAGTGTCACTCTGGAATCAACACTTGTTGAGTGTGAAGAAAAATGGTGAACATTCGCTTGTGTGTTGAATTTGACGAAAAATATTTCACTGTGTATATCTCATGGACACGAATATTCGGGAAATTTCCAAGCGACTCGGACCCGTACTTGGTCGAATCCGCAAGTGCATTCTGAAAGATCAGGATTATTGATAACATGACGATATAATGACATAAAAAATAATGATCGGACGTGAAATTCAATTATTCACAAGAGAGATGACAAAAAAAATGAAATGTCTCCACACAGAATCGAACCCGACCGTTCTTTCGCAAGAACCGTGTCTTTTGCCGCTAGGCTATGGGGTCTTATGATATTTCGAACCACATATTACATCTATGAAGTCATGCAGCGAAGGAAAGAGACTGATAGTGCGTGAATTGATGGAATATCAATTTGAATGCTCAAATCTAATTATTCAGTCCATTGAAAATAATTTGCACTCAATTAATTGGATATTCAGTCTTATTATTTTGATGTTGATCAACATCTGATAATCGATGTTGATTTGATTATCCTCATTGGAATATCATAGTGATCTCTGAAAATTGATTTACGAGGTGTGTTCAAAAAGTAAGGTGACTTTTCAAATTTCGCGGGCAACGTACTTTCGATTATCGATTTTTTTGTTTTGTTACGTTGACACACTCTTCCCGAACATCTGTACCAAGTTTCAAGTGTATAGCATTTTTTGTTCGGTTGTGAGAGGCGTGAAGGTTATAAGTGTTTTGCGTGCTCGGCGATTTCTTGCTATCGAAAAATATGGATCAAAGGATTTGCATCAAATTTTGTGTAAAAAATAAAATAAAGTGCTCCGAAACACTTAAAATGTTGACAGTAGCATACGGTGAAACTGTTCTGAGTGGAAAAAATGTTTACAAGTGGTACAAACTCTTCCAAGATGGCCGGGAGGATGCCAATGACGAGCCTCGCTCTGGACGCCCAAGCACGTCAACAACTGATGAGAACGTTCAAGCAGTGAAGAAAATTGTTTTGGAAAATCGTCGAATCACTATCAGGGAAGTTGCTGAGGATGTTGGTTTATCGCTTGGCTCGTGCCATGAAATTTTTTCTAACGTTTTGGGCATGAGACGTGTGTCAGCGAAGTTTGTTCCGAAATTGCTAAATTTTGACCAAAAGAACCGTCGCATGAGCATCGCTCAAGAACTGTTGAATGACGTCAACGACGACCCAGATTTACTCAAAAGGGTCATAACTGGTGACGAATCATGGGTATATGGTTATGATGTCGAAACCAAAGTCCAATCGTCCCTATGGAAGACCCCAGATGAGCCAAGACCGAAAAAAGCACGCCAAGTTCGATCAAATGTCAAAGTTTTGCTCACTGTGTTCTTCGATTACCATGGCGTGGTGCATCAGGAGTTCTTACCATATGGTCGTACGGTCAATAAACAGTATTATCTTGAAGTTATGCGCCGTTTGCGAGGAGCAATACGAAGAACACGTCCAGAATTGTGGGAAAATAATTCATGGCTTTTGCATCACGATAATGCCCCTGCTCACTCATCTTTGCTTGTGAGAGATTTTTTGGCCAAAAACAACACCACAATCATGCCTCAGCCACCATATTCACCGGATTTGGCCCCATGTGACATTTTCTTGTTCCCAAAACTAAAGAGACCTATGGAAGGACGGAGATTTGCAACGATTGAAGAGATAAAGACTGCATCGCTGGGAGAGCTCAAGGCTATACCGAAAAGTGCTTATGAGAAGTGCTTTGAGGATTGGAAAAACCGTTGGCATAAGTGTATTGTATCTGAGGGGGATTACTTTGAAAGGGACAACATAAATATTGATAAATAAATGAATATTTTTTCTTAAAAATACAAAGTCACCTTACTTTTTGAACACACCTCGTATCAGGGGAAATTATGGAATTCACCGCAGGACATTAATCATAGATCCCCAAACTATCTTGGAATTTTTCAACCATCGATTGATTGACAATTCTGATGAAATTCGTTGAAAAATCATCAAGATTTGAAATAATGATGAGAAATGCGTAACTATTAGAAAATTTGTATACAATACATATAGGAGTTCTTGAAAACTCCATAATCAGTCATAAGAATAACCAATAATCTTATAAAATTTATGAAAAATAAATAATAATTGAAAAATTATTTACTTATATTCGATTTTAATCCAATCAAATGATGCTATGCATCAAATCTATATTTCATCGTGATAATTCAATAATCAGTATTGAACTGACTCTTTAATTGAAAAAAAAAAACGAAAAAATATCGAAGGGCCCCGGCCGAGAATTGCCCGGGGTGCCGGGTAAGTCAGTTCGATACTGATTACAATCAAATTGTCGCTTGGAGAAGAAAAAGCGGTGAAACTTTTCGGTAAGTCGACCGCATGGGCTTTCAACTTTTTCCGATCTTGCACGGAGTTAGCCGATCGTAAAACATATTGAGAAGACAGAGACCGACGGATAGTTGGTTCTCTCTCGATTGTCCGAGCTGACTCGAAGTGAACCGACCGGTTCCGAATCACATGAATACGGGTTTCAATGTGTGCGTACACCCCGCTGGAATGGTGGGGACGAGAAATGGTCAGATGGAGAGGGTAAATCGACTCGGTCGACCAAATGCGGGCATCACTGATTGTAAATACGTAAACATATATAACCTGTCAATGAGGCGATGTGTTGATAGGTTATTAAAATATCAAAAGAATAATTAAATTACAGGTGACTACATTATTACAGATTACTACAGGTTATTCAGAACAATGAAACATAAATAAACCACTTGAAATTATATATACTCTTATATATTACTTGAAAAAATTCATGAATTAATGAATGAATAAATGATGAAGAGGTTATTTGTAAAAAAAACAGAAAAAGTTTGAGAAATGTATAAATAAATCTATTTCCTACATTCAGAAAATTGGAATATACACAGGTAAGCTCTGTATGATGGATTATTCATAAAATGCAAGATTCCTTTACAGGCAAAAGCATAGCGGATATATCATAATCCGTGACGGATAGTGTGCTACTGGTGGTTCTTCTAACCGGAACCAGAGACGAATCATAGAAAATCATACAAGGTTTAGTCATGGAAAATAATTCAAATTTATAAATTCTGAGGCGAGAGCATATCGGATCATCATAATTCCTTCATGGACAGTCTGCTGCTGTCCTATCCTCCTACTGGAGTCGTTGGCAGATGATCGAATGGATCATACGGAGTATGCTCAAGGGGAATGATTCAAATTGATTCGCAATCATTCTATAGGCCAGAACATAACGGATATATCATAACTCCTGACGGACAGCCAGCTACTGTCAATTTCTCCAATTAGGATCGTAGACAATTGATGGAGAAGATCATACCGAGCTTGCTTGAGAAGTATTCAAGTTTATTCGCTATTTCTTTACAGGTAAAATTATAGTGGATATACCATACCCTTGATGGACAGTCCACTGATCTATACTATTTCCCAATAGAATCATGAGCAAATAATGAAACAGATGATATTGAGCCTGCTCCGAGAGAAGTGAATGAATGAAACATTGTCCTCCCTGCATACCCTGATCGACAATGACTATACTCAAGCTCAACTAAATAACTAAGCTCTAAAATAACTGTTCCAAATCTTTTTCATCTCTCTTCAGAGAGAAAACCATAGGGAGATGTCTGGTAAGAAAAGGTACGTTTAATATAATGTTATTGTCTTTGTAGTTTTGATAAAGAGTATTATCTAATGGAACAGTCCATTGAATCTAACCAAATTTGATTAAGAATCAGATATCAATCAACTACATTGACTACAACAACAACAACATGAACTACATTCTACTGCATTGACTTCAACTAGAACATTGTACAAGATTCAGTAGGTTTCTTTGACAAAGGCTGTTATCGGATTCTTGAATATAAATGAAATTGATAGTATTGGTAGCTAACATACAGATCTATGGTATATTTGCTTCATTTTGTTTCATCTGCATCCACCTGTGATGGTATTCGATGAATCTAATAATAGTATCGGATAGATCTGTGATGTATTCACTGCACTCTTGCCTTTGCTTCACTCGACTAAGAGGCCACTGAATGGAATTGATAGTGACAGCTATCGTCTAGCTAGCGTACAAATTTATGATTCGTCCGCTCCATTTCTGCTTTGTCTCCATCCACTTGTGATTCTACTCCGAGAAACTGATGAGTCCAGTATGTCGTCAAGATCTGTGGCATATCTGCTGTGCTTTCGCCTCTAGACAAATCGTTTTGTTGGATTAATAGTTTTGATTTAAAATATTTGATATACTTCAATGTAACTAAAGTGCCTGGAGACCAACTTCAACCTTCAACGTTTTTCAAACTTCTTATATCTCATTGAGGTTGTGTCATGAACTTCTCATTCTAAAAACTTTTTATACTGCATTGGGGTTTTTGGATGATTCCACGTTCTGATTATATTTGATATTTGATGAATTCCACTTTCTGATTATAAGCGATGATTCAGTTGTTGATTTGTTACATAATCTTTAATCATCCATTTCATGCCATTCATTATCAATTGAATCCACTTTATAATCTGTAGTTTATCCATTCAATACAAAATTGCCTATGAAATTGCCTAAATGAAATGGATAGTGGTGGTGGACGACGTACAGATCGAATGGTATATTTTCGTCGTTTTTGTCTTTCTTCATTGGCCTGATACTTTCTTGACCAAGAGTTGTTATCGGATTGCTTGAGTAGTATCACAGGTGTATAAGAAAACACGAAAAAGAAGCAAATATACCATAGACCTGTACGTCGTCTACCACCACTATCAATTTCATATAGGCGGTCTTGTGGAAATTTTGTATTGAATGTATGAATTACAGATTACAAAGTGGATTCAATTGATAATGAATGGCATGAAATGGATGATGAAAGATTATGTAATGAATCAATAACTGAATCATCACTCATAATCAGAAAGGGGAATTCATCAAAAAACCCCAATGAAATATAAAAAGTTTCTAGAGAGTGAAGTTCATGACAGAACCTCAAAGAGATGTGAATAGTTTGACCAACGGTAGAAGTTGAAGTTGGTCTCCAGTTACTTTAGTCACACTGAAGTATATCAAAGCGATTTTTTCAAAGGCGAAAACACAGTAGATATGCCACAGATTCTTACAACATGCTGGGCTCATCATTTCCTTGGAGTAGAATCGTAGGTGGCCGGAGACGAAGCAGAAATGAAGCAGACGTATCACAAATTTGTATGCTAGCTACTGTCACTGTCAATCTCATTTGGTGACCTCATAGTCGAACGAAGAAAAGGCAAAAGTGCAGTGGATATATCACAGATCTATCCAATGATGGTATCAGATTCTTTGCGTAGTGTTTCAGGGGGATGAGAAAGAAACAAAATGAAGCGAATATACCATAGATCTGTGAGTTTGCTATCACCACTATCAATTGGCATTACAGATTACAAAGTGGATTCAATTGATAATGAATCCCTAGATGCTTCGAGTAGAATTACAGGTGGATGAAGGAAAAACAGGCAAGATGCAGATATATCATATATCTGTATAAAAGCAGTGCCAACCACAAGAATCCAAATTGCATGACACTTTTATAAAGTTATAGCCGTTGTTTTTCATCAGGGAAAAAGTATTTCAGAAGGTAACTTTACGTGCATGTTACGAAGTAAAGGTACAAAGTGGATATTTATTCATGATCTGCGAGTTGAAGAACGAAATTGGCCACGTAATGCTAAAGACTCATACATATATTTCTTCAAAAAGCAATAATTTCACTTGCTCATCAAATAACAATTCAATTACCATAATCTTCTATAGGTGATTTTGAAGAACATAGTATACGTTCATAATACCACAACCGACTAAATATTCTTGAAGAATTTTTCAAAATGATTTTGATGGATATTTCACAAAATTCTAAAAAATTTCTTGTACAGTACTGAAAAGTGCTCTTGACCAGATATTTTGAAGATACCTCTTTTTGTTGCATGATAAATGGATATTTGACATCTCTTCAAGATACTCTTTAAAATAATCCTAAAGAGTCATTCAAACATTTTTGCTGGGAAACTATTTTCAACTTCATGCCAAATGGTACAAATTCTCGTTTTATCGAAAAAATTTCTGTTGGATACCTCAAACATATTGTGTGCAAGTTTTCTCTGTTCGTAAAATCTGTTTTGTCTCGTTTTCCTAACAATCATATTTCAAAAACAATGGGAATTCTTGCACAATACATGTTTAAAACAAAATCGTGGGCTGCTTTGAGCGCCAACTTATCGGTCAATTGATATTTACTTTTCGGAATCCTGCACATACCCGAGTAGCATCAGAATGTTGTATATATACTGTGCACGTTCATAGTATATCTAAATGTACTATGAACGTTCATAGTACATATACAACGTTCGGATGCTACTTGGGTATGTATTGATTTATGGGAATTCACTTTTCTTTCCTTCTGTTCTCCATTCTTTATGTCGATTATCTATTGCTGTCCAATGATGAGATGACTGATGGAAACCCAAGTGAGTTTTTCATATCACAAATGATCTGAGGACATTTTCTTCATCGCTACGATCGCTACTAAATTAGACATGAGCATTCGAATTTTATTTATGTTCAGTTAAGGACACATCCAGAAAAAGAAGTTAAATCCCAATAAAAAAACTTCAAAAAAGTAAAAAAATCACGCCAAGTACATGAAAATGCGGTCAATCCTAAAAAAAATCTAAAAATACATTCAAACGAAAATTCTCCTCCAATAAGAATTTCGATAAGATACAACAGGATATGCTTCACTTGAAAAAAAAAGATGTGAAATCAATATGAGCTGCCAAGTACATTCGGTTATTCAAATGGTATGTAACCGATTTCTTGTATATTGTAACTTCAGTTTGTTTAAATTGTATTCAAAGCGATTTATGATTGTATTGAATTAACAATATATAGTGAGGTGAAACAAAAATTAGGTTCAACCATTTGACATACTAGAAACAACTCTGACCTATTTGAAACTCAACGTGTTGATCGTTTCTAATATGTTTTGAAATTTTTCACATACCAGAAACAGCGCTAAGTTATTCCAAACCAAACGCGTTAGTCGTTCCAAATAGATTCTCAAATCCACGTCAATGCGGAACACTTGGCGCGGCCGATTACGTGAGTTTTGAGCCTCAAGTGTATTCAAACAATTCTGTTGAAAGTATGTGATCAAAACGTTGGATAATAAAATCTTCATCGGCCGCGCCAAGTGTTCCGCATTGGCGTGGATTTGAGAATCTATTTGGAACGACTAACGCGTTTGGTTTGGAATAACTTAGCGCTGTTTCTGGTATGTGAAAAATTTCAAAACATATTAAAAACGATCAACACGTTGAGTTTCAAATAGGTCAGAGTTGTTTCTAGTATGTCAAATGGTTGAACCTAATTTTTGTTTCACCTCACTATATATTGTTAATTCAATACAATCATAAATCGCTTTGAAAACAATTTAAACAAACTGAAGTTACAATATACAAGAAATCGTTTACATACCATTTGAATAACCGAATGTACTTGGCAGCTCATATTGATTTCACATCTTTTTTTTCAAGTGAAGCATATCCTGTTGTATCTTATCGAAATTCTTATAGGAGGAGAATTTTCGTTTGAATGTATTTTTAGATTTTTTTTAGGATTTATTTTACTTTACGAACCTGGATTTCATTATAACACACTAGTATCAAATGAATACTGAAAAAGATCGTACGTTTTATTTTCTTTCAATTGATAAGAATATATTTGATGCACCAAAACATGTAAAGAAGTGTAGATTTTTGTTTTTATTACATTATGTCACGTTCCAATGAAGAAACAGAAATATATTTCTTCATATTCTGAAAACTGATGAGAAATTTTTATTTTCCGATATTTTTCTTGAAAAATACGTTGGGAAAATTCCCGAAAAAAACCGTTTTTTCCCGCTTTTTTCATGTTTTTTTTCCGTCATTTTGAACCCTAGAATAGACTGAATTTCAGTCAATTTCTCAAGTAAGATGCAGCCACATTCAGTCCGACTTTTTACAGTGTATTACAAAATTTTGTCAATTTAACGTGATTACGTTATATATCAAAAATGTAACGTAGACATCGCAAATCACAGACACATAAACGAGTTTGAAATTACAAGTTACATTTTCACTACAAGCATTGTTACATTTCCAAATTGTTTTTCAAAATGATTTCAACGTTTACATGTTTAAATTTTGGTTCCATATACATCCACTGGTTACAGAAACCCATTTGATTCTCACCAAATCGTCTTGGAATTGAACAAAAGTCTCATTGCATTCAATCCGACGATTTATCAATGAGATTTAGTCAGATGAATCTATTCCTTCAATGTGATTCTGATTTAATCTCGCTAAATCTCACTGGATTTCGGACAATGTTCTTGCCAAATTTGATGAAATTTCATTTTGTGAAATTCTGTGGATTTTCTTAACCAAGGTCCCTATTGTATTTTTGCATTTTAGATATTTCCAAGCTTTAGGATGTCTTTCGTTTCATATGATCTACTCCTTGAAATGCTTCACAAAGCGTGTGTACAAAATACTATTTTTTCAGAATATCAATTGATCGTGCGAAATTTTTGGCCAACGAAATTAAAAGATTATTTCCGAAAGAATGTTAAGTGAGTACATAAAATTAGACATCAGATTCTTTAATAATCTTATACTTCTGCATTTTTTAATATCTTATACTTTTGCATTTTTATCTCCCCTGTTTTCGTGGTTATCTTTCGAGAGAAATTTCCTTAAACATGACATATTTTATATTTTGTTTTTTTGTGATATATTTGCGAATATATTTGGTAATTTTTTTACAAAATGCAAGATACATTCCAAAATATATCATCTTTCAAGGGAAAACGACGCTTTTGAAAATTTCTGGACAAAACTTCAAATACACGTAACGGAAACACTTCCCAATCACATGACTGAACATTCAACGTAAATATTTATGAAATTTCAGTGACGACAATATACATAAATGTGTCATATAATATAGTGAAAATTTTAAAATTCAATGACTTGTGGATGAATTTTCAATTCCAATACTAAGGATTTAGAATTTCAATTCCAAATGTGATTGAAAAATTTATGAAAGTTCAAACAATTTTTAATAGTGACCGGAAAGACGTAGGAAATATAAAAAAAAAAGAAGAGCATGGGGCAAAATCTCTTAAAAATACCAAATTTCCGTCAAAAAAACATTTCAAATGCTTTCACAGCTCTGATTCTTTCTCTGATTATAATATGAGCTATCTGGAAATATATGTATTGAATCAATTGGGAATAGTATTTATGAGAAACAAAAAATAATTCATATCAACCTTCCACATAGGAGTTATGGGCAAATGTACAAAAATCTGGGAAAGGACAATCAATTGGAAGAGGAAAGTTGCTCATCAAATATTTCAGTTGTAGGAGACAAATGATAAAAGCTGGCTTAATAGAGAATTCCAGATCGAAAGGAAGAGAGATTCTTATACAAAGTATATGTTGTCACTGACTGATCTGATTCGATTTACAAAGGTGTATTTATTATATCCGAAATTTTTTTAGCTGAATCCGAGGAAAATCTAGACCAAGATATTTTGTGGTTGAAGAATAATACGCAGCCATGGATGCAAATTACCCAACTGTGGGACAAAACTTCTATCAACAGGTTGCGTTGTCTTCAAAATAGTCGGCAGTCAATAGTAGAATATACATCGACTTTTCGCGCGTTGAAAGAACCTTTAGGATATACTCTCGTAAGAAGTTTTTCACTTGTTGGAAATTGAATTGCATAACCAGATTGATTCTCCAATGTTAATTACAGCTAGAAATAGATTTCAATGCTCTTTATCCAGATGCATCGATGTGTTTATATGGTGCTTGGAATAAATTGTTGGAATTTCTGAGTAGCAAAATCAATAATAAAGATCCTACAATCTTAGAATATATTGTTAACCCCGGTATGTTCCAATTTTCTTCTCTATATTCATTACCAAATGATTCATTTAATCATATATTATAATGCATGAATTTTTGTACATATAGAGGCTAAAGCAGTAAAAGTATTGTTGAACCTGCCGATACTGTTTCCTGTTGTTACAGTCTTGAAAGAGAATAAAAGTAAAAACACATGGCGACCGTCATGTCAAGAAAGTCGGGAAACATTCCTATTATATATTCAAATAAATAACTGTTTCTTTGGTACACAGAAAAAAAAACTATCTTGTATCAAGAAAATATTGTTTTCGTTATATATGAAACACGGATTGTCTCAGTTCAATGCAACTTGCTTTGAATCAAGAATTTTATTTTTTCCTGTGTTTGATTCAAAACAAATTGCATTGAACTGAGACAATCCGTGTTTCATATATAACGAAAACAATGTTGTCTTGATACAAGATAGTTTTTTTTTCTGCATATAAGGCCTGTATTTCTTGTGCCATTCTTGCTCTTATATCTCTTTCACTGCTATATGTAAAGTTGAAATATTTCAATACAGTCCTATTGTGTGGTTTAAATAGTACATATAATGAGCATTGTTTTTGCATTTAAAAATGAGAATTTGAAAATGTGATTCAAGAACTGAAATTTTTTTTCCTTATTAGACCATTGCTGATATTCAACCTGCCATTGAAGAGAGAAGACAAAAATTATCAAAATATCAACAAACTTTGCAACCACAAGCTATTATAGTTCGTCCACAAGAGGATAAGATTCATCAAAGTTTGGTCGTAATTGATAACATTATATACGAAGTACAGTCTCCGCTCAAAGCTTTGGATGTTACTTTCAAATCCTTCCATGCTCTTCATGCAAATTATCCTCGAGAATCCGAACAGATTTGGAATTTCTTCCAACACTGTATTTACAACATCGAGACACAGTGGGATAACATCTCTGGTGCTGTTTTTAACCTCTCATCGGAGTATCGTGCTTTTATTGAAAACCCCATCTATCGATATTCTATCAAATCTTTCTTTATCAATTGGTCTGTGCTATTCGAATGCCTTCATCAGACATTTTTTTATGGCAATACCAAGTTATTACTACTGAAAAACTGAACTGATGAGAAATATCAAAATATTTATACATGACAAATTTCGTTTGCAATAATTATGATATATCAATCGATCGATTAATTATTCTGTAGATTAACACATTATGCCAGTTTGTTTCGTTTGTAAGATTTCTGTACAAAGTTTAACAGCTTTGATACTGCATTTCAAAGTTCAACATTATGAGAAATTCCCTTTTTCTTATCAATGCGGTGAAACGAACTGTTATAGAACATTCAATTCTTTACGGTCTTTCAAGAAGCATTTGGGTTCCACTCATTCTAAGATATCGTCAGCAGAAATGAAAACGAACTTGAGTTGTCAAACGAACTTTGAATCATCAGATCGTACAGAATTTTCAGTTCAAGTAACGCAAAAAAACATACAATCGATTTCTAATTCAACAGTGGAAGAATTGCAAGTACATATAACTGATGAAGTTTTAAAATTCATCGCTAAATTGTATGCAAATTTTTCACTCACTCGTTCCCAAGCTTCAAGTACCGTAACTGAAATGCAAGAATTGTTTATGAATACATTTATGGGGACATTCAAAACACAAGTCCTTTGTACTCCACAGGTTCAGAAGGAAAATATTGATGTCTCCAGAAATATTGAATCTGTATTCGAAATGTGGCATAAATCCTTCACTTCAGTATCCACAGAATATCTTGTACTCAAACAGTTTGAAACAAGCAGGGATTTTATCCGTCCGGTTTCTTACGATGTTGGACAGACTTGGCAGAATTGCAATTCTGAGAATAATGAATCGGCTCATATTAAAAAAAATGTGCTCAATATATTCCTCTGAGAGATGTTTTGAAGAAATTTTTTGAGTTACCAAGAGCTTTTGATGATACCATGACGTATGTTAATTCTTTGTTGTCGAATAACAATGATGTAATTCACAATTACATTCAAAGCGAACATTGGAAACATAAGATTGCGAGATATAATCCTGATGATGTAGTCCTTCCATTATTTATTCACTTTGATGATTGTGAACCTAATAATCCACTAGGTCCACACTCTGGTAAATTGGGTGCTGTGTATGCCTCAATTCCATGTTTGCCTCCTGGTTGTCAATCAAAATTAGAGAACATATTCTTGGCTTCACTGTTCGATACCAAAAGTAGACAGCTATATGGTAATAGTTCAATTTTCGCACCTTTGATCAAGGAATTAAATTATTTAGAGGCTGAAGGCATTTCTATCAACACACATAAGAAACCCGTTCGTATTTATTTTGTATTAGGGCTTATTTTGGGAGACAATCTTGGGCTGAATTCTATATTAGGATTTGTTGAAAGTTTCAGTTCAAATTTCCCTTGTAGATTATGCAAAACTGAGAAAAAATTGATGCAAACAAACTCTGAGACTGATATTCCAACATTAAGAACTATTACCAATTATGAACGCGATATCAAGATACAGAATTTATCTTTAACTGGAATCAGAGAATATTGTGTATTCAACAAAATTGAAAGTTTCCATGTGGTTAATAATATTTGCATGGATTTGATGCATGATTTTGGTGAAGGAGTGTGTCATTACGATATGATTTTAATCTTGAATTATTTCACAGAACGTAAACTTTTCACATTGAATCAATTAAATTCTCGAATTTTTTTCTTCTCTTACGGACCTGTTGATGAATCTTCAAAACCTAGTCCTTTATGTGAAGGAGATTCACATAAGAACAAATTAAAAATGACAGCTTCAGAAATGTCATGTTTCATCAAAGTGCTTGGTATCATGATTGGAGACCTTATTTCAGAAAATGATATATTCTGGAGGCTTTATCTTATTCTAAAACAAATATTGGATATTGTTCAAGCAAAGAGCATTCCTCTTGGTTATTCAGATATTCTGAATGTGCTTGTATTGGAACATAACAGACTGTATTTAGAGCTTTCCAAAAGTTTTTTGAAACCTAAATATCATTTTATTTCCCATTACGGATATATTCTCAAATTGCTGGGTCCTTTTGTACATTTTTCTGCGATGCGATTTGAGGCTAGACATAGAAATTCGAAACAATCAGCTGCGGTAAATATGTGTAGAAAAAATATATCACTTTCCGTGGCAACAAAAAATCAATTGAATTTATGTTATCGCTTCGAAATAAACAAACCTATTTCACCTGTGTTATCAGTAGGGCCAGGAGGAATGATGAATTTAGTTGAATTTGGAGAATATTCACTTTTCCAATCTACACTACCCAGCTCAATTCAATCTACTGGATTGTGTTTCATCACGAAATGGGTGGAATACATAAAGGAAATAAAACCGTGGATCTTTTATTTAATAGAGAGAGTGTATTATAAAATACTCTTATGCGTGGTGTACAACATCTCGCGTACTATACATATACATATGTTAACCCCTCTTCTTCTTCAGGCGGTCACGATGAAGGTATTCCTTCTACAACGGACAGCAGTACAGTAGAACTATCACGCATGTCCTTCGACAACTCATACCAACTAACGCGCACACATACAGTCCGCGCACACACACACAAAGATGTCGTTCGACTAGGAACGTATTCCAACACACCCCCACGAACTAGCAGCTTTGTGTTGTTGCAAACTCGCAAAAAAAACTAAGCTCAGAAAAAACAAAAAAACTTTGAGGCCCATATACTGAACTTTCGCACACGCTCTCCTTGGACAACGTTCACAATACTCAACTCAAAGTAAACCTATTTCCTTAACACTAAAAGACAACCTCACTCTATCAACGGGTTTAGTTGAGAAATCCGCGAGTTGATTATCCGTTTCAATATACCGAACCCGAACAAGGCCTTCTTGAACTTTCTGCTTAATAAAATTGTATTTTATATCCATGTGCTTCAACCTCTTCTGCTCTGGATTCTTCACCGCACGGATAGTACTTTGATTATCCTCGTAGATTACTACAGGCGAAGCCTGGACTCCAACATCGGATAAAACTTTAATTACCCAGCAGGCTTCAACGGAAACCTCACATAGAGAAATAAATTCAGCCTCAGCTGTGCTTAAAGCAACCGTAGCCTGTTTTTTTGATCTCCAAATTACTGTGTTTCCGTATAATTGAAACAGATAACCCGTCGTGGATTTCCGATCGTGGCTTCTACCCCAATCAGCATCCGCAAAACCTCTTGACGGATTTTCTTTCTGACCTACCGTATACACGAGATTATAATTTATAGTTTCTTTCACATATCGTAGAACCCGTTCAAGAGCCACCCACAATTCTTCACTTGGCGTCGTCTGGTACCTACTAAGGTAGTACACAGATGCTGCCAAATCTGGTCTCGTGCCGATAGTCAAGTACATCAAAGACCCTATTAAGGATCTGCATTTACTTTCTGAAGTTGTTTCAATAACACAGTCTTTATCCAACTTAAAGTTGACATCCATTGGTGTCTTAGAGAGTTTACAATCCCCCATACCAAAAACCTGCAAAATCCTGTTCAAATAATCAGATTGATTCAAAACTAAACGATTCTCCGATTTATCTTTCGGAATACCGAGGTATTTGATCTTATTGAAACCCAAATCTTTCATCTTAAAATTTGAAGATAGAAAACACTTAACTTCCCTAATCTTATTTACATCCTTACTGAAAATGATTAAATCGTCTATATACACCAAAACATAAATATCACGTTTGAAATACAAACAATAATCGTTATCAGATCGTAAAAAACCTTGTTTTAGCATTAAATTATTGAAATGGTCATACCAATTTTTCGGTGATGACTTTAAACCAAATAACGACTTGTTCAATTTCAAAACTTTATTACCACTAACTTCAATACCTGGAGGTGGCTTCAGATATACGTCTTCGTCAATATGCCCATATAAAAAGGCGCTTTTGACATCCATCTGGTGGATTTGATAATTTCTTTGCGTTGCAATCGACAAAAGAATTCGCAACGTCTGCAAACGAAGGACAGGAGAGTAAACATCATCGGAGTTTAATCTTTGCTGGAAACCTCTCGCCACCAATCTGGCTCTACATTTAAAAATTCCATCACCAGTTTCTTTCTTCGTAAAAACCCACTCACGATCAATTAATTTTTGATCTGAGGGTTTCGGAGTGACTTCCCAAGTATCGCACTCCTTGTAATTATTAATCTCTTCTTCGATGGCTTCCTCCCAGACATCCTTGTCGTCCCTTTGATTGATTTCCTCAAAATTTTTTGGCAGGTCGTCATACAAGCTCCCAGTGAACAAAGCGAACATTTCCTCTTCTTCTTTTTTTTCTGCGAAACCAACCTCGTAGTTTTTCTGCCAAGCTGGTTTCTTACGATTCCTTACTGATCTTCTTACGGGGATCTCTTGGAAAATCTCAGATGTCTGTGATGGTTTCTTTCTACCCGAATCAATCAAAGAATTTTCAGAATCCTCCGAATTTCCTTCTTGTATTTAGGAAATTTCTTCTGCGTTGTCATAATGTTCATCACCATCATCCTTGCCCGAAGCGTCTTTGATTTCCAAATCCTCTTCGCTATCGATGAGAGCATCAAAACCCACAGTATTGATAACTTTCTTCTCACTTTCATCGAAGTGCACATTTCTTTCAAGTACTATTTTTCTTTTCAGAGGATCCCACAGACGATACACCCCTAACGGTGCATAGCCAACCATAATGAGTTTTTCCCCCTTCGGGTCCAGCTTTTTCCTCAGCTCTTTTAGTACGTGTCTGTGAGCTGTACAAGCAAACACCCGAAGGTTTGTAATGTTTGGGCGTTTTCCATCCCATAACTCCATAGGTGTTTTTCCAACTGCTATCGAGAGACTTCTATTTGTAGTATACACCACAAGGTTGATTGCTTCTCCCCACATTTCTTTTCCTAAACCGGAATCCAACAGAACCGTCCTTGCTTTGTCCATTAAGGTCCGATTCATGCGCTCTGCTACACCATTCAATTCGGGGTTGTATGGCACCGTATAAGAGATATTGACTCCTTTTTTATTGCAGAAATCTCGGAACTCCTTTGATGTATACTCTCCGCCATTGTCTACTCTCAAAGTCCGTATATCATCCTGAAAATGATTTGTCACCAAATTATAAAAGGTTTTGAATTTATCGAAAACGTCAGACTTATTTTTAATCAAATAAACGACAACTACGTGGGTATAATCGTCTATAAAGGTGACGACATATCTGAAGCCATCCCAGGTTGTTGGAGTAATCGGTCCACAAACATCAGAATGGATTATCTCCAACGGTCTCTTAGCTCGTGTTCTTGTTCCTTTAAAAGGTAATCGGCTCATTTTTCCTAGAAAACAAGATTCACACACGTGATTATCGAAATTACAATTTTTAAGATTTTCTAAACCATCAACTAATTCATTTTGAGATAACGCTTTGATATTATTAGGGCCCAAGTGCCCTAACCTTTTGTGCCACAAATCTAACTTATTATCAATATTCGAATCTGAATAATTTTGATTTAGATAATTGCTTTGTGATTTATTTATCGACAATTTTATGACATATAAAGTTTCATCTCTTTTACCCATCAAGACTAACTTATTTTTATGATACACACAAGCTTTATTTTTCTCGAAAATGATTTTCATCCCCGCTCTCTCCATTTTTGGTACAGATAAAAGATTCTTTCTCAAATCTGGCACATAAAAAACGTTTTAGATTTTAAAAGGAAAATATTTACCTTCGAATACAAAATTAGCTTCAATGTTTCCTATACCTATAGCTAGGAGATTAACTCCGTCTTTCGCTGCTGCGATTTTCTTTGGAGTTTTAAGTGGTATATAAGTCGGAAATAAATCATACCTATTCACAATGTGATCGGAACATCCCGAATCTAAACACCACAATGTCGGACTATCGTTTTCAATGTTCGTATATACATTGTTTACCTCAGCTACAAAGGCTATGGCACTTTCTTCTTCTTTCTCACTCTGGTTCGTAGCGTAGAAGTTCGATGAACCACCTCTGCCTCTTCCTCGTTGACCTTGTTGATGTTTTCCTCCTCTGTTTTGAAAACCTCGACGTGTCGAACCTCTGGTTGAAAAACGTTGGTTTCGAAATCTTCCGTTAAATCCTTGAGATGACTGGTTTGAATGTTGTCCCCGATGTTGAATATTTTGATAACACTGGAACTTTTTGTGACCAGTTTTTCCACATTTGAAACATGTAATAAACGCACAGTCATTGTTTATTTCATCGTGGTCATTTGAATTTTTCATCTTCTCTTCTTCTCCTAATAATCGATTTCTTACGAATTCGATTTTCAAATTCTTCTTCGTCTCCAATGCCGTAATCACGTGATCGTATGACTTTGGCATTGACAAAAGTATATGATGTATTTTTTCATCGTCGGTTACTTCAATACCAGTATCGCCGAGTTGGGAGAAAAGTTCTTCCATCTTCACCAAATGCATGGATAGAGAATCGTGCTCATTATATTTTAATTCAGACAACTGTCTCCTTATGTACAGACCACTTCGAACTCCTTTGGATTTGAAATTTTCCTTCAGATTTTTCATCATGGCATACGCCGTGTTTGCATTTTTTATATATTCCAGATGACTGTCCGCTACCGTACTTATTATAATCGCCTTCGCTTCTCCTGCGGCATTCGCTTCCGTTTGACTGTATGTTCCATCCTCGATTGCCTTTAAAACTTTGTGGTCACTTAATACGCTTTTAACTCGAAACAGCCACGCACTAAAATTTCTTCCTTCAAATTGAGTTATATTATATTTCTCTCCGGTAGTCATTTTGCCGCAACCCCAGAGATATAAACACTTGATTTAAATCAAAGAGTTTTGTGTAGCTCGGAAACACTTCAAACTTTATTGCACGTAGCAACTGGAAACTTTGACCTCTGCAAAGACTTTATAAAAGCGCGCCAAACGCTATATTTGAGACGCGTATTTTACGTATTTTTCACTCGCACGATAAACCGCGGAAACCACGATAAACCACGCTCTGCTACCATAAAGGAAATAAAACCGTGGATCTTTTATTCAATAGAGAGAGTTTATTATAAAATACTCTTATGCGTGGTGTACGACATCTCGCGTACTATACATATATATATGTTAACCCCTCTTCTTCTTGAGGCGGTCACGATGAAGGTCTTCCTTCTACAACGGACAGCAGTACAGTAGAACTATCACGCATGTCCTTCGACAACTCATACCAACTAACGCGCACACACACACAAAGATGTCGTTCGACTAGGAACGTATTCCAACAATACAATGGGACGATTTTTAAACCGGGAATGAATGTCATAATCGATGTTGATAGTGATCTTTGCCCAGTGTTTGGTGATATCAACATGATTCTTATTGATGATGGATCAGTATTATTCATTTGTGAGATATTGGAAACTTTAGGATTTTATGAACATGTTCATGCCTATGAAGTACAATCTCTGAAATTATCTTTGCATTGATGTTGTTGATCTTATAGATCCTTTGCCCGTTTATGCCCATGTGATGGTTAATGGTGAGAAATATATAACAATGCGCTACACAGTTTAAACTTATAAAAATATTGTTATTTGTACTCTCTGAATTGGGAAGAGTGAGATTTTCCACTCGAATGAGAAGATGGGTTCCCTTTTATTATGATTATGATTTATGATGATTTAATTTATGATATGATTCATGAAAATGTTATAAATAAACCAATTCATTCACTTGACGTTGATTTTCATCATTCTTGTAGTTATGAACAATAAATGTCTTTGAAATGAATCTCCTTGAAGAAATGAAGTGTTTTTGGTTGAATATGAATTAATTCTTCTCCGTGTCCAGGTGATTATTTGAATATTGAAGATTTTTGCAATCCACTGTACAGTAGGTACAAAATGTCTGTTTTCTTCCATTTTCGATGAGTTGTGGAAAACTATTCCACAATTCATTAATTTATTATAAAAAATTGAAACCTAAATATCTCAGCAACATGATGGATGGTGAGCGGTAGTATAATGATTGATTTTCAATAATATAATTAATAAGTTTCAAAATTGAATATCACGATTATGATCGGGATTCATTCGCGGGTGTTTTCGAATTCATAAAAACGGGAGGTTATGAATTGGGTCTATGTACTGAAAATGAGATTTTTCAAGATATTGATATGTATTTGTGGTAAATATTTATTCAAGTTAAAAATGCACCAAATAATTTTCTCCTGCAATATTTTCTTCCAATTTTTCCATTATACTTAATTTCAGACCGGTGACAAATTTTAAATCTCAGAGCTAATTAAGACTTTGTCGAAGAACTGTGAACGAATTAGTGGCGTAAACGACACCTTGATAGGAGGGAAACATGTATTAAAAAGTTTCCAGAATGTAATCATCAAAAATACGGAAAATAGATTCGAATCCATGCTTAGCATAACATGACACATAAAGAATATCCGAAGTATATACACGTTACAAACATATAATATGAAACATACATATGATACAAATTACAAAGTGTACAAAAGGTGTACCGAAGGTGCACTCATAGGCGAGTTCTGTAAACATCGGACGAGGACTCAAATGTTCGCTGCGGAGTGACACACGACGTTTTATGCAAAGTCGCATACGACATCGGTTTTTCGAAAAGCGTTTGAGGTTAGGAGCGACGCGGCGTACAAACAATACTGATCAGAGTGCACACTCGCGCGGGTCGGGCAAGTTGACTTTTACGGAGCGTGGCAGAACGCGGACGGGAAAGGACCCCCCTCCAGTACACATACGATCGCGTTCGACAAATGATCACTTTGCCTCCTTGAATCGCTCACGGAATGATATAGAAATCGTTCGACTTTACATAAAAACTTTTCTGACATGTTCTTTCGCCTACGCTATTTTTGTGACATGCTTATTCCCTTTCGTTAGGTTAATTTTTATCAATGTTTATGTGATGAAAATGTAGCATTTGAATTTCCACATATTCCTAGATATTTGTAAAAGGCGAAAGGAATTAAAATATGCGAGAAGATGGGAATCATGTATTATAATACAATGTGATTGAAAAAAACTTCTTCATTTTGATGAGGGATCTAATTTGATAGAAGAGTGATGGGGGCTTATTTCAAATGATAGTTCTGTAGGTTTTGGAAATTTATTCAACTCAATTCACAGGTTGGAAAATTAGAAATTGTCATTTGTTTCAATCAATACGGCTGTCTAATGTAGCCATCATAACTCCAGATAACAACACTGTCTGTCACACGATCTGAAATTGTCTGTCCCTATATTACAACTTTTTATTGTCTGTCTTAGACGAATATCGTCTGATGTAGAATATCTTTTTTTTCCGTGCGGATGCAACAACCGGTCGCGCGCTCGAAAAGACGTAAAAGTATTGTCCAAGCTGTGACATTCAACGTCGAAATAAAAAATTCAAATTTTGAAAAACCAAAAATACCGGACAATTTTTCTTGAAAAATCAACCTTAGTCTCCATTCACGATTTTTTGCTGTGATCAATAATTCCTTAGTAAGAAAATTAAAACTGCAAATATTTCTGGTTTAAAAATCAATGTATTTCAATGTTAAACCTGCTCTGACTTTTGTATTTTTCAACATTTCGGAATGAATCTCATCAATCCTAATTCTTGTATGTGAAACTTGGTGGAAGACGATGATGTTGAAAAATTTTGTGAAAAATTATTGTGAATCATTAATTTTTTATTCCAAAATGAAAATCATGTTTTTCAAGCTTCGTATTGAACAAGTGTCGAGGGAAGTATGAGCTACAGAACACTTCCAGCAACAAAATTGTTCACTAGTGTATGGACTAACTCTCTGGGAAATTCCAGATCGATTAACTATTGGTTTGGAAAATGCAGCTATTTATTTATAAGCGCGCAACTCATATTCTCCGTTATTTCTACGTAGTTCCCGGGTTGAAAGTACGAGGCTGCACGAAACAAAAGTCCACTCAATTTCCCAAAGTAGTTTTATGTTTTTTGTACCAGAGAATCTAAATATCGAATTATTTTTGCAAGTTTCATGATAGATTCTTTATTATAAACAACTTGTTTGAAACTATATTATGAAGAAACATTTTGTATTTGAGGAAAATTGGGTAGACAAACAAGTTTCCTTGATTCACTTGAAGAATAAATTCTGTATCAAGCATGTTTACAATACAAACATTATTTATTTATGTAAGCAATTAAAATTATATCCAATTCGTTTTTTTTTCGATATGATGTTTTATGTTAATGTGGAATACTCCAATTTCCTCATAAGGAAACATTGAGTGAAACATCATTCAAACAAGATCTATTCATTATTTCTCTAATGTATCATCAAGGATGACATGTCCAACAATGAACAACGGCGAACATTTACGAAAAAATACTTTGTCAACGATTGGACATCGTTCAATTTTGTCGACTTATTTCGACCGAATCAGGTAACGGTGTATTCAACGAATCATCGAAAACAATATCTGATTATACAATATGACTTTTGGGTTTTCCACTATAGTCATGAAACAACTCAATTTGTTCATTTGGGGAATATATCATTTTTGCCGCATCTCTGATGTGCAAATTTGTAGGTTTCTTAATTCCGTCTAACACAGTCGCGAAAGCTTCCGTAAGGGCCTTTTTTCATGATCAAAAGCGAGAGGTTGTTTATGTATAAGAAAACCATACAATATGCATACGTCTTAGGGTGGAGTTAAAAACAAAAAAGTCTCTGAATCGAATCGTAATAGTGCGGAAAAGTTGCTACTCTTCGAGACAAACTCAGGAAAAAAAAAATTTTGAAATCGGATGAGATCTTCAACTCGCGCATTTCGTTTAAAGTTTTTGAATTTCATCGAAAATTCAAGGATATTTCGAAATATTCCAGGTTGCTGAATTATTGTCCGATCGAGCTAATTTTTGGCTTGTCGCATTATGTTGAGATTTTTAATGGAAAAAAAACATATCCCCCTCCTCCCTTCACGGGGAGGGGGTAACACAGAAAGCCTGCACGGGGTCATAAAGCACGTTTTCCTCTCAAATCACCCTAAATAGGTGTCGACGCCTTACAGTTACATCGAAACAATTTCCGATGTATTATAGAATATCCTTATCGCTTCAATTATTATATGAACTGAAATTGCTTATGGGGCATAAACTCAATGGCTGGCATTCCTTACTTGTCTTTGCTAATTATCCAGTAGCACAGTAGAGTTGTATCGTCGCAGCGTTATTGCAGACTGAGTGTCTTATAGAAAATCCACACGCACTTGTGTGCATCGCATATATTTCCACCTACACATTCTTGATTATCTGTTGTATCGTCACAGCGTTATTACAGACTGAGTGTCTCATAAAAAATCCACACGCACTGGTGTGCATCGCATATATTTCCACAGACACATTCTTGATTATCGGTTATCAATGTCCCTGACACGTAAAGACACGGCGTGTCCTTTCTTCGGGGCCCCAAGACCATTGCCGCTTTCCTTCCTCCCAACATCTGCGGATGTCGTGAGAGCTTTTCACCAGGAAAGATATAGACTGTGCTCCGGGAAGAAAGTCAACTTTTCTTCAGTGGCTAGCAGTGTAGCCTCACAATTGGAAGCATTGTATTGCAAAGCTTCCATTCCTGCCGTTTCTCATGCCAGAATAATACAAAAAATAAAAGTCCTGCATGACAAATATTATGTTCTCAGAAAATCTTACAACAGGGAAAAAACACATGAAAAGTACAAGAACTTTATCCAAGAGTCATGTGAAACTTTATTCGATATTTCTACATGTAAATGTCCTATGACATTTGAGTGCATTTGCAACAAATCTTTTAGTGCATGCATTTGCTCCAATCCTGTTGTCATTCAATGCAGGTGCCCTAAAGACAGAAAAATACCTGTAATAGAACTCAAGTTTCTGTATGCACAGAGGTATTTGAGGAAGGGGAAAATTGGAGCCAAAGATTTGACAGAAACCAAAAGATTGACAAAACAAATGCAGAGGAAAGAACGTAGTAATCTCCTGCAGCACTCCTCTATAGGAATTGCTGCAGTCCGTCTTCTTTTAGCACTATTCCTGAAACAGAAAATGAACATTTTGAAGAAAGTGACAATGAACAGCACGATGCAACCTTTCAGTTCCCACGCTCAACGTCTTTTGTTTCTGAAAAAAAAACAAATGCGTTTGTCATTGCCAGCAACTGGGGGGATATGTGATCGGTATGGGGTTTCTGACAGAGCAGCAGCAGCCATAGCTTCAAGCGTGCTGAAAGATGTGGGATTAGTCACTAATGAAAATTCATCTATGATTATTGATCGAAGCAAGATTAGACGTGAGAAAGAAAAATGCAGAGCTAGTTTAGTTGAAGCGCAGCTTATTGAGCGACAAGCAGAGGGTCCTAAGTGTTTGTACTCTGACGGCAGATCAGATAACACACTGTACTTAGAAGAAAGAAACGGTAAACGCTACCAAACAGAGAAAAAAGAAGAACATATTTCTGTTATTGAGGAACCTGGCTCAAAATATGTTTGCCATATAGTACCAGATTCAAAGACCGGAAAGGATACAGCCCTCAGCATTGTGAGGTACTTCGAAGACAATGCTATAGATACATCTGGTATTGCAGTTATCGGTTGCGATGGTACAGCAACAAATACTGGCTGGAAAAATGGAGCCATTAAACATATCGAGATGAAATTACAAAAACCCTTACAATGGGTTATCTGCCTCATGCACTTTAACTAATTGCCTTTGCGGCATCTCATCGAAGATCTTGATGGGGGAACAAGTGGTCCTCTTTCATTCACAGGTGCTATCTGCAAACAACTTGCAGAATGTGAGTCGTTGCCTGTGGTTGATTTTCGGCCGATCAGCTGCGTTCTGCCAGAGATTGATTTCAAAATCCTCAGTAAAGATCAAAGATATTTACACGAGATTGCTCTCAGCATTGATTCAGGATCCTGTTCAACAGATCTAGCCAACCGTGACCCGGGACCAATAGCACATGCTCGTTGGTTGACCACAGCTAACAGAATCCTTAGGCTATATATTTCCACTGCAAACCCGTCAGAAACCCTGCAGCTTATAGTGACATACATATTACACATATACGCACCACTGTGGTTCCAAATTGAGACAAAATCTCCTATTCTTGAAGGACCAAAACACATTTTTGATTGTATCAAAAGATGTCGAAAGTTACCTCCTAAAGTAAGGAATATTGTACATAAAGTCATTCAGACAAACGGCTTCTTCGCCCATCCAGAAAATGTTCTGCTGTCTATGGTAATGGATAACGATGAGCGCATTAGAGAACTAGGTCTAAGGCGAGTCCTCGAAACAAAAGAAAAACCTGTGACAAAAAAAGCTCTTGTGAGGACTTTTAAAGTACCTGAATTTAATTTTGAAGCGCAAGAGTACTTTGACATCATCAATTGGTCTAAGGTTACACTCACCTGTCCCCCACTCTTGTCTTCTCTCTCCGCACAGCAAATTTCGATGCTAATTGAGGAGAAACAGAAACCAGCACTAGAAATAGACCTGAAAAAAGTCCCTTGTCACACTCAGGCAGTAGAACGGTGTGTAAAACTGGTAACAAGAGCCAGTAGAGAAGTATATGGACACGACAGGAGAGATGGCCACATTCGAGCAACTCTTAACTCTCAAGCAGAAATGCCACAATTCGAAACAAAATCTGACTTCAAATAGAGTCCATGCCCACATTTGGTTGGTTGGTTGGGTAGGGCGTGGGTGGAACTCGCGGTGCAGCCACCTTCTCGTGGTGAGTTCTGAGTCGTGACAAGTGTGACGGGCGAAGAGCTGCATATATTGCATACTGTAATAAAACATGGATATAACCCCTCCCCCAGGCGCGAATTCAAAGGGGGGGTGGTAGAGGCGATTACCCCTCCCAAGCCAACCAAATATGTTCTGGCAATGGGGAGTTTTTGTATTCCTACGATCTTTATTTTTTTCAAAGTTCAAATAAGTACTCTTCGCCCCCCCCCCCCCCAAGACAGATCTCTGGATCCGCCCCTGCCCTCCCCTCCTTTCTACCCCCTTTGCCGTTATTTGGAAGGGGGATTCAATTGAAGTAATGATATTATTCTATACAGTGGGAATTATTGCGATATAACGGGACGGTGTCGACAGAGTTATTTAGGGCGATTTGAGGGAAAAATGGACTTTCTGATTCGCTTCAAGCTTTATCAAGGAGGAGAGGGGGTATATTTTTCTCCAATAAAAACCTCAATATAATACCACAAATCAAAAATCAGCTTGATCGGACAATAATCGAGCGAACTCGAATATTTTGAAATATCCTTGAATTTTCGATGAAATTCAAAAACTTTAAACGAAATGCGCGAGTTGAAGATCTTATCCGATTCCAAAATTTTTTTTTCCTGAGTTCGTCTTGGAGAGTAGCAACTTTTCCGCACTATTACGATTCGATTCAGAGACTCTTTTGTTTTTCACTCGACCCTACTGTTGTTTGACCGTCATACAAAATAATGCAAGCCGATTCACTGCGCACCGATTCTGCGCATGTTTTCAGTGTAAGTTTCTCAAATTATTCACATTCTTAATTTTCAAAGTATTGGTCATGAACATGAAGAAACTTTCTCTAATTTTTTAGAAGCTTGGTATCTAAATATAATATTCTAGATATCAAATCTGAATTTTCAGAAAACCTTATCTAAATTCGCCTTTTAGAAACTCGAGTCTGAAAATTCAGACACTCCAGTATCTGAATTTTCAGAAAATTTTTTACAGTGTAGGATATGATTTTTTCTCACTTTACATGAGTGGACAAGGTTCCTCCACGATTTTCGAACAAGAATATGCAAATAAAGACTTCCCATCTTAGTTATGAAAAGATTAGAAAGAAAATAGATTAAGAAAATAACATATTCGATGAATCATGCGTTTCCTTATTCCAAGGATCGAAAGAGAAAGGCAGAGCATGTAAATTCAATAACCTTTAATATGAGACAAAAAAAGAGATGAAATGACTGAATAACACAATCTCGAATCAGGCTGTACAGCAGACGCCTAACAAGAGAGAAAAAGGGTTCAGATAAGTGCCTTGAAGGCCTCAAAAGTACATAAAATCAGTTCTATTGTCTACAAGTAGCACACTTCCACACTCTCATACATACACTCGCGAGTATCGTCGAACGATCGTCCGTTACGACCGCACAAGAAATCTCAAATAAATAGCGAAGATATACAAATTCTACGTTTTCGTATAAGCGGACGCGCAGATAGCACCAGAGGGTGAGAAAAACGAATAAATTGATCAGTTGGATCGACTTATGGAAAACCGCGGGAAAAGCACTTCAAAGAATAATAAAAGCGTAAGACTTTTTGGTGTCGTAACGAGCGTACCGAAGCGACTGACTTACTTCACACATACTCCTAATTTCACACCTCCAAACGTATCTCTTGAGATCAGGTGACCAGAGAGAACATTGAACTCGGATGTGCGAGCGAGCAAAGCGTTCAAACCTCTCTCTCGACGCCTTCTCTCTTGCGAATTTCAAATATAGCGGAATCATCCGCAACATTCCGCCCGCCTCGTTCAAACCTTCCGTGCAGGATGAACGAAACGCAAGACATAGCACTTATAAACTTAAACAATTAGGTAATTATATTAAGATTGAACATTCAATCGCAAGCATCAGACTCACGACTCAAATGAGTCGGTAAAATACACAATTCCGAAATGGGTCTCTTATAAACCCCCGAGACAGTTTTTAGGGTCACCACGCGAACTAAACCATCAGAGCCGGGATGGCATTCCAAAACCCGACCCATCTCCCATTTGGACGGCGGCAGGTGAGGGTTATTGAGTAAAACTAAATCTCCCTGCGAAACGTTATGCTGCCTTAGATGCCAACGTGAACGTTGCTGGAGCGAATGGAGATAGTCAGTAGACCATCGTTTCCAAAAGTGCTCGACAATTCTCTGAACCATTTGCCAGCGAGAAAGTCGACTCTCCCTGATATCTAATACCGAGGGGGTAGGCACCGCCACCAGCGCTGACCCAATCAGGAAATGCCCAGGAGTAAGAGCATCCAACGACTCAATGTTGTCGTGGAGCGGACCTATTGGTCGACTATTCAGGCAGGCCTCGATCCTGCAAAGGACCGTGGAAAATTCCTCTTTTGTAGGAAGCATTGATCCCAATACCCGTCGTAAATGAAACTTTACGCTCTTGACCCCTGATTCCCAAAGACCCCCGAAGTGAGGCGCCCCAGGTGGGATAAACTCCCAACGCACCGCGTTATTAGATACGTGGGCTTTAACCACTGGGTCGTGGATTGCATCTTTGAATGCGTTGACTAATTCCTTTTCGGCGCCAACGAAATTCGTTCCATTGTCCGAATAAACGACTGTTGGAAGGCCCCTTCTTGCCACAAAGCGATCGAACGCAGCGAGGAAGTCGTTAGCAGAATAACCATCAACTAACTCTAAGTGTACTGCTTTTGTGACCATACATATGAACAAAGACACATAAGTCTTATAAGTCTGTTGCCCCCGGCCTTTCCAAGGACGAATGAGATAGGGCCCAGCAAAATCAACTCCGCTGTGAGCAAATGGGCGAGAATAATTCACCCTATAAGCAGGTAAGGAACCCATGAGCTGAGTTGGCGCAACTGTCCTCATACGAGTACACCTGACGCAGTCGTGAACGCATCGTTTCATCGGAGCTCCAGCTCCCAAGACCCAATACTTAAGTCGCAAGACTTGCAGCATCAACTGCACCCCTCCATGCAGGGTTCGGAAATGCAGATCACGTATTATAAGGTCCGTGATCTCGCATCTTGGAAGAAGGATGGGATGCTTCTCAGCATGGGATAGAGCGGACCACTTAAGCCGCCCCCCAACCCGTATCACACCCTGCTCGCTCAGAAATGGATCTAATTTTAACAAGCAGCTCTTTCTGAGAACTGACTCCTTTTGATTGAGAGCCTTTAACTCTTGCGCGAAGTGAATACTTTGCAAACGCTTAACCCACCAATTTTCAGCTTCGGAGAGCTCAACAGCAGTGATGGTGATATCGTGATGAACAATTTCTTTTTTCTGAGCGAGATCAATAAATCTCTTGCAATGGCAAAATGCACGCAATAATCTAATCCAAGACGAAACTGGTCTAAAGGGTGGCCACAAGTCTTCTCTAGTTACGGCTAAGGAAACCTGAGCATCCTCCTGCTCTTCCGATTCACTAGGAACTGAACTAAGAGGCTATGAAGGCCAAAATTCGGAAGATAACTTCAACCATTCGGGCCCTTGCCACCACCTAGCATCTGTGACCGGGCTACTGGCAGTTACGCCGCGTGAAGCTGCGTCAGCTGGGTTCTCAGTCCCAGGGACATGCCTCCATGAAGAAATCTCGGTCAAAGATTGAATCTTCGATACTCTGTTCGCAACAAAAACGTCCCGTTTAGCGGGAGGTTGCCTGATCCATGCCAGTGTGACAGCTGAGTCAGACCAACACCAAATGTTTACATTTTGAAATTTGTATGTGGACTTAACGAAATGAATGAGATTTGCGAGCAGATGAGCCGCGCATAACTCTAACCTAGGTATGGTAACCGTCTTGAGAGGAGAAACCCTTGTTTTTGAAATAATGAGAGATACTTGCACTCTCCCAGGAGAATCCTCAACTACGAGGTAAATCACCGCTGCATACGCGGCATTCGACGCATCTGAGAACCCATGAATATGAATCTTCTTTGAAGAGCTAGAGATACCAGTCCAACGAGGGACTGAGACCTGCCGTAAAAGAGAAAGTTCATGGTAATATAATGAACATCTGCGTTCTAAATTGGCTTAGAGAGCAGCATCCCAACCTAAATTCTGGGACCAAAACGTTTGCAGGAGTATCTTTGCGCACACCGTCACCGGAGAAACCCATCCCAAGGGGTCGAAATTTTGCAGGACGAAGGAGAGAAACGATCTCTTAGTAAAGGCATTGATTTCTGGAAGAGAGATCTGAATACGGAAGACGTCTGAAAGAGGGCTCCATGCGACTCCCAAAACCTTCAAACAATCGTCATTCTGGAGCGATTCCTCCCCACTCATTCTGGAATCTGCATCATCGATGTCTTCCAGTAATTCCATGGAATTTGCGGCCCATTTTTTGAGCTGAAAACCGCCCGCCATTAGCAAACCCACGAGCTGACGGTGCAACCCTTTGGCTTCAGCAACATTATCCGCTCCAAACATGATATCGTCTACGTAGATATCATGCAGCAGAATCGAAGAAGCCTGCGGAAATTTCTCTGCCTCGTCCAAAGCTAACTGACGAATGGCACGATTAGCCAAAAATGGGGCGCTAGCAATACCGTATGTCACTGTCAACAACTGATAGGAGTCTATCCCGAGCGCGGCATTTGAGCGCCAACAAATCCTTTGCATGTCTAAGTCACGTTCATCAACCAAAATCTGGCGGAACATCTCTTTGATGTCTGTACTGTAGACGAAACGGTGATTGCGCCACCTGCATATCAGAGCAGACAAATCTGACTGCAGTTTTGGACCTACCATCAGAAAATCATTCAAAGATTCACCGCTGGAGGCTTTCATAGAAGCATTGAGAACAACTCTTATCTTTGAAACAGAATCTATACATCTCCAAACTGGATGGTGAGAAAAGTACACAGCATTGTCATGGATAGCAGCATTCGGAACTAGGCGCATGTGACTCAAATTTAAATATTCTCGCATGAATTTATTATACTCCTCGTAACGAGTATCATTTGCTTTCACGCGAGCCTCTATTTTGCGGAACAAATTCGGTGCAATTCCCGCTGAACCGGGCAGATTGGGCAACGAATCTGATTTCAAAGGTAACCTTACCACATATCTTCCTGACTCCAACCGACGATGTGTACGAAGAAAATGCTCTTCACACTGAAATTCTTCCTTCGACCAAGGCAACGACTTTGGGATGTCTTCCAATTCCCACAAGCGAGTAAAGGACTGAGGTAGCTCGTCACAATTGCACGCATGATTTACAGAAATCGTGCATGACAGATTACAGGCTGAGATTGGGCAACTCCCGAAAATAACCCACCCAAAGACGGTGTTCTGAGCGACCGGTGCACCCTGTGAACCACTTTTGATGTCACTCAAAAGAACTTGACCCAGAAAATCGGATCTAATAATTAGTTCTATGGGATCACTCTTTTGAGGCACAGTATCAGCAAACTGTAAATGGTGCAAATGAGCCCACGCAGAATTGAACCCAGTCATCCCGGAAATGTAAGATGTGAGCCGCGGAAGTATATACGCTCTAAGTTTGATCTCAGCGCCCTTCCCGGACCCAGGCATAACCGTTAAATGCTTAGCGGAAGTGATTCTATTTATGCGCTCGTCTCCCATCACGCTCACGGTGGCATCAACTTTCTCTCTGCGTAATTGCAGATTATCAACGATATTGCTAGCCAAGAACGTTGCTTGACTCCCTTGATCTAGTGAAGCCCGAACACGGCAGTATCTACCGTTATCGGCCTTGATGACGACAATAGCTGTCGGTAGCAGAACAGCCGTGCGCGAATCACATGCAACAAGTGAAGAACATAATGCGGAGGTCCTACTAGTTTCATTTACAGTAGCTGTATTCCGAGATGACCCAGCCTGACCCACCGTGGCCAACTGTGCGTTAGACCGAGCTGCTGCGTTCTCCATCTGAAAAGATCTATGCAGTAGCGAATGATGCTTGCGTTTGCATGTCACACACACATTCGGACTATTACAATTTTGAATGGTGTGACCTGAACTTAGACAATTAAAACAACATCGATTTTGTTTGATTATACTATATCTACTTTGAATCGAATTATCTTTGCACATTGATAAATTCTATGATTACCATGGCAAAGAATACATTTCTCCGAAGAGACATTAGTTTGGAGGACTCGAACGGGCTTCGACGTGAGTTTATTTTGTTTGGCAGAAAGTGCCTGATTCAAAGATCTCTGAACACCAGATGACTCGAGCGCTCGAACGGTAGCAGACAAAAAAGACTTGAGTTTTGCGAAACTCGGAATCTCAGTAGAATCTTTGAGTTCGAATTCCCA
Source organism: Gonatopus flavifemur (assembly GCA_018340375.1). Classification (NCBI taxonomy): domain Eukaryota; kingdom Metazoa; phylum Arthropoda; class Insecta; order Hymenoptera; family Dryinidae; genus Gonatopus; species Gonatopus flavifemur. The sequence goes on along the minus strand of JAFFJZ010000077.1, from coordinate 123,148 downwards.
TTCTTGCCTTGTTTGCCCATCCAACTTACTTAAAGTAATGAAGTTAATCATTGAGTCCCAACTATCATTACAGATGTTCAAATTGCGCAAAGCAGTTACCGCATTATTCGTAGAATCGAGCAGAACACGAAGATCCTTGGCAGTGCGCGATCTAACAGGAGCGAGAGAGACGAAACTGTCCAAGTATGCGTCCACGATGAGCCTCTTATTCTCGTACCGTTCCACCAATGCGTCCCAAGCGGTTGTAAAATTCGAATCTGTCATCGGTAAATTTTCGATGAGCGACAGCGCTTCCCCAGACAAGCAAGATTTCAGGAACTGTAATTTTTGGACTGCAGACGTGTCCGGAAACGAACCAAATATTGAATTGAATTGGTCTTTGGAAGAATTCCATTTCATATAAGACCCAGCAAACTTGGGAAGAAATGGCCTTGAAGCTTGGTGCTCATGCGAAGATGCAGTTGAAACATTGATTGCAACTGCCGGACCCTCAAGGTCGGAAAGCATCCGCATGTAGTCCCTTACGGACTCCTCGTATGCGTCTTCAACCATCTGGAATTGATTGTGGGTGAAATACTGGAGTTCTTTCTTTTTCTCTTCTGTCGTAGCGACAGTGATCTTTGCATGAAGGACACGCGCCTCATCCCAATAACTCTCAACGTGCTCTAAACGTTTATTAATATTCGCAATCGTGAAACTTGCAACACCAGACTTTTTAAAATTATTCACATGGCGTTGAATCGAACCCAATGTGGTGTGCAATGACGCGAGCATTTCCGATACATCCATTTTTTATTGACAAAGGGATGACACAGCGGGAAAAATTTATCCGAAGGGTATAATAGAAGCAGGTTTTTTTTCAAAATCAAAATCGAATAACAGTTGATTTCAAATTATCAAAACTGTTGAATATGATTTTCATATGAAGTGTACTCATCTGTCAATCCAATGTAATAGACGACGTCGATATACCGTGAACCGTATGCGTCGATCGATTTGCGCAATTACTTCCTCCTCACTCGAAATCTTTCCCCTCTGCAGGCGTAGGAGAAGCTCTCGGTGATGACGAAGACGGCCGATGACGTCACGTTGGTTTGGCGGCAATAGACTTACTCACACATGTGCACCACGTATTCGTGTGAACTCAGCACTTGGTAACACGAAGAGCCGATAAACGAATGCGCGGGAATCGACTCATGAACAAAGACCGAGAGTCAAACAATGGCAAGTATGGCGGGAAACGAATCAAAGATTCACAAGCGATGCTAATTGATGAAAGAAAAAAAAAAGGAACCTCCTTCGCTCTTCTTACAGCCTGATCCGGCTCGAAGGACCAGAATAGTAATGAAAAGATTAGAAAGAAAATAGATTAAGAAAATAACATATTCGATGAATCATGCGTTTCCTTATTACAAGGATCGAAAGAAAAAGCCAGAGCATGTAAATTTAATAACCTTTAATATTAGACAAAAGAAGAGATGAAATGACTGAATAACACAATCTCGAATCAGGCTGTACAGCAGACGCCTAACAAGAGAGAAAAAGGGTTCAGATAAGTGCCTTAGAGGGCTTAAAAGTACATAAAATCAGTTCTATTGTCTACAAGTAGCACACTTCCACACTCTCATACATACACTCGCGAGTATCGCCGAACGATCGTCCGTTACGACCGCACAAGAAATCTCAAATAAATAGCGAAGATATACAAATTCTACGTTTTCGTATAAGCGGACGCGCAGATAGCACCAGAGGGTGAGAAAAACGAATAAATTGATCAGTTGGATCGACTTATGGAAAACCGCGGGAAAAGCACTTCAAAGAATAATAAAAGCGTAAGACTTCTTGGTGTCGTAACGAGCGTACCGAAGCGACTGACTTACTTCACACATACTCCTAATTTCACACCTCCAAACGTATCTCTTGAGATCAGGTGACCAGAGAGAACATTGAACTCGGATGTGCGAGCGAGCAAAGCGTTCAAACCTCTCTCTCGACGCCTTCTCTCTTGCGAATTTCAAATATAGCGGAATCATCCGCAACACATCTTGTACAGGGTAATTGCTTCCAGTACAATACTGGGATTCCCCAATGAATTTTTTCTTGTACAGTGTAGTTCATCCGAAAATCCGGATGAAGTCAACAAAATTTAGTGATTCAAAATTCAGATCTATACCACTGAAATTTTTGTCCGCATTTCCCGTCAACGACGGAGAGAATTTTTATTTCATTCCAGTCGACGATACGGATGAAATCGGTAAAATATTATTGTCAGCAAGTGCAGATCAATACCACAAATATTTATAGTTTGCATTACCAGTTGAAAACGGAAAGAATTTCCCATTCATTCGATTCAGCAATACGTTTGAAATCGGTAAAATAATACTTTGAGAAATCCGTATCAATAACATCAACATTTTTGTCTGCATTTCCAAGTCCTAACGGAAGAATAAATTTTCATTCCATTTTATTCCGTATTTTACAGGACAAAAACCGATATCAAACGGGAAGAACAATTTTCTTCCCGTTTCTTCCCGTCATTTTCAACAGGATTCCCCTACTTGAGTTGGAGAAAACTTGGCGGACCAATCAATCGTCCAATAGTGAACAGCTTGAAGTTTCGTGATGATAGCCTGCTCAACATTTTTCATTAATCGAATTAACAATACGGCTCCACATAATTCCAAACGTGGCAATGATATGGTCTTAACCGGACTAACTCTAGACTTTGCGCATAATAAATTGCATGTAACTTTTTCGTCTTCATCACTAGTACGTACGTATATGCACGCTCCATATGCGCGTAAGCTCGCATCGCAAAATCCGTGCAATTCTAAACGCTTTAACGATTTCGATGCCGTGACTAATCTCGGTATTCGTAATAGAGAAAGAGAATGAATTTGCGATTTCAATTTTTTCCAATTTGCATAAACATCCTGGGGGAACGGTTCATCCCAATTGAGCCCCAGTATCCATAATCTCTGGATTATAATTTTCGCATTAACCACTACGGGACCAATTAAACCGAGTGGATCGAAGATTTTAGATATCTCAGATAAAACAGCACGCTTGGTAATATGGTTAATGTCATTACATGCGCTGCTGGAATATTGAATAATATCCTGATACGGATCCCAAACTACACCCAATGTTTTTTCATTCAACTTATGCTCCGATTTGAGAATTCCTCCAGGTTTTTGCGTTTCGTCAAATAACTCCCTTATATTTGATCGCCATTTATGTAGTTCAAATCCACCGCGTGACATTAGACCAATCAAATCGTTTTTGATTAACTGCAATTCTGATTGAGAAGACGCACGTAATAATATCGTCTACATAAAAATCTCTGTATACTATATTTCTTAAGTGTGTTAAATCCTTTACTTCATCAACCAGCTTTTTGATAGACCGTGTAGCCAGAAAAGAAGACGGTTTTAATCCATATGTTGCGGTTGAAAGCAGGACTGTGGAGTCGGAGTCGGAGTCGAGGAGTCGTGGAATGATGGATGGAGTCGAAAGGGGAGTCGGAGTCGAATGTTATTTCATCGACTCCGACTCCACTTTCGACTCCTTATAAAAAAAGTTAGTTTTCATGAAAGTACGTTAGACAAATATTACGAGAACGTCCTGTAGTATATTATAAGAACGTTTTCAGAACGTGTTTTGCTGCATTGAAAGTGAAAATGCTGTAAAAATATGTGCTTTTGGAGGTTAAGACTCGCGGAACCTAGGCTATGTTTTTAAAACATTCAGAGAACTTCGTGTGCTCTTTGGAATATATTTTCATTTCTTCGACTCATTTTTGAAAATACACATATTCAATCTTCTGATCATTCAATTGTAATAAACTCATATTACATTGAGAGAAAAAAAATCTTGAACTAAGAAAATATTGGTCTGACCGAATCCGATCCGATATTTTCTTGATTCAAAAAAACTTTCTTCGAAAGAAGAAATTACTCAGGTTGAAACTATACAGTGTGATATAGACAAAATTTTCTTACTCCAAGTACACATTTTCTTGAGATAAGAAAAAAAATATATTCTTAGATCAAAAAAATATGTTCTTCTGATTAAGCTAATTTTTTTCTCAGTGTAATAGATTCCAACAGTGGTTCCATAATGAACTCTTATGGATCTCAGGTGCATCAGTTGAGAGATGAAATTTGCATGCAAAAAATTTTTTCAATTTTTCTTCAACACAAACGAGGAATTCATATGTGAATTTATGGACAATGTATTTCCACACGTTGATTCGAAGTTCAAAGTGTAATGTTTCGAAATCAAATGCATAGAATTCTCTGTTGACATAAATAAGATAAATCAAAAAATGAGAGTAGGAATTGATGTGTTTGTTCTCATGATCTGTTCGGTAAGAAGGTGCTATAATTCTTCATATCAATGGAAATATAAAGGTATGAGAATGGAGAAAGAGAGTCATAGAACATCTCTAAGTGGGAATATAACGTCCCCATAAAACTGAGATCATTCAAAGAATTCCCAGCAAAAAATCTTGAATTGAAAAGAATAGAAAAGAATTGAGATCGAAGAATTTGAATTCAATTTTTGAAGTCATAGAATTCATTTTGAAAAAATTCTATTCTTGTCTATTCTAACATATTCCAAGTGAAATCTTATTCCAAATGTGCTATTCAATTTTAATTTTTCTAATGTCAAATTCAGAATACAACTGCTATGTTGTGAATGAATATGTTGTTGATGGCCCTGGTATCGCGATTTTCAATTCTAGGGCAAGACTTCAAAGAAGAATAGCAACTGAATTCCAGGCACAGAATTACAATCCAAATATTTCTATTTCTTCCTATTCTTTTGATACAAACTTCGAATTGAAAAGAATTCAAAATAGGATTTTCCTATTCTTTTTCAATTCTTTTCCATTCCAGATTTTTTGCTGGGTTGATTCTTATCAAAATTAAATTTTTCCAATGAGAAATGTACAAAATTCGAATTAGTACATTTCTCATTTCAGACTCAAATTTCCCGTTTCAGACTCAAATGATTCTAAATAAGTTCGAATCATTTTTCATCAGAGATTTGCACTATCAATCGTTCTGAATGATTTCGTTTCTGCAGGGAGAGCTAAGGTCGTTGCAGCACTGAAATCCCATATAGGTATACGGCATAGGAGTAGAAAAAGAATTCTTAAGGATTCATATTGAATTCAAATTGAATTCTCTTTGCACTCTTTCTGAACTGATTTGCTGTGTGGGATTTATCTCTCTTTTTATCAGTATTACAAGTTTGCAATCCACTCCCCTCCTTTACACTGAGAGAAGTTTTTATTACATGCATAATACAAATAGGAATAGCTATAATAAATAGTAAGAAATACCATGTATGTAGTTGAACTTATTATGCCTTTAAACAAATTCAGTACATTATATACACGGAAAAAAGCATTTTTTTGAATCTAAGAAATTGTTATTTGAATACGTCCAAATGAATATTTCTTTGATACAAACAAATTTGTTACTTGGGAGAAAAATCAAATAATACACTTTTTTGATGAAAAAAATATTCATTCCCGTCAAAGAAATATTTTTTGAACCTATTCAAATAACAATTTGTTAGATCCAAAGAAATATTTTTTGAACCTATTCAAATAACAATTTGTTAGATCCAAAGAAATACTTTTTTCTGTGTAGTAAGTAAGTGTGTAATCTATACAATAATCTTCAGTATAGATATATCTCATAGGTTTTATTATATGAATCTATTGCTATTTCTATTTTTTTATTATGTATTTCCCTCTGCGTATTCTTATATCCCTACGGATGAAACCCTAGCCTAGTTCTGCTTGTGAACTGTGCACCAATACCGCCCATATTTCAAAAAGCTCCATACTGCTCGTTTCCAACGAATCTTGCTATCACTCCATGCTAATTTGCTTAATAGATTTATATTGCACTTATTCTTATTACCAGAACGGAAATCGTTTTGGAGTTGTTTGAGAATCATTCGCAGATTGTGTTGATTCACTGATGTTATCAGAAATGTGACATATTTACAAACACTAGAGGAAATATGGGGAGTTAATCCTCACTTTAATGGCGGATTCCATCCCCTGGTCGTGGGAGAATCATTTTTCCATCAAAAATAGGGGATTTTTCCTCCATTTTGAGGAACTATTCTGTTTTTTGGGTGTTGAATCCTTCAAAAAGTAAGGGCGAACTCTACCAAATCAGGATGTCAAGTTCCCTATTCAGGGTGGAATATTTTTGGTTAAATATCCCACATTTATTTTTTACAGTGAATAATGAAAACATTCAGAAACAAAATATTTTTCATTCATTGATTCTTGTGTTTATTATATTTTGAAATAATCAAGAAACGTGCTTTTTCATCCACCCTGTTGGTTCTAATTGTTCAATAAGCTGCTGCATATAAAAACATACAAATTTATGTACCGCGTCAGATCAACGGTTCATGGATGAAAGTTTTAGAGGAAATTGTTTGTCGAAAGTTGTTGACGAAGTTTTTTCCTAACATTTGGAATATTCATATCTGTCGAACAATGTCGATGGGAGAAATAATTCATGCATACAATTTTGTAATAGAACATTGAAATTAGTTACGACTTGGAAGTCTGTTAATTGTTTGCATTTTAGCCTCGACATATTTAGCGAATCGAACTTGAATAATATATCAATAAATAAAATATTGAAACACAGGTCGAAAAATCTCGATAATGCATAATGTCTATCTTATGTCCAAGTTTGGTTCTTTTGAAATTTTTATTCATGGGAATAAACACTAGAGCCGGAGCCGGAGTCGGAGTCGGAAATTTTAAGTGGTCCGGAGTCGGAGTCGGCTCTGTGGAAGCTTCGACTCCGCAGCCCTGGTTGAAAGTTCAAGAGTTTCGATTGGTTTTGACTTATTATCGCGCCATAAAATAGTTTGCAAACCCACTTGCTGTGGATCGACTGAAATTCTGCGATACATTTTACTTACGTCTCCACACAAAACGTATACGAACATTCTGAAACACACTAAAATCTGAAACAAATCTGATTTAACCACAGGACCTTTGAGTAACACATCATTTAATGATAAATTGTTAGACGTTTTGGCCGAACCATCAAAAACCACCCTAACTCGTGTGTTCGAATTACTCTGTTCTATAACCGCGTGATGTGGAATGTAGTATCTTTCATTTGATTTGTTATCCTGTGTTTCTAATTTTCGCATGTGTCCCAGAATCTCGTATTCCTCTAAAAATTTTGAATACTCATGTTCAAAGCAGGATTATGATCTGTTGGAATATAATAATTATAATTTTTATTCTTGAGTTTAAACTACGCGCTCTTATATCTTCTACTATCGTTTCTACTCTTATCAGGCGCATGTGCGCGCACGCGTATAATTGTCTCTCGTGTCTCTTTATATCCAATCGACACTTTTGTACGTTTACCACTCGGTTGATATATTAAACGCACGTATTGAACTAAACCGTGTATTGATTGAATCTATAACAAATCCTTCCCCATCAGGTTATGGGCCCAGTACGCTTCCACTGCGCTGATGGGGAAGGAAATCAATGCTAGACGTTCTGTTTCAGGGTATGTTTTTTCAGTAAATGGCACGCCGATATCATGGTGTTCAAAACGGCAAGCAACAGTGGCTCTATAATAATTATATTCCAACACGCCCCTTAATAAAATAATTTTTGCAAGCCTAAACCTTGTAAGCAAATATTGAATTTAACAATACTGAGAGGCTTCGTTAAACTATCGGCTACCATTTCATTTGAACTAATATGTTTCACTATAATTTCTTTGTTCTGTATATGTTGACGTATGAAATGGTGTCTGATGTCTATATGCCTTGTTCTGGCTCGATATGCAGCATTTTCTGCCAGATCTATTGCTGCTTTATTGTCGATATAGATGGTTATCGGCTCGTTGTTTCGTTGAGGTATTTCCAACTCCAGCATTAAGGATCTCAACCATAAAGCTTCCTGGCAACTAGCTGATAACGCCATATATTCGGATTCCGCGCTGGATAGAGCCACTGTTGCTTGCCGTTTTGAACACCATGATATCGGCGTGCCATTTACTGAAAAAACATACCCTGAAACAGAACGTCTAGCATTAATTTCCTTCCCCATCATGATCTAATGTTCTTTCTAAAGAATAAAATCGTTTGAGCGCCATTTGTTTTGAATCACCAAGGTTTCTTAAGAGTTCCTGATTCAAGGTTAATTGAACAATAAACCTTCCTGATTCATTTCTTTTCGTGGTTTTTGAAAAAGGGGGTTTCACACAATTCTTCTTCTGCAGTCATCTTGCTCATTTCATTGACGTTTTCTACTCCCCAGAATTTAGTCAATGATTCATCCAATTGTTCAAACTCGGTGAAATGACATGTGATAATTTTTGAATTCTTTGTTTCAATTTTGAAATTTCCTGAAAGAATCCATCCCAAAACCATCTCCATCAAAAGAGGATTAAATTGATTGATTTTAATTTGCTTTCCGCATAATAGATTCCAAAACTGATCAGCGCCTATCAGAATATCTATATCTGATTTTATATAGAATCTTGGATCTGCCAAACGAAGATTATTTGGGATCCCAAAACAATCGCGTTTCAATTGCACTATAGGTTGTTGCGTTGAGATTTTCGGTAAAGTCACACACTGTAATTTAGAATTGAAATCATTGAAACGTGATTGGAATTCGATATTCATCAGTTTGTTGGAATTTGTGGAAGTTTGATTAATACAATTCACTGAAATGAAAGAATTAATTGTTGGCAATTGTAACCTGTTCGCGAGTTTTTCTGATATAAAACTGGCCTGAGAACCCGAATCCAACAACGCTCGAGCTTCTACCAATTTTCCATTAACATCTTTAATTCCTATAACAGCTGTGGATAAGGAAACAACAGAATTCGGGTTATTTATATCAGAATGAGAAAAATTAGGTGGAATCTCTGAAACGCCTGAAGACTGATCAGACTGTTAGAAATTTCTGATTGAATTTTCAATTACATGTAATGGAAGCAACTTCCACTCACGTAATTGAAAAATAATTCGCACTGTACTTGAAAATTCAAGAACCAATTCTTCAAATTTCATGCACATGTTCTTGATTGTTGAGAGAAATCATAATTGAAAATTCAATAACAAGTTCTTTAAATTTCATGCACATGTTCATGATCGTTGAAAAAAAAATCACCTCCACAAGATGTGAACACGGGACGTCGAAGTCGGACGCCAAAGCTCTGTCACTCAAGCCACTGTCACTTATGTGGAAGGGAGTATTTTTCTGCTTATATGACCTTGCGTTCATTCTTCAAACTTGTGAATCAAGATGTACTTGTAATGTAGAAACACTGAACAAACCGTATGATCTAACTAGTACATAGTTGAAGTGGATACGCGGATGATTTCGTCAAAGCGTTAGTATACAGGGTGACCCATAGTGAGAAAAATTGTATTTCAAGGGCGTATTCTGCAGCCATAATGCAAGAATTGCCTGTTTTTTTGAAGGTTAGTTTTTGAGATATGAGCATTTTTAGATTTTTTTTCAAATCCAAACACACTTGGATCATTTTTGTTATTGTCAGTTGGATGCCATTAGAGCCATGATTTGATTATAATTATAATGATATTATTATGTTATTATACTGGATTAAATTTTTCTAAGTTTTTTCAATCACCTGTACATTAATTTCAATTTTCATGCGCGATAACTTGAGAATTCAATAACATGTATTTGGACTCCTATTTCAGTCCACAAAAATTGAATTTTCATTCACATATGTACATGAAAACTACATGAAATTTCAAGCAATTTTTAACAGTGTAGAGGATGATTGATCCTCACTTGTCCTTTCTATTGGTTTGCCAGCAATAGATTGATCATTTGGATGTATCAAGGAGTTGTGTTTTTGGTTGCAAAGTTTGCACCTGCTTGTTTTGCAGTCTTTCACAAGATGAATAGAACGTAAGCAATTTAGACATAAGCCCTTATCCTTGATTAAACTTATACGAGCCGGTACTCCAAGTGCTCTGAATTCAAAACATAAATACATGACAAAATGCACAATCTTGTTTAACTGAAGTTGAATTTGTCGAGATGACTCTACGACAACTAGAATTCTTCTGAGGCATGATATTATTCCGTGATTTACTGTTGATCGCTTCTAGCATACGGCATCTCGAATTCAAAAAGTCAATGAATTGCTTAAAACTTGGCATTTCCGAAGGTGAAAATTTGAGTTCCCATTCTCTAATAGTATTTGTGTCAAGTTTTCCCCTTATGATTTGAATTAAAACATCATCTCAGTGTTCTGTGGGTCTTTTCAAAGCTGCTAAGGCTCTAACATGTTGCAGAACCCCATCCAATAGTTGTCGTAATGCTTCAAAACTCTCTTTCTCAATCGCCGGTAAATCCAAAATTGACTGAACATGTCCCTGAATTACCATTCTCTAATTATCATATCGTTCGCATAACCTTCTCAGCGCTTCTCTGTATTGTTCACTTGTAACATCAAGAGATGATATTACACCCGCCGCTTCACCTGTGACAACCCTTCTTGAATATAAAAATTCTTGAATATTATCCACATGTGGATCGGAATCTATCAACGACTCGAATACATTATAAAAAGAGTTCCATTCAAGTGTATTTCCATAGAATTTTGGAAGATCTATCTTTGGCAATCTAACGTTATGTCTGCTAGCCGTACTCGATGCGTGACTTACGTTAGTATTAGTACTATGATTTGAAATTCAACAAAAGTTTTTCCACCAGGGGTGCTTCTATTATAAATATTTTGATGCGAATTTCATGATCATTCGTAATCAAACCCTCCTTTCATATATTACAATGAGGCTTCAACGTGAAGATTTATTATGTACATGAAATTTACATCGTTTGTAGCACCGGAAAATCCATCCCATGCAACACAATTGAAAGTTTCGCTACATGATTTTTATCTACAAACAATTCTTTGAACAAAATTATATTTGAACATCATCATCAATTATTTACAGGTAAGATTCCCATGATTTCAATTACAATTTCGATACAATAAACGATTCAAATTTCCACAATATAAATAATTTTTCTCAGAAATACAAAACTGAATTATCTTATGACCTAATGCAGATATTTTTTTGATCCTTTCGATTTTTTATTTCAAAGAATTCAATTTCCCACTCATGCATGTCTTTCAACATTGATGATGATTCACTGTTGAAAATTTATTCCTTCCATTTGTTCGCTCACTACTATGAAATGTCCTGTTAATAATTAGCACACGGCTTCCTCGTATCTATTCCACTCCTTCATTCCAAAATTATACAATTCATTACATCCAAAACATGAATTTTATCCGAGTATTCGTATGTAGCAAATAACCATTTTGGTCTAAGAAATTGTAAATTTGGTGGCGAAAAAATTTTCGGTCCTCATAACCTGGCATAAAGCTCCCTAAGAAGAAAAAAAAAACTATTACATACAGATAAGTATGTTTTCAAATGTGCATGAGCACGTCTCCATCTACGCTAAATTTCAGATTTATAAGTCCATTTCTCATCGGATATGCAATTTAATGAATCCATTTTTTCAAATCTCATTCACGATTGGCTACAATTCGTGAATCCAAAACTTTCAACGGTAGAATGGAGTAACAGATAATGTAAGTATTGGAACTAAATATCGACATCAGGGATCAATAATTATTTTATTAGTTTATTTTACTGCCTTATTAATTGCAATACACGAAGGTGCAAGAATGAATGAAAGTTCACGCAGGTTGAGAAACAAAACGCAAATTATAGCAGATCATAACATTTGTGATATAAAATTCTTATTCCTTCGTACATAATTACAATGTTATAAGTTCACTGGTATATAATGTACAGATATAAGAAAGTAGGCCGATACAGAGGACAGTATTTGGCAGTAGTAATGCAAGTAAACTCCTTCAGCAAGACCATATTACAACAGTATTAACTCATTAATATCTATAGTATCATCTGCTACATTACTTACAGCTACCCAGAAAGCACAAAACCCTTCAAAATGACATTATGTGCTCAAAAAACTCACGTATCCACCAGTTGAAATGAAACTTTTTGATAATGTCATGGAAAAGAATCATGCCACAGTAACTGGTAATTCGTACAGTATGCTGCAATTGACAAAATCTCTTAACGTTGATCTTCTTCAGAAGACATATGTAAAGTTGAATCAATTCTGAAATTGACCAATCGAAGGTCTTCTATGAGTCCTTATGTTATTTTCCAGATACTGTTCTGAAATATCCAAACCGGTCTTATGAAGTCTATCAGAGTTCTTTTAAATATTAAATGGCTGTCTAGGTACATTATATATACATATCATAAAACCATATATTACACATATATCACATTATATACACAATTACATTATATATTTCAAAATTATAACGAAGGGTCTATTCGTAATCAGCAGTATGTAATGTCAATAATTGCATCGTGTTTTTTCGTGGTGCATAAAAAATTTCTGATGCCATTAGAAGCATTTGATCATTTGAGACCTTCATATTTTCTGAGTTTTTTTGCTGTGCCACAGCAGATGATTTCACTACAGCTATAGCATTGATGCTTTCAGATTCTTTTTAGAGCAAATATCGGGCAACATCGGAAATGATCTCTCTGCGCTTGCATTAGAATGTGGTAAAGAGCGAATATATCCTACTAATGTTTTTAAATGTGGATATTTATCAGTACCATTAGTGTATTCACTCGGTAAAACATATCTCCACATATCATCAAAAGAGCGCATATCGAGTTCAGGTTGTGATGAAAATTCGCGATGTAAGAGACGCCATTCACTTTTTAAAGTGCCTTTGTCGAATCCTCCGAATTTTTCCGCAAAGTAATAAGTATCAGAGAAGCTGTTGTCCCTGTCGCTGTCGATTATAGCTCGTTCAGCATCGAAGACAGATAAATTGATGAAAAATTCATCTCGAATATAATGCAATTAGTGTTGCCGCGATCTTCGATCCAGATCGAAGATCGTCTCGGATTGGCTCGAAATTTCGAGTCAATCCTCGAGCCGACCTCAATAATTTTGTACGATCCGATCTTCGAGCAGAGCTGAACAAATTTCAGTCGATCCTAGTTTCGAGCTAAGCCAGAACTATTAGATCGACGAGCTAGATCGTCATTGAGGAAATTTCCCTTCAGACGAGGAAACAGAAGGAACATGTGATGAAAAACTATTTGATCTTATGCATGAATCAATATTGAGATTATAATTATTATAATATTGAGATCAAATATTGAGATCATCATGAAATAAGTCAAAGTGTACTTTTTTTCATATTTACCACGGTTTATGGAACAATATTGTGTTCAATTAGTAGCAAAGTCAGGGATTTTATAAAAATATATTTACAAAGATATTTTCCTATTATAAAGTTGATTTGTCTTCATCACCAATCTTCTGAAGATACATTTAATGATGTATTTACCCATCTATTCATTAGAAGATGCATTTATTGAGTTATTATAATTAACACATTTGTAGAATTTGATTCAATTGGTCATGAAAATTTCGAGAAAGCGTTGATTCATACTCCAGCTTCAAGAGTTTCAGAAATATGATCCATTCCGAAGAGTTTTTGAATGCAAAAATTGTTTATTAGCATGTATTTTGGATAGAGATCGTAAGCTCGATCTAGCTCGACGATCTTCGAGCCAATCCGAGCTACGATCCGAGCAGTGGAGCTATCGATCCGATCTTCAAGCCGATTCTCACTGTAAAACACAAGAACCAAGCCGAGCTCATGCTCAAAACTCGGATCGCGGCAACACTAAATGCAATCGATTGCAAATTTGAGTAGCAGCCTCAACATAAAAATGGTTGAGTATGGCCTCCCGCCATAACTGACGCATTGTCACAAGATATGGCTGAAATATTTGCAAGAGGAATCATATTAGCAAAAGGAATTATAAAAATTTTGAAAATGCCTGCTGCACTTAAATCTGTGGAATCGAGATGAAACATTCTTGTCAATCCCGTGACGACATTCAGGGTTTCTGTATCCACAAATCTTACGAGAAATTTCATTAATTTTAAGGCCCCATTTGGATCAGTTGTCTCATCTATATCGACCGAAAATTCCGTCTGTTTGAGAATTTCAATCAAACGAGATTCTTCAGATGGACCGAGTACATTCTTAATCATGCTAGAAATTTTCGTTGCACCCGCCGTCATATGCTGCAGAATCACCGGATCAGTATTTTGGAAAAATTTCAAAAACGAACTCATTGTACTATATGGTGAATTTTCCTCGCGACCTAATCTGGCATATTCTATTTCGCGACTTTTTTTTTCAATTTTCAAATGATTGTATCGAATCGAAAATAATTTCTGCAGGCATATTTTTCAAAGTCTCAATATTTTGCGCTTCACAATTTTTAATATGTTCCGGTGCTTCCGCGTGACGGATAAGGCTACTTACACCACTTTGACAACTTCTATCAACATCACATACGATACAATGGGATTTGATACTATCGTCGTCTACATTTCTTATCCAAGATTTGAAACGAACATCTTGCAACCATTTGGGCGAAAACTTATGTTGAGTAATTTTCTGGGTACAAATTTCGTTTCTGTTTTGTTTATTATATTTATGTTTGGCTGAATCCATGTGGTCTCTTATACGACCTTTATCAACGACCACAAAATTTCGCTGACAAATAGGGCAGAAAAACTCCTTGTCATCATCGGGAACTTCTTGAATGCAGTCAAAATCATTAAGCCATTGTTTAACGAATTTTTTCGGTTGCTTTACACGACCCGTATCTCCCATTATCGACATTTCCGGAAAAATTGGACTAAAATGTTCGAAGTATATTACGAATAATCAGTAAATTTGTTCAACCCGAAATGAACGTTTTTAAGTTATAAATACAGAGGGATTTCAATTTTGGATAAAGAAAATCAAACAAGCTTTGTAGTATTTTGATCAATTTTAGTAAAAATGAATTATACATAAACTCTATATAAATTACATATGATCCATGTATGAAAATACTGCAAATTATATATGATTCCCATTTATTCATGTATGTACCTTATATCATTCATATATAGTTCCTATGTAATGCTCACCTGACTCTATATCAAAACCACTTTATATGTAGAAGAATTTTCTCATATATGAATTATATGGGGTCATATACACTGTAAAAAATAATCTGAAATTTCATCAATCAGATGAATATGAAAATTCTGAAACTTGTAATTGAAATCAAGTTGAATCATGAGTTCATGAAATTCACTTTAAAATATATTAAAATTCATACAAAAATGCACTGAAAATCATAACTCTGTACAAGATATCATAAAATTTAATATGAAAAGTCAGAAAAGTTTTGAAAAGTATTACAAATTTTATATGTTAATTGCTTCACATAAATTCATATGAAATTCAGGAAGCAACACTACACATGGTACATATGTGATTTCACAGATTCATATATGACCCCAATATAATTCATATATGGGCTTGTATATGATTTGAGACATTCATATATGGGCCATATACATTTCATATATGGCGTTATGTTCCCTATATATGGGTCATGTTCGGTCCTGATATGGATTGAACAATCGTATATGAATTTTATATGGTCATATATGCCACATATATGAATCACATATGATTTATATATGACCATATATGATTCGTACCAAGTCCATATATGAATCAAATACAGTTTATATATGGGCCATATATGAATCATTTTTACAAGGGTTGTAAGTGAAGAAATATCTGAAAATAATTGCAAAATCATAATCCTGAGACATGTATAAATTTAAATTTGACGATTATCAGAATTCTGTTCATAACTGTCTTACTGCGTAAATTCAGGTGGAAATCAATTCACCCGTCCAGAATTCCTATAAGATACTTGAAAATCCGGCTGAAAATCTTGGGAATTCATTATCAAAGTTTTCCAGTATAGGTACCAGGTAAACAATTACGTAGACCATCATGGGATTCAAGTGAATCCATAAGAAACCATCCACACTTCCTACAGGAAAACATGGAAATCCATCTAGATTCCTGTATAGATTCTCACCTGGATTTGTTTAATAAGGTGAAATTTTACAATATACACTGTTCGGGATTTTGGAGAGGAGAAGCTTCGCATTTAGATATGTATAAATGTAAAACTTCTGTTTGGAGACTTTTGTGTTAGATATATGATATGTATGTGTAATTGTCAGGTGATATGTACTTAGATTCGCATTTGTATCCGGGTTTAATGCTCGGACGGTCACCTAACTTTTGGCAGTTGGCAGAAGGGGTCCGGCTTTGCGAATTATCGTTCTGAAAATTAGTCTTCGCGCAGCACTCAACACGGTAGCAATATCTCATGCGTTCAATCGGTGATTAGTCCCTTACTCTCGTTACGTGTATAATTCTTCAAAGTCGTTGCGCTCAATCTTTCGAATCCATTAGCCCGATGCTAGCTAGCTCCTTCTGAGACGCTTCTCGGGGATTCTTTGATCTCTTCTTCGAAAACGTGCTATTCTCTTGAGTGCACGGTTCTCATAGTTCTTTCGATTGCTACGTGCTGTTTGTACTTCGCGAAGTGCTCGTGCGATAGGAATATCCTTAGTTTGAATAGTAAGCTCATTGGTTTGTAGTTGAGTGTGAATGACGTTTGAACGGTCGTAGAAATCCTTTAATGCTTAAGTTTTCCTGTAAAGAACGATATGTTCGCCTCTGAGTGAGTGTGCCTCTCGAGAACGTCGGTTCTTTGTATCGTTATAATCAACGACATATTTGAATTGGAGCTTAGTTCTGAGCAACGTTATAACTGCTACTCTTTTTCCTCAATCAGGCGTCTGCTGTACAGCTCTGTCTGGGCAATCATTAAGGGTTGGTTTTTATTAAAGTTTTTTTTTATTGATTAATTTTGATGTGGGTCCTTTAGATCGATTGATCTACTTCGATTCCTTCAAGAAATCCTTTTCTTAATAACATAGTTCGAATCCTCTCTATACACCGAGAGAAATAATATAGTAAAACACTATTATTTTGTCAAATGTGGTCAAAATTACCTGTCGGTCTTAGATTAAATTGCATAGCCGATGAGAAATGGACTTATAGATCTTAAATTCAGCGTAGATGGAGACGTGCTCATGCACATTTGAAAACATACTTATCTGTATGTGAAAGTTCTTGTTTTCTTCTTAGGGAGCTTTATGCCAGGTTATAAGGGCCGAAAATTTCTTCGCCACCAAATTCACAATTTTTTAGACCAAAATGGTTGTTTGCTACATACAAATACTCGGATAAAATGCATGTTTTGGATAAAAAATTGTTTTGGATGAGATGAATCGTTTATCTTTGAAATGAAGGAGTGGAATAAATACGAGAAAGCCGTGTGCTAATCATTAACAGGACATTTCACAGTAGTGAGCGAACAAATGGAAGGAATAAATTTTCAACAGTGAATCATCATCAATGTTAAAAGACATGCATGAGTTGGAAATTGAATTCTTTGAAATAAAAAATCGAAAGGATCAAAAAAATATCTGCATTAGGTCATAAGATAATTCATTTTTTATTCCTGAGAAAGATTATATTGTAGAAATTTGAATCGTTGATTGTATCGAAATTGTAATTGCAATCATGGGAATCTTACCCGTAATTAATTGATGATGATGTTCAAATATAATTTCGTTCAAAGAATTGTTTGTAGATAAAAATCATGTAGTAAAACTTTCAATTGAGGCCGCGGATGCAATAACAGCCTCAGCGCTCGAACGCATTTCAAAGTTGATTCAAGCGACCAGTGGAATAATGGAAAAAAAAGTTCGTCAAAATGGAAAATAAAAAATACAGCCTTTTAGAGCTCATCAAACCACACATTTTTCCTGTGAACAATTTTTTTCTACCATCAATAGTTTATAAGATAAAAATTGAAAAGTGAAAATTTTCATTTCTCCAAAATCAGTTAAATTCAAAACATATTTTGCGATTACGCAACAAAAAGTCACCGGATTGACTTGAAATTTGGTACACGGCTTTATCATTGATCCCCGAAGATGCCTAGTCAGTTCCATATGTTGAAATATTCCATTATCCAATGAACACTCAATGATAAACAAATACTGTTGAAAACGCGCGCTTGTCAGTTTCCATGGAAAAAAGTATCGAGGGAATTTCCGATTTGGAAAAACTTAGAGCGACAAAGTTGTTCGTCAATGTTCGAAGAAGTTTTCCTGCAAGTTTCAGATCAATCGAGTGGGGAACTGCCACTGCCACTGCCACTGCCACTGCTACTGCTACTGCTACTTTGATCTACTTTGATCTACTTTGGTTTTGAAATAATTGTCATCTTCAAAACAAGCAATTCTCAATTTTAATAAGGAACATTTTCTGTAACTCTCGGATTTTATCACATACTTCTTCGGATAATATTTAGTTCTCAAATTCATGAAATTATAACGATGTAATGAAAATTATTTACACAACTTCCATAAACATTCTTCCCCTTGATAAATTGTATTCTATCAGTGATGCATAATCAACCATAAACACAGATTCATAAAATTTCATTCTTCTACCGTGAATATTATGTTGCAAAATCCATAATATTTTATAATAAAACCATTCTCACATGAATCGCTGTGACACTTTGATCAGAATTGTAAAAATAATGTTATTGATCATCAAAATTGAGTCAAAAATTGAAAAACATTTTCGTAAAAACATATGCAGACTTTTTTTTTCAAATCTATTTGACGACGAATTTTCTTTATCAAAGTTTTTCAGAATCTGTTGGGATCGAGCAGAATGTGGAGAAAAACTTGAAAAATGTGAGTTAGTTTGACGAATCATCTGTAAAGACGAATGCTTAGAACAAAGATTGTGTATCTTTATTTTTACTAACTTTCCGATTTGGTTGAATTTCGAATAGGCGCGGGGATTTTACCAAGCACATGCTAGAAGGGTCAACATCGTCGCAATCGAAGAATCATATTTTGCACAAGATCGACGAAATATCAGTAAATCGAGAAAAGACGGAGAAAGAATTATCGGCCTAGCGAACATGTCCGAATCTCTCCGAACGGAGCCGAATCTCACGCACGGAGATTTGATTGTGTGCGTGCTTGACTGGTGACGTGGGGGAAATAGATGACGTTTGAACAACGGAGAAAGCATGCTAGGTTGCGCGCGCAACCATATCCTCTCTCTCTTCACACGTACATACAGTC
This sequence comes from Gonatopus flavifemur, assembly GCA_018340375.1. Classification (NCBI taxonomy): domain Eukaryota; kingdom Metazoa; phylum Arthropoda; class Insecta; order Hymenoptera; family Dryinidae; genus Gonatopus; species Gonatopus flavifemur. Next base: position 103,887 of record JAFFJZ010000077.1, on the reverse strand, counting down.
GCATCTGTGTGTGTAACGTTTGCGAGTCAAATCTGAGGACACTGTATAGAACACGGTGAGGCGTCCTCTACTTCACGTACCGTGTGGTACTTGCAAAAATCAAGATTGAGCCCTAAGATTAATTTGAATTACATGAAATCGAACAATGGTTGAAATTTTTGATCGCATTGAAATTCTAATGAAGATCTCCAACAATCTGAGCTGAGTGTCATCGATTCATATCGAACAATGGAAGCAATATTCAACGCTCTTGATGTCTCTCGTGATTTCGAATTAGAATCAATTTGGAAACAGAGCAATGAAATCGCAGTCAGATTTGGGATCCAAGCACCCAAATTACCACGTCAACGAGAAATTCCCAAACGTTCAGATTATACTGAAAATGACAATCATATTTTCAGGAGTCCTGTAGACTACTACAGAAAACTACACGGAAAAAATTAGTGATCCGAAGTTTGGTTGGCTGGTATGTCACTTTGGGACGGAGCACAAATTCCAGAAGAATTCGTACACTGGATTTTAATAATTCATTGACTTTTTCCATTATTTCGACAGTCAAAATGAAAAGTGAATTCCATCGATGAAATCATGGACTAAGTCAACGAATTATTAAAATCCAGTGTATGAATTCTTTTCGGATTTGTGCCTCGTCCAAAAGTGACATACTAGTCAACGAAAATTTGGATCACCAATTTATTCCTTGTATATTATGAAGTTTTTGATTTGATGAGAATAGTAATCTTCAATAGTTTTCAAATTAATTATATTTATTAATGAACAAAACGGAAAAATACATGGTTAAAGTTTTGATTAGAATGCAAACAACAACCCGGCACGACAGTACACGCAACGTACACACTCCGCCATATTAATAGACCAAGACACACGCATGCGCTAATACGCTTTCAATCTTAAAATCGCAACAGAAATTGCATATCAACACTCCACCTCAATATCTGTATATACATACATTCATACTCTAAGTAAAATACTTCGTAACTCCCAGATCATCTCTTAATTTTTCGTATTTAACTTTACCCAGTGCTTTGGTAAATATGTCTGCCAATTGGCTTCCTGAACATATATATTCAACCTTTATCTCACTATTTTTACAAAGATCTCTGATAAAATTATATTCAATATGGATATGCTTAAGTCTTTTCTGTTCTCATTTATATAAAGCAGCTATGCATGACTGATTGTTTTCGAATATTTTCAAAGGTTCTGTCAATTTTATGCGTAAATGATTTATCAGATTTTCAAACCATAAATATTCTGCAGCACAAGTGGCTAAAGACACGAATTCTGCTTCTGTCGAAGACAGTGCAACTAAGCTTTGTTTTCTTGTATTCCATATAATCATATTCCCGTATAGTTTTCACATAAAACCTGTGGTAGATTTTCTATCCTCACTATTACCCCAATCAGCATCAGCATATGCAACTAAATCATCCTGTTCAGATTTAGATAATTTGTAAAATATACCGTAATCAGTTGTTCCCCTTATGTAACGCAAAATTCTTTTCAAACCTTTCCAATGTGATTCTTCAGGGGCTGATTGAAAACGACTATAATAATTCACTGCGTAACTCAAATCTGGCCTTGTTGTTTGTGTCACATAGAGGTACATCCTCACATAAATCTTCAGTTTCATTCAAATTTTCATCAGCAGTATTCGGAAAACTTGTTTCCATTGGAGTGGATACCGGTTTACATTCTGACATATTAAACTTAATGAGTAATTTTCTTAAGTAAGACGTCTGATTGAGAAACATACCTTCATAATTTCTATGTTTCTTTATCCCAAGAAAGAAATGCAGTTCACCCAAATCCTTCATTCTAAATTGTTGTTCCAAAATCATTTTGACTTCTTGTATTTTGATCTTATCATTCCCAGCTATGATGATATCATCTACATATAAAAGTATATAAATTTTGATATCGAAATCAGAATAAATATACAAACATTTATCAGCTTCTGACGGTATGAAATTCAATGTTTTAATGAACTGATCAAATGTTAAATTCCAAGCATGTGACGCCTGTTCCAACCCATATATAGCTTTGTTTAATTTTCCCACTGTATACTTATCGTTATCAAAGCCTCCTGGAATTTTTATATAAATTTCTTCTTTCAAATCACCATGGAGAAATGCATTTTTAACATCTAATTGATGTGCTATCGAATTCTCATTATTTATAATTACCAGCAAAGTTCTCAAAGTTGTTAAACGCGCCACTGGTGCATATATTTCTTCGTAATCAAAATCTCCCTGTTGTAAACAACCTCGTGCAACCAGTCTCGCTTTGTATCGTTCAATATGACCTAAATCATCAGACTTGACTTTGAAAACCCATTTGGTATCTATAGCTCTTTTATTTGGAGGCAATTGACATGTTGTCCACGTGTTATTTTCTAAAATTGCTTTTCTTTCTTCTTCAACTGCTCCCAGCCATGCTGATTCATCTGCTCTCCCAAATATTTCATTATAATTTCGTGGTGAATCTTCCAGATACATTTCAGCATTGAGTGTTAACACTGCGTAAATTCATCCAAATTGGTGCTTTCTTCTCACGATCACTTCGGCGTACAGGATTTTCGTCTTCCAAAATTCTGCTTTGTTCCTGAGTAGATTCTTAAATTGATTGGACATCTCCTTCCGAATGTAAATCGTTTTCTTCCGAAAAATTTTCATGATTTACAGTTTCTTCATTTTGAAATGTTGGCCAAAATTCAGTATTAGGTATCTTGAATCGGGTTTCGTCAAATTTCACGTCCTTTCCATAGAGAACACATTTATCTTCTGGACACTAGAGTTTGTAACCATTCACACAATAACCAATCATAAAACATTTTTTAACTCTTGAATCGAATTTACTTTTAAGTAAATCTTTCGGTGAATGAGGATACGCCAAACAGCCGAACACTTTCAATTTTTGCAATTTAGGCTTCACACCATACCACAAGGTTGCTGGAACTTCTTCTTTTGAAGCAAATGTTGGCATTCTGTTTATCAGGTATACCGCAGTCAATACAGCTTCAGACCAAAACTGTTTCCCCAATTCACAATTCAGTAATAAACATCTGGCTTTCTCACATATATTTCGATTCATACGCTCCGCAACTTGCGGCGTATATCTAATTGTTAAGTCATATTGAATTCCTTTTTCAGCGAAAAAATCTTTCAGTTCATTAGAGAGATATTCTCCTCCATTGTCACAGCCAAATCTACTTATTTTACAATTAAAATGTGCCGTTGCCATGGCTTCATATATTTTGTGATATTTAAAAACTTCTGATTTATTTTCCATCAAATAGATTGCTGTAAAGTGCGTATAATCGTCAATAAACGTAACGATATATTTCTTACCATCATATGATAATGGATTGATTGATCCCATAACATCGCTGTGAACAAGTTAGAAAGGTCGTGTCGCTCTTACACGATGTTGATCATGAGGTAACGATGTTTGTTTACCTTCCACACAGACTCTGCATATTTCCGATGATGATTTCGATTCATCAATATTCATCCCTTCCACTCGTCGAGGCAGAATTTTTAAACAATCATAATTGATGTGTCCTAACCGTTGATGCCAGATGTCGATTCTTTCACTGAGTAATGCTGAGGTTGATTCCAGATAAAAATTCAAACTGTATAATTGCATCTTATTCCTTTCTGCCATAGCCAACAATAACCCATCCTTTTTCAATTTTTCCCTTTCCATTTTCAAACATTATTCTAAAACCTTTCATTTCTAATTTTCGCACAGATAACAGATTATGCATTAAACCAGGCACTATTAACACGTCACTGATCTTTATAGAAATTTCTTTTCCGTTCACTAGACTGAGCACGTTCAATTCACCCATTTTTTCCGCACATAACGTCGTACCCGTTTTAGCAACTTTGATTTGTAATGGTTTGTTCAAATTTCTAATATTTTCCAACATATCTTGATCACTGATTAAATGTTCCGTTGCTCCAGAGTCCAAAAACCACCGAATCGATTCACCACCATGTGTATTCACTGAAAAACAAAATGCATTTGTATTGTTGTGTTCATCATCTGATCTTGAAGTGCATGTCACTGAATTTGCAGAATTATTTCGAGTGTTATATCCAGATTTATTTCGACAATCAGCTCTTTTGTGCCCTAGCATACCACAGTTATAACAACGAAACGTAAATTTCTTCCCTCCACCTGAAGCTGTTTGTTGTGTGGTTTCGTCTGTTCTTCAATTTGGTTCATGTGTATGTGTACTGAACGCGTTGTACTGTTCCAATTCCGGTCGTTCCTTCCGATTAACATCGACTCTCTTGGTTTCTTCGTCTATGAGCCTGTTTTTAACGAAACTAACCGTCAAATTTTCCATCGATAAAGTTTCTATTGCTGTTACAACATTTGCATATTCTTGAGGCATAGTCAATAATAAATGACACACAACATCAGTTTCTTCGACCGTCACACCAGTCGCTCGTAGATCTCGAATCAATTTATCAAACACCAGAAAATGATTTGCTAAAGTGTCTCTACCAGAATTGAATTTCAATAATAATAATTTTTTACGCAGTAATAATTGGTTTGCAATACTCTTTCTTCCAAAAATTTCACATCACGCCTTCCACGTTTTAAAAGCAGTAACACTGTCTTTCACATATTCCAGATGACTATCTGCTATCCGCTGAACGATTTGTGAACGAGACTTCTTATCTTTCTTTTCAAGCGCTTTCAATTCGTTTTCTTTAGCGGCTTTTTGTTCTGCAGTATCATTTTCTGCAAAATTCACCATCTCTGTATATTCTTTCTTGATGAAATCTTTCAAATCCAATTCATTCAGTAATACTTCGATCCTAAATTTCCAATTTCCGAAATTCGATCCGTCGAACAAAGGGATACGATATCTGAACTCGTTGTCGTCCGACATTTCCTTCGACTATGCGACGCTACCGTATTCTCACCGTGGGAGAAAAAAAACAATTCACATGTCTGGGCCCATAACCTGATGAAAATAGTAATCCTCAATAGTCTTCAAATCAATTATATTTATTATTGAACGAAACGGAGAAATAAATCGTTAAAGTTTTGATTAGAATGCAAACAACAACCCGGCACGACAGTACACGCAACGTACACACTCCGCCATATTAATAGACCAAGACACGAGCATGCGCTAATACGCTTTCAATCTTAAAATTGCAACAGAAATTGCATATCAACATGATTAAGTACTTAATTCACTCGAAAGTCGATTCAACAACGATTCCGCAGATTTTTTCAAATCTTTAGAAGGCTTTGCTATTGGGCAACAGACTGATGTACAAAAAATCGTAACATTTTATGAGGGAGATTTCAATGAACAGAGGTTGAAAAGCGACAGAGATATGTTTCTACAATTGGTTAGAAGACAACATGAAAATGTAAAAAACTTGAGGGATATTGCAAATTTTCTTCGGAAGTATGAATGGAGTAGGGGACTGATTCTTGAATATGTTCAATTCATTCGTTTGCTGATGACGATTCCAGGACCATCTACGAGAGGAGTTTTTAAGCACTCATCGGTATACGTAGTATACCAGCACGGGGTGCCTATTGCACCCGCTATCGTACGCTCTGACCGTATCTTCTCAAATATTTGAGTAATCCAATTGGAAGTTGGATAGTTTTTCATTCCATGCAATACTGATTGATAATCCGTGGGATTGTCTGTATGTCTGTCTGTCTGTACCCGGGATAACTCTGGACCGGGTGGACCGAATTGGATTAAATTTATAGAGGACCTTCTTCAAACCCTTCCCCCGAGACCATTATTTTTGTATTGCAATCAGACAAGTCCTTCTATTTTTTTCGTTCTTTTTCTGAAAAATAGGTGATCTCGGAGAGAATTTTCTCCGCTGTATACATATATATATACGTTATTTTCTCCGCAGTCTTTGAATATTCGTTATCTTGGCTCGGATCGATGGATTATTATGAAACATGGCTCTCAGGGGTTTCCGAGGATGCTGAATCCGAATCTGGGGTCAAATCCCGAATTCATGATCGCGGTTCCAAGATGGCGGACGTGGATTTAGTCAACTTCGCATTTATGGACAGATTTGTATGAAACATGGGGCCTAGGAATTTTGGAGGGTGTGGAATCCAAATCTGACGTCAAAAAACGAATTCAAGATGGCAAATCCAATATGGCGGACGTGAATTGAGTCGTCTTGGCATTTATGTGTTAGAAAACGAGATTTCGAGTTCCAATGGAGAAACCTCGTTTTGATTAAAATTTTTAAAACTTCCCCGACCGGAGTGGCTCGATCGAGGAAGTATGTGGACCCCGCTCGCGTTTCTAAGCGTTGATAAGAGTTCACACTTCCCTTTTGCACCCCCAGTGTGATGTGAAGAAAGTTGTTTGTGAAAATGAAGAGGAAAGAAATAAACTTGTGTACGAAGTAAAATTTGAAACTTTATGACGTAATGCCCTGTACTTTCCAAACAAAAACCTAAGAGTGCACACAGAATATGACAATTAAAAGTTTACAATTTAATACGAATATCGCTGGAGAATTATAGCTTGCGTGAGAGAGAAGAGTGTTGTGAGTACATGTGTGAGAGAGAGGAAAAATAATCGGTACCGAAAACTCACCGTGTTGGAAGAGGGTCGAACACGTTAGGTTCACCTTCTCTTTCTATACTCTTACTAGGGTGTTCGCTGTTTCTGTCCCTGTCCACCTCACTCTCCCGTCTCTCGTGAGGGTGATTGGTCCAAGTAAGGTCACACTCGCGGGGTCATGATTTTGTGGATAGAAAATCCACAGAAGAGTCGAAAAAGGATACCTTCCACTAGGTTTGAAACTGATCACTCCCGAAAGTAACTAGGAACTTGGAACTACAAAGTCGTGTGAAGAAATGGTTCTAAACACGATTAAGGCAACGAAATTTAATTTGAGAATCCGCACCACGGTGTGAATATTCGAAGAAAACTACAAGCACGCGACAAACCGTAGATTCTACGAAGGCCTTTCCTTTAACGATATATAGTCCCACACGAAACGAGCGGATCTCGAACATTTCATCAGCTACCCTCCTCTAAGTAGGACGGTTCCGGGTCTCGATAACTTCTTAGCGAACTACGAATAACTTCCCGGGCACGAATCTCTTGGAAAAACCACACTTGACTTGGTTTTTGAGAAGAATTGGACCGGTACATGAACCGAAGTGAGCATTCGACCGAATGTGACGCCATGGAACCCTCGAAGGTGCATCGTATGCTTTCTCTCGATAGGATGGTCCTTGTCACGAAACTAGTCGAATAGTTCACCTCGGAACCTCCCGGCCACAGCTTTCATTGGAAGAAATTAATTTCGACTTCCCGGCCAAGACTCCTCGGATTCTTGCTTGTTCGTTTTATTCACGTGTTCGCACCTTGTGGGTGGGACACGCCATGTTCTGTTTAGAGGGGTTCATTGCCGATTCAAGTATCTGATGCAATCTTGTCATTAGGCGATTCATTTTGATAATGAGAGAGAGAGGCAACGGGCTACACGGTGCGGACAGAGACAGAACTTATTTTCCTCGTTCTCAGTGTTTCGAAGCACGGTGCATATTTCATCGGGAATGTGCTCTGGTATGCTTATTGGTATGAGCATTGACCCGAGTTCTTCCACTTGCTCAGCGAATTCTTTCTTCATATTTCGATACACAGCGATCGGTTTGGCGTTAGTAATTACAGATGGAATTTGGCTGTTTCTTACATGTTATGCTATGTATATCGATGTTGATTAATGGTTTCTCGATGCTTCTCATGGAATATTGTCTGGGGTATTCCCCATAAATCACTTTATATGTACTGTGCATGGAAGGTTATACAGTAGGGTGGAGTGAAAAACAAAAAAGTCTCTGAATCGAATCGTAATAGTGCGGAAAAGTTGCTACTCTTCAAGACGAACTCAGGAAAAAAAAATGAGCGAAGCGAATTATGAAGGGGGTCGGACTGTTGAGCGAAGGGAAGCAGTCAGAGGGCGGAGCCCTCCGGTTCTGTTCTTCGTCGATTAAAAACCTTATTTGCCTTCAACAATGCTGCAGAATCGTCTGAATGAAAATATATTCCAAAGAGCACACGAAGTTCTCTGGATGTTTTAAAAACATAGCCTAGGTTCTGCGAGTCTTAACCTCCAAAAGCACATATTTTTACAGCATTTTCACTTTTAATGCAGCAAAACACGTTCTGAAAACGTTCTTTTAATATACTACAGGACGTTCTCGTAATATTTGTCTAACGTACTTTCATGAAAACTAACTTTTTTTATAAGGAGTCGAAAGTGGAGTCGGAGTCGATGAAATAACATTCGACTCCGACTCCCCTTTCGACTCCATCCATCATTCCACGACTCCTCGACTCCGACTCCACAGTCCTGCTTTCAACCGCAACATATGGATTAAAACCGTCTTCTTTCCTGGCTACACGGTCTATCAAAAAGCTGGTTGATGAAGTAAAGGATTTAACACACTTAAGAAATATAGTATACAGAGATTTTTATGTAGACGATATTATTACGTGCGTCTTCTCAATCAGAATTGCAGGTAATCAAAAACGATTTGATTGGTCCAATGTCACGCGGTGGATTTGAACTACATAAATGGCGATCAAATATAAGGGAGTTATTTGACGAAACGCAAAAACCTGGAGGAATTCTCAAATCGGAGCATAAGTTGAATGAAAAAACATGGGGTGTAGTTTGGGATCCGTATCAGGATATTATTCAATATTCCAGCAGCGCATGTAATGACATTAACCATATTACCAAGCGTGCTGTTTTATCTGAGATATCTAAAATCTTCGATCCACTCGGTTTAATTGGTCCCGTAGTGGTTAATGCGAAGATTATAATCCAGAGATTATGGATACTGGGGCTCAGTTGGGATGAACCGTTCCCCCAGGATGTTTATGCAAATTGGAAAAAATTGAAATCGCAAATTCATTCTCTTTCTCTATTACGAATACCGAGATTAGTCACGGCATCGAAATCGTTAAAGCGTTTAGAATTGCACGGATTTTGCGATGCGAGCTTACGCGCATATGGAGCGTGCATATACGTACGTACTAGTGATGAAGACGAAAAAGTTACATGCAATTTATTATGCGTGAAGTCTAGAGTTAGTCCTGTTAAGACCATATCATTGCCACGTTTGGAATTATGTGGAGCCGTATTGTTAATTCGATTAATGAAAAATGTTGAGCAGGCTATCATCACGAAACCTCAAGCTGTTCACTATTGGACGATTGATTGGTCCGCCAAGTTTTCTCCAACTCAAGTAGGGGAACCCTGTTGAAAATGACGGGAAGAAACGGGAAGAAAATTGTTCTTCCCGTTTGATATCGGTTTTTGTCCTGTAAAATACGGAATAAAATGGAATGAAAATTTATTCTTCCGTTAGGACTTGGAAATGCAGACAAAAATGTTGATGGTATTGATACGGATTTCTCAAAGTATTATTTTACCGATTTCAAACGTATTGCTGAATCGAATGAATGGGAAATTCTTTCCGTTTTCAACTGGTAATGCAAACTATAAATATTTGTGGTATTGATCTGCACTTGCTGACAATAATATTTTACCGATTTCATCCGTATCGTCGACTGGAATGAAATAAAAATTCTCTCCGTCGTTGACGGGAAATGCGGACAAAAATTTCAGTGGTATAGATCTGAATTTTGAATCACTAAATTTTGTTGACTTCATCCGGATTTTCGGATGAACTACACTGTACAAGAAAAAATTCATTGGGGAATCCCAGTATTGTACTGGAAGCAATTACCCTGTACAAGATGTGTTGCGGATGATTCCGCTATATTTGAAATTCGCAAGAGAGAAGGCGTCGAGAGAGAGGTTTGAACGCTTTGCTCGCTCGCACATCCGAGTTCAATGTTCTCTCTGGTCACCTGATCTCAAGAGATACGTTTGGAGGTGTGAAATTAGGAGTATGTGTGAAGTAAGTCAGTCGCTTCGGTACGCTCGTTACGACACCAAGAAGTCTTACGCTTTTATTATTCTTTGAAGTGCTTTTCCCGCGGTTTTCCATAAGTCGATCCAACTGATCAATTTATTCGTTTTTCTCACCCTCTGGTGCTATCTGCGCGTCCGCTTATACGAAAACGTAGAATTTGTATATCTTCGCTATTTATTTGAGATTTCTTGTGCGGTCGTAACGGACGATCGTTCGGCGATACTCGCGAGTGTATGTATGAGAGTGTGGAAGTGTGCTACTTGTAGACAATATTTTATGTACTTTTGAGGCCTTTGAGGCACTTATCTGAACCCTTTTTCTCTCTTGTCAGGCGTCTGCTGTACAGCCCGATTCGAGATTGTGTTATTCAGTCATTTCATCTTTTTTTTTGTCTAATATTAGAGGTTATTAAATTTACATGCGCTGCCTTTTTCTTTCGATCCTTGGAATAAGGAAACGCATGATTCATCGAATATGTTATTTTCTTAATCTATTTTCTTTCTAATCTTTTCATAACTAAGATGGGAAGTCTTTATTTGCATATTCTTGTTCGAAAATCGTGGAGGAACCTTGTCCACTCATGTAAAGTGAGAGAAAATCATATCCTACACTGTAAAAAATTTTCTGAAAATTCAGATACTGGAGTGTCTGAATTTTCAGACTCGAGTTTCTAAAAGGCGAATTTGAATAAGGTTTTCTGAAAATTCAGATTTGATATCTAGAATATTATATTTAGATACCAAGCTTCTAAAAAATTAGAGAAAGTTTCTTCATGTTCATGACCAATACTTTGAAAATTAAGAATGTGAATAATTTGAGAAACTTACACTGAAAACATGCGCAGAATCGGTGCGCAGTGAATCAGCTTGCATTATTTTGTATGACGGTCAATGAACAGTAGGGTCGAGTGAAAAACAAAAAAGTCTCTGAATCGAATCGTAATAGTGCGGAAAAGTTGCTACTCTTCAAGACGAACTCAGGAAAAAAAAATTTTGAAATCGGATAAGATCTTCAACTCGCGCATTTCGTTTAAAGTTTTTGAATTTCATCGAAAATTCAAGGATATTTCAAAATATTCGAGTTCGCTCGATTATTGTCCGATCGAGCTGATTTTTGGTTTGTGGTATTATATTGAGGTTTTTATTGGAGAAAAATATACCCCCTCCCCTCCTTGATGAAGCTTGGAGCGAATCAGAAAGTCCATTTTTCCCTCAAATCGCCCTAAATAACTCTGTCGACACCGTCCCGTTATATCGCGATAATTCCCACTGTATAGAACAATATCATTACTTCAATTGAATCCCCCTTCCAAATAACGGCAAAGGGGATAGGAAGGAGGGGAGGGCAGGGGTGGATCCAGAGATCTGTTTTGGGGGGGGGGGCGAAGAGTACTTATTTGAACTTTAAAAAAAATAAAGATCGTAGGAATACAAAAACTCCCCATTGCCGGAACATATTTGGTTGGCTTGGGAGGAGTAATTGCCTCTACCACCCCCCCTTTGAATTCGCACCTGGGGGAGGGGTTATATCCATGTTTTATTACAGTATGCAATATATGCAGCTCTTCGCCCGTCACACTTGTCACGACTCAGAACTCACCACGAGAAGGTGGCTGCACCGCGAGTTCCACCCACGCCCTACCCAACCAACCAACCAAATGTGGGCATGGACTCTATTTGAAGTCAGATTTTGTTTCGAATTGTGGCATTTCTGCTTGAGAGTTAAGAGTTGCTCGAATGTAGCCATCTCTCCTGTCGTGTCCATATACTTCTTTACTGGCTCTTGTTACCAGTTTTACACACCGTTCTACTGCCTGAGTGTGACAAGGGACTTTTTTCAGGTCTATTTCTAGTGTTGGTTTCTGTTTCTCCTCAATTAGCATCGAAATTTGCTGTGCGGAGAGAGAAGACAAGAGTGGGGGACAGGTGAGTGTAACCTTAGACCAATTGATGATGTCAAAGTACTCTTGCGCTTCAAAATTAAATTCAGGTACTTTAAAAGTCCTCACAAGAGCTTTTTTTGTCACAGGTTTTTCTTTTGTTTCGAGGACTCGCCTTAGACCTAGTTCTCTAATGCGCTCATCGTTATCCATTACCATAGACAGCAGAACATTTTCTGGATGGGCGAAGAAGCCGTTTGTCTGAATGACTTTATGTACAATATTCCTTACTTTAGGAGGTAACTTTCGACATCTTTTGATACAATCAAAAATGTGTTTTGGTCCTTCAAGAATAGGAGATTTTGTCTCAATTTGGAACCACAGTGGTGCGTACATGTGTAATATGTATGTCACTATAAGCTGCAGGGTTTCTGACGGGTTTGCAGTGGAAATATATAGCCTAAGGATTCTGTTAGCTGTGGTCAACCAACGAGCATGTGCTATTGGTCCCGGGTCACGGTTGGCTAGATCTGTTGAACAGGATCCTGAATCAATGCTGAGAGCAATCTCGTGTAAATATCTTTGATCTTTACTGAGGATTTTGAAATCAATCTCTGGCAGAACGCAGCTGATCGGCCGAAAATCAACCACAGGCAACGACTCACATTCTGCAAGTTGTTTGCAGATAGCACCTGTGAATGAATGAGGACCACTTGTTCCCCCATCAAGATCTTCGATGAGATGCCGCAAAGGCAATTAGTTAAAGTGCATGAGGCAGATAACCCATTGTAAGGGTTTTTGTAATTTCATCTCAATATGTTTAATGGCTCCATTTTTCCAGCCAGTATTTGTTGCTGTACCATCGCAACCGATAACTGCAATACCAGATGTATCTATAGCATTGTCTTCGAAGTACCTCACAATGCTGAGGGCTGTATCCTTTCCGGTCTTTGAATCTGGTACTATATGGCAAACATATTTTGAGCCAGGTTCCTCAATAACAGAAATATGTTCTTCTTTTTTCTCTGTTTGGTAGCGTTTACCGTTTCTTTCTTCTAAGTACAGTGTGTTATCTGATCTGCCGTCAGAGTACAAACACTTAGGACCCTCTGCTTGTCGCTCAATAAGCTGCGCTTCAACTAAACTAGCTCTGCATTTTTCTTTCTCACGTCTAATCTTGCTTCGATCAATAATCATAGATGAATTTTCATTAGTGACTAATCCCACATCTTTCAGCACGCTTGAAGCTATGGCTGCTGCTGCTCTGTCAGAAACCCCATACCGATCACATATCCCCCCAGTTGCTGGCAATGACAAACGCATTTGTTTTTTTTCAGAAACAAAAGACGTTGAGCGTGGGAACTGGAAGGTTGCATCGTGCTGTTCATTGTCACTTTCTTCAAAATGTTCATTTTCTGTTTCAGGAATAGTGCTAAAAGAAGACGGACTGCAGCAATTCCTATAGAGGAGTGCTGCAGGAGATTACTACGTTCTTTCCTCTGCATTTGTTTTGTCAATCTTTTGGTTTCTGTCAAATCTTTGGCTCCAATTTTCCCCTTCCTCAAATACCTCTGTGCATACAGAAACTTGAGTTCTATTACAGGTATTTTTCTGTCTTTAGGGCACCTGCATTGAATGACAACAGGATTGGAGCAAATGCATGCACTAAAAGATTTGTTGCAAATGCACTCAAATGTCATAGGGCATTTACATGTAGAAATATCGAATAAAGTTTCACATGACTCTTGGATAAAGTTCTTGTACTTTTCATGTGTTTTTTCCCTGTTGTAAGATTTTCTGAGAACATAATATTTGTCATGCAGGACTTTTATTTTTTGTATTATTCTGGCATGAGAAACGGCAGGAATGGAAGCTTTGCAATACAATGCTTCCAATTGTGAGGCTACACTGCTAGCCACTGAAGAAAAGTTGACTTTCTTCCCGGAGCACAGTCTATATCTTTCCTGGTGAAAAGCTCTCACGACATCCGCAGATGTTGGGAGGAAGGAAAGCGGCAATGGTCTTGGGGCCCCGAAGAAAGGACACGCCGTGTCTTTACGTGTCAGGGACATTGATAACCGATAATCAAGAATGTGTCTGTGGAAATATATGCGATGCACACCAGTGCGTGTGGATTTTTTATGAGACACTCAGTCTGTAATAACGCTGTGACGATACAACAGATAATCAAGAATGTGTAGGTGGAAATATATGCGATGCACACAAGTGCGTGTGGATTTTCTATAAGACACTCAGTCTGCAATAACGCTGCGACGATACAACCGATAATCAAGAATGTGTATGTAGAAATACATGCAATGCACACAAGTGCGTGTGGATGTTCTATGAGACACTCAGTCTGCAATAACGCTGCGACGATACAACTCTACTGTGCTACTGGATAATTAGCAAAGACAAGTAAGGAATGCCAGCCATTGAGTTTATGCCCCATAAGCAATTTCAGTTCATATAATAATTGAAGCGATAAGGATATTCTATAATACATCGGAAATTGTTTCGATGTGACTGTAAGGCGTCGACACCCATTTAGGGTGATTTGAGAGGAAAACGTGCTTTATGACCCCGTGCAGGCTTTCTGTGTTACCCCCTCCCCGTGAAGGGAGGAGGGGGATATGTTTTTTTTTCCATTAAAAATCTCAACATAATGCGACAAACCAAAAATTAGCTCGATCGGACAATAATTAAGCAACCTGGAATATTTTGAAATATCCTTGAATTTTCGATGAAATTCAAAAACTTTAAACGAAATGCGCGAGTTGAAGATCTCATCCGATTTCAAAATTTTTTTTTCCCTGAGTTTGTCTCGAAGAGTAGCAACTTTTCCGCACTATTACGCTTCGATTCAGAGACTTTTTCGTTTTTCACTCCACCCTATTATACAGGGTGTCCCATTCTAATTTTTATATCGGAATAACTGAAAAACAAGGAATTTTTGAGGAAAATGTTTCGAACGAAAGTTGTGAGATTCCGAGAGGGACATCTGATGGTGACCTTGACTTTGGCCTCGGATCTCAACTTCAAGGTCATTCAGAGGTCAACTTTTGTTTTTTAGATGAAATTCCCTATTTTTGACTGCAGATTCAGATTTGACGTTGAAAAATAAGGAACTTTTGTCCGAATCATTTTCCCGAATTCCGCACAGATGGCGCTCTAATCAATGAAAAATGAGTCTTATGAAACACTCGTATTGCTTTCTGTGTAAAACGGCATTTGACTCTCCGGTGTTTTTTTCTCAGCTTCTGAGGATTACCGTCGCCATTAGAGTTACCCAATGTGCACCACGAGGAGGTTGAGCGACCGGATTTCGCACATCTATGTGGCCCTGAAAAGGGCCGATTGTCTGGACTGTAGAGGTGTGTGATTCTTCACGACAAACGCTCTGCAATATGTATGAGAATTCACTGTGTCAAATGTTCGATATTTGCACCGTTGACCTGTTGGCATAACCTCATTCGTCCCTGAAAATATGGTTCTGAGGACAAAAGCACATGACGTGGAATTGTTCGGCAGACAGTTCGTATCCGGTATTTCATGTCATCTCTGGTCGTTGGTGGTCTTTCATGAACTACATCTTTGATAAAATCCAAAGGGGTAAGATCCGGAGACCTAGCTGGCCAGGCAATGTATCCACCGCGACCAATCAATCTGTGTGGGTAAGATGTGTTTAAGAAATTGCTGACAATTGCAGAGTTATGAGGTGGTGCCCCATCATGTTGAAGCCACATCCTGTTCCGTGCGTAGAGTTCAACATCTTCCAACATCCTTGGTAATTTGTCCCGAATCAATTGCAGATCATTTTCTTCTCCAACAGTATGTTGGAAGAAATAAGGACCAATGATCTGACCATTCAAAATCCCACACCACACATTCAGAGTCCAGCGATGTTGATTGTCAACTTGTCGATGCCATCTGGGATTTTCAATTGACCAATAATGACAATTATGTCTGTTTATAACACCGTTACTGCGAAATGTTGCCTCATCACTGAACATCACGTAATTGGAAAAACCAGGCGGTTGCTCCGAGGCCCATTGATCGAATTCAACCCTACGTCTAAGATCATCTTCACTTAATGCTTGTACCAATGTAATGTGGTGAGGATGATATTCACCAGACCTTAGTATGCGGTGTGCCGTTGATCTTGGGATACCCAATTGGTGCTGGATTTCTCTGGTACTAACGTGAGGATTCAGGTGCACCATTCCTAAAACGGCCACTGAGCGTGCATCCATACGATTTCCATCATAACCCCTTCTGACTCGTGGGATATTCATTCTTCTAACTCGTCTTTCTTTTGAGCGTATCGCCTGAAGTGAAGGCTGGCGTCTATTTAGATACCTCTCTCCATACAATCTTGATGCTGCAGCGTAATTACGTCGACATTCTCCTAGTATCAGGAGAATATCAAGTATTTCACCCCAAGGATAATCCATGGTATTGAGACCTTCACAACACTGATCAAAGATCTTCTTCAAGTTTGAATCATATATCGAAAAGAATTTGTGAATGAATGAAGGATATTAAACATTCCGTTTCACTTATGTTCGTAAACAATGCTCTAGTATGAACTTTCTTGTTCATGATGAACACAAGTATTGTTGTGTACTTGTGTTTGGCAACAATTCACAGTAACGGTACTACAAACAGACATAATTGTCAATATTGGTCGATGGAAAATCCCAGCTAAGTCTCCGGATCTTACCACTTTGGATTTTTACTTATGGGGTTTCATCAAATTTTCAGGGCCACGAAGATGTGCAAGATCCGATCGCTCAACCTCCTCGTGGTGCATATTGGGTAACTCTAATGGCGACGGTAATCCTCAGAAGCCGAAAAAAAAACACTGGAGAGTTATATGTCGTTTTACACAGAAAGCAATACGAGTGTTTCATAAAACTCATTTTTTATCGATTAGAGCGCCATCTGTGCGGAATTCGGAAAAATGATTCAGACAAAAGTTTCTTGTTTTTCAACGTCAAATCTGAATCTGCAGTCAAAAATAGGGGATTTCATTCAAAAAACAAAAGTTGACCTCTGAATGACCTTGAAGTTGAGATCCGAGGCCAAAGTCAAGGTGACCATCAGATGTCACTCTTGGAATCTCACAACTTTCGTTTGAGACATTGTCCTCCAAAACTCCTCGTTTTTGAGTTATTCTCATATAAAAATTAAAATGGGACACCCTGTATATATATCTATATTAATTTATATTTCTCGATGTTTCACATGAAACATCGTCTGGGGTATTCTCCATAAATCATCATATATGTACTAGACATAGACGCTCTGTATATATGTACACGTCTAGGCGTTGTGCCTTATGGTTAGTGATCTGAATGTATTATGTATGGTTATGAACAGTAACGGAAGAAACCGTCGTTATGTAACATATGGACGGATTCTTATGAAACATGGTTTCTAGGGGTTTTCGAGGGTGCTGAATTCGAATCTGGGATCAAATTCCGAATTCATGATAGCGGACCCAAGATGGCGGACGTGAATTTAGTCAACTTTGCATTTGTGGACATATATATATGAAACATGGCTCCTAGGGTTTTGAAGGGTGAGGAATTTGAATCGGATGTCGAAACACGAATTCCAATTGGCGGATCCAACATGGCGCACGCGAATCTGGTCAATTTTGCATTCATGTACAGATTTATATGGAACATGGGTTCGAGGGGTTTTCGAGGGTGCTGAATTCGGATCTGGGGTCAAATCCCGAATTCATGATCGCGGTTACAAGATGGCGGACGTGGATTCAGTCAACTTCGCATTTATGAACAGATTTGTATGAAACATGGGTCGTAGGGGTTTTGGAGCGTGAGGAATCCAAATCTGACGTCCAAAAACGAATTCAAGATGGCAAATCCAATATGGCATACGTGAATATAGTGGTTCTGGCTCTAATGAACAAAATTTTATTGTTATATGCAACACGAGTTCTAGGGATTTTCCAGGGTGCTGAATCAAAATCTGGGCTCCAATGTTGGAAGAAAATAATAATTCCGATTTTCCCGTGTAAGCTTTACTGCATCCAAAGACTCTTCAAGAGCTGTTTGACGTTATGACAACCACGCACTAGTGAGAATCTGGAAGTGAAGGAAGTAGCTATTGAAACAAATGAAGCCTGAAAATATTCCGATTCATTCCTGAATTACGCCTTAATACCTCTTCGTTACGCTTACTACGCTCAACTGACTTTTAGTCCACGCTTTCGTCGCGCTTCCAGGCTTTATTTTTACCAGGACAGTTGAAATTCTGCAGTTCTCCAAGTACATGTCTCTGAATCATTTAGAGATGGTATAAAGGATGGCAATAAGTTTCAGGCTTTCAGAATAAAACATTCACAAAGTTTCTCAATTGAGTGAAAAACCGATGAGGGCCTTTTCATGTATCCCCGGATATGTGAATTGTTCAAAATGCGAGCAAAGCGAGCACATGTGGGTTACGATCCATTCAAAATGAGCGAAGCGAATTATGAAGGGGGTCGGACTGTTGAGCGAAGGGAAGCAGTCAGAGGGCGGAGCCCTCCGGTTCTGTTCTTCGTCGATTAAAAACCTTATTTGCGTTCAACAATGCTGCAGAATCGTCTGAATCATATTGCCAGCTTGCATATTCATTCTGATCCGACCGATAAACTTGATTTGAAAATACTCATGAATAAGTTTATATCGTGTAACGCGAAGCGTAGAACTATATTTGCTTCACAAAAATAATGTTATTTTCCTTTGAAGCGAATTGAATGAATAAATAACCCGTGCAATTCCTTCAACACTCATCTTACTTTCATCGTTCGAAGATAAGACTTATCAGGAATTAAAAATTTCGTTGGGGCGAGTATTTCTCATACAACCCCCACCTTCCTCCCCCCGGTCTTATACCCACTTGGGCTGAGAACGTTTAGCTGGGCCTGTCATTGGTGATTGAGTGTGAATCGCGGTTATGGGACAAAGAAGTTCCCGGTTATGGGACAGTCAATTTCATATGTTTAAAGCGTATGTGTGACATAATTATGATCGGAAATTGACTTTTCTTTGGGAAAAAAGCCTTCATACATGTTTGTTGAAATTTTCAGATGATTGATAACATTTTTTTAATGAAATTTCTCGTGTTTTCGAACTCAATCGATTGCGAGCATTATTTTGCTCTGTTGCTAACGTGTTCGAATGGATAGAGATTCTAATACGTCCCAATCCGAAACTTCGTCTGTTGTCTTCGGTTGTCTTCGCCAGTTTATCGACTTTAAAAAAATTTGAGTGCACAGTCTGAAGGGTATTTGGTGAATTTCGAGATTCGAATCCGCCACACTGGATCCACCATCTAGAATCTGCAGAATTTGACCCTGGATTAGTGATCAGTGACAAAAACACCCCTAGATACAGGGTTTCATATAAATCAGCAAATGCCTCACAATGCCTTAGGATTTTGGCCTCGGTTTGACCCATTGTGAAATGGTCACGGAACAAGTAAATATTGAGAATTATTGAATTCTTGACGGTTTTGCTTTATATTTTCCCATTTTCAGCTGATTTTTCAGCGATATACACTGATTCCCGTGGGTGTCCCATAACCGGCGACGTTTTTTATTTTCACGAAAAACAACATCTTACAAGAACAGTTGTAAAAGTTTCCTCATCAGCGAGATCAAGACCAGTCTTTCGGAGAACGTTTGGATATAAGTGCACCTTTGAAATGGTATATTGTTGGGCGGATTATATCACAAAAAAGTTACGACTGTGAAAAAAAATGTGTCCCATAACCGGCAACTCTCCCCTACATTCCATACAATATTCCAAAATTATTTCCAGAACATTTTCTCGTAATATGTCTCTTGTGATGTATCTGAGACATTGCAAACAGCTAACATTTCAGTTAATACAGTAAATTACCAACTTGAAGCACTCATTGACAACTATTCCTCCTCCCAATAATATTGACAGAATAATCGTAGCATATTTGAGAAGTTTTTGTGTTACTTGAGTAGTGAAAGGAAATGATAAAACATGGTTAATTGCTTGTTGCTTTTTTTTTGTCGATAATTTGTTCAAACAATAATTATTTTTCGAACAATCGATAAGATATTCTCTTCTACGACAAAAAATCAGTTTCAAATCTCCATTATGCATATCAATTATTTGCAACCGTACTGTATTTTGTTTTTGCTTCTTTTTTACAAGTTATTTCAATAAGTGGATTCTAGAAATACATTTGAATATACCCCAGTATATACATATGTTTTTCCCTCAACAATTTCTTCCGATTGCACGCAACTTGCACGTAAAATCTTCACGTAATATCGAATTATTTTACTCTCAGAGAATCACCCTCAATCCACAGGCTTTTGCAAGCGATGTGAGCGTGAATTCGTGAGGAATTAACACAAGATGTGCACCAGATCATTGCGCGCGATTTGCGAGCAACAGTGGATGCTCCCGATTGCAGGCAGGGGCTAGCCCCTTGGGCTAGAATACTGGATTCCCCTTGGCTGAATCATGGCCCCTGGGGCTAAAAGCTCCCGCAAGCGGAAGCATCTGGTATGGACCACAGGTAGGTTGCGCGGAAATCACACGCAAATTACCACTTGCGTAACGGTGCACGCAGGCAATGTTATCTGGGAGGGGTCGCTAATGGGCACTTGAGGGGAAAAGTACCTCCACCATTGGTAAGGTAGCAAGTGTCCGAAAGGTCATTCACCCAGAAGCGGTAAAGTCTGCCGCTATCTTAGAAGGGCTGGGAATTCCTAGTAATTGTCCTCAAATTCACAAATCATTTTCTTTCGAGTGAATTCAATTTCGGGCACTTGCTACCTGACCCCCACATTGTATCATTCATACACCTATTCTCATAAGTGAACAACAAGTCCCTCCAACTCTCTGAATAAACTATAGAAAAGAGGTTTTTCAAATGTCACCAAAGATACCAAACGGTACAGTAATGTGTTGACTTCCATTGAAGTTCATCGAAGTTAGGGTAGCAACTTCCATCGCTTTAATGGAGGTACATTTTCGCCCAGGTAGCAGAGCTCTGGGACTAGGAACGAACTCGAACCTAGCAGCAGATGAGCGGGTGTTAGTATCGGAGTGTCAGGAGGATCATTGGTCAGTGGCAACAGAGGTCGCGAGTTCAGGCAGCCCTCCATTTGGGTCAGCAAAGTATAAAATTCTTCGAAGGTCAAAGTGTTCAGACCGATTACCCTGCGGAGATGATGCTTGGTCGACTTTACCGCCGCCTCCCAAATCCCCCCAAAATGTGGGGCACTCGGTGGATTGAAATGCCAGGAAGTCCCCTGATTCTCTAGTATAGCAGATGGTTCATTGGCATAATCAGAAGACTCCTGATACATTTTCTGAAGCTCTTTGTTGGCGCCCACGAACGTGGTACCTTGGTCGCTGTATAGCACTGAGCAGTGGCCACGACGAGAAGTGAAACGCCGAAACGCTGCTATGAAGCCCCCGCTGTCATAGCTCGAGACTAATTCTCAGTGCACGGCTTCAGTGCTAAGATAAATGAAGATGGCCCTATATCCTTCATATGATTTGTTACCTCTGCCAGGGGAGACTCGAAGGTTGTAGGGAACTGCATAATCAACCCCTGAGTTGCTGAACGGTCGGCTTGGCTTAACCCTTGCAGGCGGTAAACAGCCTAACTTTTGATAGGCAGTGCTGCCACGAAATCTTATGCGGAGTTGACACTTGTTTATGGTTGATCTGACTAATTGTCCAGCTCGGACTATCCAGAATTCGCGCCTCAGTGTGAATAACGTGTGTCTGATTCCCCCGTGTAGGGTTTTGCGATGATAGAATTCGACTAGGAGGCGCGATAGATGAGCCTCATAAGGCAGAATTAAGGGGTGTGTCTCCCCGTCGCTGAGAAGCGAGTTTTGTAGCCGGCCTCCTACCCTCATCAAACCTTCGACTATGTGGGGATCCAGCTCAACAGGGTGGCTCGATTTAGGCAATCCACTGCCGGACAAGATTTTTAGCTCTGAATCAAAGTAATAGCGTTGGGTCAAGTATACCAAAGTTAGACGAGATCTTTTTAGCTCAGCAGTGGGCAGAAGGGCATTTCCTTCGTATTGGATTGAGCAAAACCAACTGTGCGAGAACAATTGATTGGGGTCCAAAGAATGCGGCTGGCATCGTTGGACTCAACGATGTACGAATCTCCAAACATAAGCTGAAACTCTCATGAGTTTGGATAGCGATGAATATCTAGTTAGCGCAGCCCCGGTAATTGGTTCCTCGCTACTGATCGAGCTACATGATACCGCTTCCGGGGCGGTGTAATCTGGCTCCATTGGGGCCTCGGCGAAAGGTGGGGGTAGGTCTGTGCCCTCGGAAAGCCACTCCGGCCCTTTCCACCATAGCGAAAATTCTCTTAGCGAAGCGGGAGGAATGCCTCGTGACGCACAATCCCCAGGATTTTCAGATGATTTCACGTGACGCCACTGGGCATTCGGTTGAAGAGCGTGTATCTTCGCGCGTCGGTTGGCCACGAAAACCGGCCATCGCGATGGATGTGCCTTGAGCCAGTACAGCACATCCATTGAATCAGTCCATAAATGAACTGAGCGTATATTGATACCAATCGCAGCTTCAGTCTTCTTGGCTAGCTGAGCCAACAAAACTGCGGCGCATAACTCCAACTTTGGAACCGTAATAACATTTTTAATTGGAGCAACTCGGGTTTCGGCCTGTAGCATATGTACAGGGTGGGGCATTTAAAGTGTCGCGGGCGTTTTTTCCAAAAATAAAATGAGATACGAGAAAATTTTTCCGAGAAAAATTGTAGGGTATCGAGGGGGACATCCGATGGTGGCCTTGGCTTTGACCTCAAATCTCATCTTCAAGGGCATTCTGAGGTCAACTCTTGTTTTTTAAATAGCATCTCATATTTTTTACTGCAGATTTGGATTCTAGGTCAAAAACCAAGAAACTTTTGTCCGAACCATTTTCCTGAAATCCGCAAAGATGGCGCTCTAATCGATATTGTTCCATACTGAATCTGACATTAGAATAACTCGAAAACGAAGGGTCTTGGAGGAGAATGTTTCGGACAAAAGTTGTCTGATTCCAAGGGGGACCCCTTGAACTGAAACGGAGGTGATGGGGTATAACAGACAAAACACAACACATTTCAATCGTCTACATCACTTGGATAATTTTAATGCAGTAGATGCTCAAAATGATGGCCTTCGACTTCAATACACATTTCAAAACGTTTTACAAAAGATTGCTGAACTCGTGCTAAAATATCTTCATTGATGCTCGCGCATGCATTGATGATTCGTTGACGCATATTCTCAGGTGTAGTCGGTGCTTGTTGATAAACTGTATCTTTTATGTATCCCCATAAAAAAATCTGGAGAAGTGAGATCCGGAGAACGGGCAGGCCAATGAACTGGTCCACGACGTCCTATCCATCGTCCAGGATAATCTCTGTCCAATATTTCTCGAGCTGTGACTGCATAATGGGATGGACAACCATCGTGTTGATACCACATATTCAATCGTTCCTGAATAGGTATGTCTTCAAGTAATGTTGGAAGTACTTGATCTAAGAAATGTCTGTACTTCTCTCCATTTAGCGTATCTGCAATGAAGTACGGTCCAATTACTCGAGATCGAAAAATACCACACCAAACATTCACAGCCCATTGTCTTTGATGCTCTACTTGACGTAACCATCTTGGATTTTCTGTCGCCCAGTAATGCATATTATGTCGATTTACTTGACCATGATTGGTGAACGTCGACTCATCAGAAAATAATATGTTGATGAAGTTGTTATTGTGCATTTGCGCTAGACCTCATCGACAAAACTGTACACGATTTTCGAAATCATCACCGTGAAGGTCTTGATGCAAACAAATGTGATATGGATGGAATTTGTGACGTTTCAGTATTCGAAGAACACTTCTTCGAGAAATTCCCGAATGGAGTTCAATTTCACGAGAGCTCACGTGTGGATTATTGGCTACTGCAGCTAGTACATTAACTTCCGCATTTTCTCCGCTAACAGTTCTCATTCGATGTCGTTTTTCCCTTGTAACACTTCCCGTTTCTGAGAATAATTTTGTAATGCGTTGAAAATACCTAATGGATGGCGTTGTTCTTTCAGGAAATCGTTCTGCATACAAGTCATACGCTTGTCTGGGGTTCTTATGCACTTCACCGTAAATGTAGATCATATCGATCTTTTCAGAAACCGTGTATCGGATATCCATGATTTTCAATTTGTCATAAACCAAGTAATAATCAAATGTAACTGACAAACTGACTTTCAAAATCGTGAATTTTCACTGAACCCCGTCGTTTATTTACATCGCGTGAGCTCTGAATGGTGGTAATGTAGACGATTGAAATGTGTTGTGTATTGACAACTTTTGTACGAAACATTCTTTTGCAAGACCCTTCGTTTTCGAGTTATTCTAATGTCAGATTCAAAATGGAACAATATCGATTAGAGCGCCATTTTTGTGGATTTCAGGAAAATGGTTCGGACAAAAGTTTCTTGGTTTTTGACCTAGAATCTAAATCTGCGGTAAAAAATATGAGATGCTATTTAAAAAACAAGAGTTGACCTCAGAATGCCTTTGAAGATGAGATTTGAGGTCAAAGCCAAGGCCACCATCGGATGTCCCCCTCGGTACCCTACAACTTTTGTCCGAAAAATTTTCTCGTATCTCACTTTATTTTTGGAAAAAACGCCCGCGACACTTTAAATGCCCCACCCTGTATAAATATCTGATCTCCATCCATTACTCGCAAATAAAGCACTGCGCCGTAAGCAATAGAGGACGCATCAGAGAACCCGTGAAGCTCTGTGACATCGTCAGGTTGGTAACTAAGCCAGCGTTGTATCCTTAGATCATTGAAAACCGAAATCTGGTTGTATCACTCGAGCCATTGCAATTCTAATTCGCGAGGTAGTTCGGCATCCTAATCAAGTCAAAACAGCCAGAGCTGCTGCAAATATATTTTGGCCTTTACCAACACCGGCGCAATCCAACCCGAAGGGTCAAATATCCCTGCGATCTTGGAAAGAACGAGTCTCTTGGTCCAAGAATCCTTCACTTTAACATCCTTAATACTAACATGAAAGCAGTCTGAAGTAGGGATGCACCGGATATCCGGCCCTGATCCGGTATCCGGCCTATCCGGCCTCATTTTCCGATCCAGCCGGATCGCCGGATCGGCCTTATATCCGGCCGGATACTGAATAAAATTTCTATAAAATTCATATTATCCCAGTGGATGAATCGCTTGTTTAATATTATTGAAATATTGTTCAAATGATATACAGTGGAACGTTTCAGTTTTCCCTCATTAAAGAAATCTGTTGAATCCTGCCATATCTGATTGAATCTTGTACAGGGAGTGAAAAAGTCGGTGTCCGTTCCAACGGGCAGATTTTTGGAATTCTCTTGTTGTTTGCAGTATTGTAACCCCTATGATGCATGATAAAAACAAAAAAAAAGATTGCTTCCTAAATTTCATAGAAATGCATGTAAAGCAATTAACATATACATTTTGTATTGAATTTTCAAAACTTCTTCGGCTTTTTATATGTAATTTTATATCTCATACAGAATTATGATTTCTCATGCATTTGTATATAAATTTTCACACATTTGGTATAAATTTCATGAATTCATGATTGAACTTGATTTCAATGACAAGTTTCAAGATTTTTCATTTACAGTTCATGTGTGACTCGCACAATTGATGAAACCCGCATAGAATTATTCTCTGGACATTTCTGAAGAATATTTGATAGGTGTAAAATCAGTTTCGAGTGACGGCGAAAAAGCACAAACGATTTATCTCTCGAAAACATGCATTTTTCGGTTTTTCCACCGTTTTTCGGGTCTAAGTCCTATGTGTGACTCGCACAAACGATGAAACTTGCATAGAATTATTCTCTGGACATTTCTGAAGAATATTTGATAGGGGTAAAATCAGATCCGAGTGACGGCGAAAAAGCACAAACGATTTATCTCTCGAAAACATGCATTTTTCCCCTTTTTTCATCGTCTTTCGGGTCTAAGTCCTATGTGTGACTCGCACAAACCATGAAACTTGCATAGAATTATTCTCTGGGCATCGCTGAAGAATATACGATAGGTATAAGTCGAGTTTCGAGCGACGGCGAAAAAGGACAAACGATTTATCTCTCGAAAACATGCATTTTTCCCCTTTTTTCACCGTTTTTCGGGTCTAAGTCCTATGTGTGACTCGCACAAACCATGAAACTTGCATAGAATTATTCTCTGGGCATCGCTGAAGGATATACGATGAGTATAAGTCGAGTTTCGAGTGACGGCGAAAAAGGAGAAACGATTTATCTCTCGAACACATGCATTTTTCCCCTTTTTTCACCGTTTTTCGGGTCTAAGTCCTATGTGTGACTCGCACAAACGATGAAACCTGCAGAGAATGATTCTCTGGATATTCCTGAAGAATATTTGATGGGTATAAAATCAGTTTCGAGTGACGGCGGAAGAGCACAAACGATTTATCTCTCGAAAACATGCATTTTTCCCCTCTTTTCACAAGGGGAAAGAGATGTCAAATATTTATCATGCAACAAAAAGATATACCTTCAAGATATCAGATTGAAGACACTTTCTAGTACTGTACCAGACATTTTTCAGAATTTTGTGGAATATCCATCGAAATCATTCGAAAAAATTTTTCAAGAATATTTGGTTCGTTATGGTATTTTAAAGGTATTCTATATTCTTCAAAACTGTACAATATCACAGTAATTGAATTCTAATTTTATGATGAAGCGAAATTATTGCTTTTCAAAGAAATATATATACGAGTCTTTAGCATTGCGTGGCCAATGTCGCTCTTCAACTTGCAGATCATGAATAAATATCCACTTTGTACCTTTACTTCGTAAAATGCATGTGAAATTATCTCCAGAAATATTTTTACCCTGATGAAAAACAACAGCTATAACTTCATAAAAGTGTTGTGCAATTATAATTTTTGAAGTTGGTACTGCTTCAATGTTTATATTTTCTACCTTTGTTGCTTCAACATTATTGTGATTAAACATCATCAATTGCACAATTACATATTGTTCTGACGCTGTTATAAATGATTTTTTAGTTTTATACAAGTTAATACAATTGTCACAAGAATCTTCGAAAATTTTCGATGTTGAAAAATTGAACTTGAATATTTTTTGAAACTCAAATGATTTTTGTGAAATTGGAGGTAGCCCAAGACGTGTAACACAATTTGTACCCACAATATTTTCGGTATATTCACATTTCGTACATTCCGTTAAGGTAGTTATTTGGTGCTTCACTAAATTTTTAATAGCCATTGAATTCTCGCAAATAGAAGCGATGAATTCTCCTGCATCTTGTGAGTGATTATGCAAGTATTGTGGACCTGCAAGCTGTTTTAAAGCTATGATATCAAGGTTTTTTTTGCGAATTGTAGTTCTGAATTGAAATATTTATGATGTCATCGGGGTCAGATAAAAGTAATTGTTTTGTCTTAGAAGCACAGTACAATATACACTGCATTACTGCATTCAAATAAGAAGAAACACCGTCAACAATAGGAAGACCCATTACGTTTAACGCGTGAATTTCTGTTGATTTTTCATCAATATTTTGGCCCATGGATTATATATTATCCAATATCCTTATTCCTGAGTACCCAGGTGAAAAAGTTTTTTCAGTGAGTAAATTCTTTGAGTAAAATGACAGGTGGATCAAGAAAAAGTAGAAAGGATGCAGGTATACTATACATCTGTATGTTACTCACCACCACGATCAATATCATCAGGTAGCGTAGAAGGAAAATGAAGAAAAGGCAAGAGTGCATTGGATATACCACAGGTCCTTGCGTTAGGTACACTATTATCAGATTCTTCCAATAGAATCACAGGTAGATGAAGAAAAAGCAAGAAGGATGCATGTCACCATACATCTTTATGTTACGTATCACAATGATCAATGTCATTAGGCAGCGTCATAAGAAAATGAAGAATAAGGCAGAAGTGCAGTGGATATACAAGTCCTTGCATTGAATAATACCACTATCAGATTCTTCCAACAGAATCATAGGTGGATGAAGAAAAAGCAAAGAGGATGTAGATGTACCATACATCTGTACGTTAAATCCTACCATGATCATTAGGTAGCGTTGAAGGAAAATGCAGAAAAGATAGGAGCGCAGTGGATATACCACAAATCTTTGCATCGGGTGCATTCCACTGACCAATTGACGAATGATTAGAGAGACTGTTTAGGATCAACTCAACGAAAATTGAGCAGATACAATATTCTGATTATAGAAATTGTTGCGGAACAACTACAGGTCAACTTGACTGATGTGACTGGATGTGACAATTCATTCTGAATGTTTTCTTCCAAAGTTCCATCTTTTCAGTTGTTCCATTCAAGCTGGATTATATTTGTGTTCTTACAAACCATCATTTTTATCTTTACTTATCTTGGTTTTGGAATGATTCAATTCTCAAATATCATGGATTCTATTAAATTGTCATAGAGTATTTTGGGTTGAGAGATTTAGTAACTCTAGGATCCATGAAATGTTCAAAATGTATTCAAAGTGATTCACGATCATGAAAAAGCAATATTGTATCAAACATCCAAATCATTTAATATTCATGATATTTGAGAATTGAATCATTCCAAAACCAAGATAAGTAAAGATAAAAATGATGGTTTGTAAGAACACAAATATAATCCAGCTTGAATGGAACAAGTGAAAAGATGGAACTTTGGAAGAAAACATTCAGAATGAATTGTCACATCCAGTCACATCAGTCAAGTTGACCTGTAGTTGTTCCGCAACAATTTCTATAATCAGAATATTGTATCTGCTCAATTTTCGTTGAGTTGATCCTAAACAGTCTCTCTAATCATTCGTCAGTTGGTCAGTGGAATGCACCCGATGCAAAGATTTGTGATATATCCACTGCGCTCCTATCTTTTCTGCATTTTCCTTCAACGCTACCTAATGATCATGGTAGGATTTAACGTACAGATGTATGGTACATCTACATCCTTTTTGCTTTTTCTTCATCCACCTATGATTCTGTTGGAAAAAACTGATAGCGGTATTATTCAATGCAAGGACTTGTATATCCACTGCACTTCTGCATTTTCTTCATTTTCTTATGACGATGCCTAATGACATTGATCATTGTGGTACGTAACATAAAGATGTATGGTGACATGCATCCTTCTTGCTTTTTCTTCATCTACCTGTGATTTTATTGGAAGAATCTGATAATTGTGTACCTAACGCAAGGACCTGTGGTATATCCACTGCACTCTTGCCTTTTCTTCATTTTCCTTCAACGCTACCTAATGATCATGGTAGGATTTAACGTACAGATGTATGGTACATCTGCATCCTTTTTGCTTTTTCTTCACCCACCTATGATTCTGTTGGAAGAATCTGATAGTGGTATTATTCAACGCAAGGACTTGTATATCCACTGCACTTTTGCCTTTTCTTCATTTTCCTTCTACGCTACCTGATGATAGTGATCGTGGTGGTAAGTAACATACAGATGTATAGTATACCTGCATCCTTTCTACTTTTTCTTGATCCACCTGTAATTTCACTCAAAGAATCTAGGGAAACCATGTTGTACATAGTTCATAATTTCGATTCAGGATGTCATATTTTAGTATACCTGAAGTGCTCGGCGACTAACCTTATTTTCGAATGTTTTTCAAACTTGCTATAATTGAATTTACATTCATTATCTATTCACTATTCTGTTTCATCATTTGTTCACGATTCTGATTGCAGAATAGTGGATTCCATTAGAGATTATGGTATATCCATTATACCTTTGCCTGTAAAAAAAATAGCAAATAAACTTCAATAATCACCCTTGAGCAGGCTCGGTATGATCTTTTTCATCGATTGCCTATGATCCTAATCAGAGAAATCGACAGTGAAGCCTTCCGAAGTAGCTGGTCATCTGGTTTTGATCAGCTACTTCGGAAGGCTCCAGTAGTTGACTGTCCGTCAGAACTTATGATATATCTCTGACTGTCTAGTATGTGGAAGAATTGCAAATAAACTTGAATCTTTTCCCTTGAGCATGCTCGATATGATCCATTTGATCATTTTCCAACGACTCTAGCAGGAGAACCCGATAGTAGATTGTTTGTAAGGGGGTTGTGGTATATCCGATAAGATTTCACCTAAAAAGTAATGCATAAATTTGAATCATTATTTTCGACTAGACCTTGTATGATTTATTTGATCATCAGCCTGTGGTTCTGGTGGTAAGAACCAACAGTAGCAGACTGTTCATTACGGTATTTCTGCTGAGCTGTTGTCTATAAAGGAATATTGTATTTTATGAATAATACATCATACAGAGCTTACCTGTGTATATGGCAATTTCCTGAATGTAGCAAATAAATTTATTTATACCTTTCTCAAACTTTTTGTGTTTTTTTTTACAAATAATCAGCTACTTCGGAAGGCTCCAGTAGTTGACTGTCCGTCAGAACTTATGATATATCTCTGACTGTCTAGTATGTGGAAGAATTGCAAATAAACTTGAATCTTTTCCCTTGAGCATGCTCGATATGATCCATTTGATCATTTTCCAACGACTCTAGCAGGAGAACCCGATAGTAGATTGTTTGTAAGGGGGTTGTGGTATATCCGATAAGATTTCACCTAAAAAGTAATGCATAAATTTGAATCATTATTTTCGACTAGACCTTGTATGATTTATTTGATCATCAGTCTGTGGTTCTGGTGGTAAGAACCAACAGTAGCAGACTGTTCATTACGGTATTTCTGCTGAGCTGTTGTCTATAAAGGAATATTGTATTTTATGAATAATACATCATACAGAGCTTACCTGTGTATATGGCAATTTCCTGAATGTAGCAAATAAATTTATTTATACCTTTCTCAAACTTTTGTAGTTGACTGTCCGTCAGAACTTATGATATATCTCTGACTGTCTAGTATGTGGAAGAATTGCAAATAAACTTGAATCTTTTCCCTTGAGCATGCTCGATATGATCCATTTGATCATTTTCCAACGACTCTAGCAGGAGAACCCGATAGTAGATTGTTTGTAAGGGGGTTGTGGTATATCCGATAAGATTTCACCTAAAAAGTAATGCATAAATTTGAATCATTATTTTCGACTAGACCTTGTATGATTTATTTGATCATCAGCCTGTGGTTCTGGTGGTAAGAACCAACAGTGGCAGACTGTTCATTACGGTATTTCTGCTGAGCTGTTGTCTATAAAGGAATATTGTATTTTATGAATAATACATCATACAGAGCTTACCTGTGTATATGGCAATTTCCTGAATGTAGCAAATAAATTTAAGTGCTTTAGTAGCCTCTATCTGAGTACTCTTTGGACTGAAAAAAATTACAGTTTCTTTCAAATGTTCTTCAGCCCACTGATAAAGAGCATCCGCAGTCAAAATTTGATTTTCATTTGATGATGCTTGCAGACTTGCACGTGGTGCAAGTCTCTTCAAATTTCCACCAATACCGTCGCAAAGTCCTTTGCCATGTGCACTTGCATGAAAATGCCACTCAGCCTTAATTCAAAAATCATGCTCATGATGTAGAAGATTTGCAAAATTATATTTATTTTTAAAATGTTGCGATGCTCCATCAGTGAAGTAGAAGATTTTTTCACATTCAGAATTATCTTGCAAATACTTTGTAATAATTTTTTGAAATTCATAAACAGCTACCGTATCATGAGTCAGATTATCAGACAAAATTGCTATACTGCGATGTCTTAACTCATCTGTTCTGTAATAAATTACTGTTGTGAAAATGGTAACTCGGTTGTTATTCCAATGAAACGATTGAATAGCATTCTGAGCAATAAATGCATAGTTTTCAGCAAAATCACATGTAACTATGAATTCTCCGGCCTTCAAATTATCCTTGAGATTCTTAAGAAAGGACGATTGCTCCTTTGCTATAAAAGCGTAAGATTTCAACTTATGTAACCGTTCACAGAGATCCTCCACAAAATCTCCTGCGTCTGCTATTTCAGTTTTCAAAGTGCTGCGATCAGTTTGTTTCCAAATTTGATATTCTACTCTCTCAATGTACTGGTCTGTAAGATTTGATTGAAGAAAATCCTCAAAATTGTCTATTCCAGGACACGCTAAACACTTGTCCAGATAGCATTCAGGAGTAGGATTATCACATACAAGCATTTTGATAGCATCATGATGAGAAGTCATGGGGAAATCTGTCGCAGACGTTAGTTTTTGTAAACTTATGACATCTAGCATTAAATTCACGTTTTCATGGTAAACACACACGCATACGGTATGAGTTCCAGAAGCTCCAGCGAGTACACAATTGCGAGGTCTCAGCTGTGAAAATTTCGATAAGCTCACATCAACTGTAGGATTCTTCAATTTGAATGAAGAATACAATTCGGCAAGATTGCGTAAAATCAATCTTTTTTGAACATGTTCACGCGTTCCATCATTAGTTTTGATCGAAACATAATCCTTCATGCCTGGCAATATCCGGCTATTTTCATCATCCAAGTAAAATGCTATGATAGAATTTTCAATCTCACAAGATAACCTTCGTCCTCTCTTTGGATTTAGTGATGTTAGAATCCCGTTTTCAGCTACCAACTGTATGGCTTCCCTAGCTTGACGTTCCGAAGCGTTGAATTCAGTAGCCAATGTCCTTCGTCCTCATGATTTCGGAGCAAGGGTTAGAAGCAAAATCTTCTCTGAGTAACTGGGAGACTGTTTGAATTCTTCTTTGATTTGATCGAGAACTTCAATAGCTGATTCACGATGTTTTATTTAACACTTTCGATTTAAATTCTCAGACATTTCTGTTGATGGAACGGAAACATCTTCTTCATTCATATCAAAAGTTTCCTCCTCGTTAATTTCAAGGTGTGGGGCATCATCTTCTTCTTCGAATAATGTTTGATCCTAAGAGATAATAGAAATTTCTCAATTATCCCAGTTTTCTCCTCATTAGAACATTTTGGGGCTGCACTGAGAAAAATAAATAGTGGACTCAACTACGCACAACAGTTGGATACGTTCAAATGCAATACTTCTTTGATTCAATTAGATTTGTAGTTGACTCACCTACGAATACTTGAATGAACCTTGAATTCAAATTGAATTGACGAAGGATTGTATTTGAACGTATCCAACTGTCGTGCGTAGTTGCCTCCATTATCTTTTTTCTCAATGTATACTGTGTACTTTTTTGATGAATCGAATAATAAAGCGGAACTACCTCGAATGAATTATTCTCGCATGTATCCATCTGAACAGATTGGGCATCGTACAAAGGTGACATTGAAGATAGTACAGTCATGTCTTTCCTGCATCTACTACATATTCGGGTATCAGAGGGTAGATGATGATATTTTTTTCTCAGATTTGAAGATAAGGTTCGAAGATCTGAAGATTTTTTGTGACAGGGATATTGAAATGGATTGAAACAACGATCACCTGAACTCCTCCGTTCCATTGTGTTATTACATGTAGGAAAAAGTCCTTCCTCAATAGAATAATTCAGCAGAAAATCAATCACAAAAACTTCACTGTAAAAAATTCTATGAGAAATTTCCCATAAAAAGATGTGAAGTAATTAACACATACAGGTGTTATGAGAATTCCCATAGGTCCTGATAGGGAAAATTCCAACCAGGAAACATCAATATTCCCAATGTTTCAGCAAATTTCCCATATAATGTGATGGGAAAAATCCTACCATTCTTCATTAATACTCTCAATATTTTTAGGAATATTCCTACATATTGTCATGGTAAAAATACTAACCTATATTATGAATGATCCCAATATTTTCGGGAATATTCCTATATGTTGGCATGGTAAAAATACCAACCTACATTATGAATGACCCCAATATTTGTGGGAATATTCCTGTATGTTGTCATGGTAAAAATACCAACTTATATTATGAATGATCCCAATATTTTCGGGAATTCACGGACCGGATTTTACAGGTATCTTCTGCAGCCAAAATGCAGTTGTTTCCCGTTTGAAAACAATTTTTTCGACGCTTTGTTTGGGAGATATAAGCATTTTTAGATTTTTTCAAATCCAAATCATTCAAAGGCACTGTGTGCTACATACTTGGGCTTACCACCATCCGCTAAATTGGAAAACGGCGGATCTGTGAACAAAAATCAAAGTATTTTATCATCGATAGTTCCGGAGCTATAGCGATTCAAAGTTGCTGAATTCTGATTGGCTGAAAGCTAAAAAGTTTCAAATCGTTTTTTGTAAATTTCTCAGATCTGATTGGAAAATTCAAATTGTTTGTTAAAGTACTACTATTCAAGGCAGAAGGAATAAATTTTCATTGAAAGTCGTACGCCTAACGTACAAGAAATAAATTTTTGTTCTGAAAGTCCTACACTCAGCGTAGTAATATTTGACAAAAGTTCACAACTTGTCTATGCTCAGTGTAAGGACCTGTATTACCTACACTAAGCAAACAATTTATAAACTTGTACAATAGTACTACGCTGAATATAGGACTTTCTCAAAAAAAATTTTTCTCTTCTACGTTGAGTGTAAGACTTTTTCACAAGGAAACTTCATTTCTTGTCCATTAAGCGTAGACTTTCATGGTAAAATATCATTTCTTCCACACTGAACATAAAATTTCAACAAAAGAAACTGTGATTTCCCAAACCAGATATAACAAATTCACAAACATTTTCCACAGTGTAGGGTTATCACCCTTTGTGAACATCGGTACCCAATTTATTGAGAATATCATCTAAAATCTGAAATGATTGATTATAAAATTCAAATTGGGTAAAACAATACAATCGATAGTATATTGATTCTCAATAATTGAGGATGATCACAATGATGAACATGAAATCAATATACTCACTGAATATGATTTCCTCCTTCTTCTGTGAAAAATTTGGTCAATAGATATAACTATATAAACCAATGGGTTTCTCCAATGAAAGTGTAACCTGCAAATAAAATCTTTATCAGTACATTGTGAAAAAACTATATAAGACTTTTTAAGGAATTTGTCAACTACTGATTTCTCTCCGATTTGCCGGTATAGATTTCAGGTTAAGAAATCAAAACAGAACATCAAAATCTATTGTCTCACGTGATGAACTACTCTTATAAATAATTTATCATGACATTAAATGTACTTACCAGATGGACAACGAATCTCCCGTCAAAGCGTTATAAATTCAACATTCATAAAGACATCATGGATAGATCACGCGTCGTTGCATCCAGTTGCATCTGCCATGATACCGGTGTCGATCAGAATCGATACAAGTCGAGCGTGCGTCAACGTGCGTTGCGCAAACTCACTGCACCCCCTCCATAGTGCACCACGATAGGTTAGGAAAGTTCCGCATAAATGTTCGTAAACATGCCAATTCGTTGGTGATTTTGATGGAAGACAGGAAAATTCCTACTCAAGTATGGGAATATCGATTCCCTACATACAGTTCGGAATTTTCTCATGTTTTGATATGGGAAATTTCCGATTATTTTTTACAGTGTTCATAAACAAGAAAGTTTTACTGGTTTGATATTCATCTCTGTACATTCAAAACGACACAAAACCGTTGATGAGTTCAGATTGGAGAGAATGAGGTTGGTTAGGTTACAAATGAAAAAGAATCAGGTTGCCCTGGAAACATCCACAGTCACTATTCAATTGAAGCTTCAGGGCAGAAGTTTATATGATTGATAAGAATGAATTCAAATCCTCAGTGGATTAGAATCGGAGAATAACATTAAGAATCAGAGGATATTCGATCTGTGGAAGTGATTTTCACTGATAATGATACAGAAAATCACGGCGGAATGAATTATTCATTAGCATAAAATATTATCACACAATGTTGGCGTAGTGTTGTATTTATACACGATGGTAGCGGGTGGACGTGTGAAGTCTGAGTACTTAAACCCCTCTGTAATTTCGAGTAATCTTCTTATCCCATTTCTTAATCTGTATGATTTTGAAGCTGAAGAATCAAGCTTTCGATTTATCAAGGTTTCATCAATATCAAAAGGGGCGCAGTGACCGAAAAATGCAAAAATACTTTTGAAAATCGAATTTCTATGTGAAATATTCCTTCTGCATGAATGAAAGTATTTTCATCGTAAAATTCAGAAAAAATCCTAACAATATCAATAATGACATACACGGAAAAAAATTGCCAGATTTCTGCTACAATAAGTTTGTAGTGAATTGATCATGGTTAAATGTATTCTAATAATCTTGATTTCTACAGGAATTTGGAGTATTATTTACCTAAACGAAGATGATTGCTATTTATATATTGCAGTAATACACTTCCAATAGATGTTACATTTTGAATACCAAATGTTATTCAATCGAAAAGTTGCAATCATTATCCAAAAGATTGTTGTAGAGATCTTAGCATTTTATTAACGTCCACTATTGACTGCTGTTCTTTCTACCACAAAATTTGAGTTAATGTGTTCTGCTAAGAGTCTTGCGAGAGGTTAGGTTACAGATGAGTCTGTATACACAACGTTTCCTCGTATCATTACAATGCTTTTAATTAAATTAAATACAATTAAAATCGAAGACAAATCATCGGAGTTGAGTGAATTCAAGTGAAATGAAGCGAGTGAAGTGAGTTCAATAAAGTAAGGTATTAATGTGAGATGTTCTAAAACATTCCTCATTTTATGTAAATAATATTTAATATTGAATGTCATAGAAAC
Source organism: Gonatopus flavifemur (assembly GCA_018340375.1). Taxonomy (NCBI): domain Eukaryota; kingdom Metazoa; phylum Arthropoda; class Insecta; order Hymenoptera; family Dryinidae; genus Gonatopus; species Gonatopus flavifemur. The sequence goes on along the minus strand of JAFFJZ010000077.1, from coordinate 67,210 downwards.
TTATCAACGGAGAAATTTATTTGATCTCACTCAAATTTGAATCCATTGAACTGAATTTCAAATCAATTCGTATAAAGTTATGTGTTAAAAAGAAAACATTTACAAATATATTAATAATTCCGCTCGTGTGAAAAATGAACTTTTCCTACAAAATCATCAGATTAACCACTAGAACGATTTTTATATGCTAAAAGCGTTAATACATGTATTATCTTCTGTTACAGTGTATTAAATATATGTTTATAATAATATATCAGACATTAAAATGTTGTGAACGTAAGTGACAATAATTTACCATATAACCATATCACGTGTTAGCTCAAACTGTTAGTACCGGTCGTTTAGGTAGGTGATAGGTTAGGTAGGTAAGGTTCGGATCTCTGTGAGGAATTAAAATTTCTCGGATAGGAGAAGCTATCTCGAATACTCACCAGCGGTAAGTACGGTGAGAATCCGGGAAGAGATTTTTTTCATGTTTTTGAAAAATTTGTAGTAATTTCTACTCCAAATGTACGAGGGTGGATTGATAAGTTTCCGGCCTGACCAAGAGATGGCGCCACTAGGCCTACCTTGAGGTGGCGTTCTATAGTACCATCCTTAGATAGCTTGTAGCTATAGTTTCAGTCCGATCGCCATGTTAGTTTAGTTTTGAGAGCACGCTGACCAAGACGCCTCTGTGTTTTTCGTAAAAATGGAAAAGCTGGAAAATCGTGCTGTCATCAAATACTTTTATTTGAAGGGGTTAACGCCGAAGGAAACTAAAGAAGAGATGGACTCAACACTGGGGACATCCTCCCCATCATATTCAACCGTTGAGCAGTGGGTTTCCGAGTTTAAAAAGGGTCGTGTGAGCACCTCTGATGAGCCTCGCTCAGGACGCCCCATTGAGGTCACAACTCCAGATATGATCGAGAAAATCCATCAAATAGTGCTGAAAGATCGCAGATTAAAAGTTCGTGAGATAGCTGAGACCTGTAAGATGTCATATGAACGTGTACAAAATATTTTGCACCAACATTTGTATATGGAAAAGCTCTGTGCAAGATGGGTGCCGCGTTTGCTAACAGTCGACCAAAGATTGATTCGAAAGAACATTTCTACCGCCAATTTGGCGTTGTATAAGCGTAATCCAAGCGAATTCTTGCGTCGATTCGTAACCGTTGACGAAACTTGGGTCCACCACTACACTCCTGAAACCAAAGAACAGTCTAAACAGTGGATTGGACCAGGGGAACCAACTCCAAAGAAGGCAAAAACAATTTTTTCGGCGAACAAGGTTATGGCTACTGTTTTTTGGGATGCAAGAGGTATTATATACATTGATTACCTTGAAGAGGGTAAAACTATCACTGGTCAATACTACGCAGACTTATTGCAACGTTTGAGCCACGAAGTGAAAATTAAACGACCTCATCTGGCGAAGAAAAAAATCTTGTTTCATCACGATAACGCACCAGCGCACACGTCAATCGTTGCGATGGCTTAAATCAACGATCTGAAGTTTGAATTAATGCCGCACCCTCCCTACTCTCCAGACCTAGCCCCGAGTGACTATTATCTGTTTCCTAACCTCAAAAAATGGCTTGGCGGTAAGAGATTTGCGGACAATGAAGAAGTAATCGAAGCTGTAAATGGGTATTTTGAGGAGCTTGACGAATCAGTCTATAGAGATGGCATTACTAGACTAGAACACCTCAGCCTTGGAGGAGATTATGTTGAGAAATAAAAAAAAAAAAATTCTTAAAAACGTTGTTTTTCTTGGTCAGGCCGGAAACTTATCAATCCACCCTCGTATACCAAACACTGTGACAATATCTAGATACATTCAACTCAATTTTTGTGCTATGCTTGACTACAATTCGTTTCAAGTGTTACTGGTGATCTGGTTACAAATATATCGTTTTGCTTTATATTGTATGTGAAGCTTGTGTTATACGTTAATAAACTTTGTACCTGTCCCAAATTTTATTCCGATTTGTGGTAAAAATAATGACTATTGTGGTTAAATGAGCAGATTATTTTTTTCCGTGTATTTTCATTGAATGGTATTGATGAGTATGATGATTTTTCGAAAAAACGCAGATCAAAAAAATCTTGAAAATTTAAACCCCCGTACCACGAAAACCTGACTTCTTAGAAACCTGGTGTTAACACAATTTGAAGAGGGTCACTGGTGCAACAAATTCATGGAATTTCATCAACATTGATGAGATTGAAATTTTCAGGTGGGAACACTTGGCGAATTTTACCCCCTATGGAAAACAAGCGATAAATCACATTTTTAGATTTTCAGTTATCGACGTACGTTAAATGATCAATTTTTGGTCAATTCGATGGGCCACGAGATTGATCAATAATTGTCCATCTCTATGTCCGCATTAGCGACCAACAATTGGTCCGTTCATAATGATCAATTTTCGGTCAATCATTACTCACTTGATGGACATGCGCACAGAGGTCGTACATAAATCTCAAATCATTGATCAATTATTAACCAATTTCATTGAAATCAATCAAATTGGCCAATAATTGGGACCAATCCTTGGTTGGCTGGGCAGTGTATTTTGTGAAAATGGAAAAATCCGAATATCGTGCAGTGATGCAATTCTTTGTTTTGGGAGGTTTATTGGCAACATAAATTCATACTAAAATGAAGAAAGTGTTGAAGGAATCTGCTCCTTCATTTCCAACTGTACATCGATGGGTTTTAGAGTTTAAACGTGGTCGTACAAGCGTTGAAGATCAATCACGTAGTGCACGTCCAAAAAGTGGTGTAACATCCTCGTCTTTCTTCGCACTTTTTTTTGTCTCTCTCCTATCAGAATATAGATATATTCATACTCTTTACTCATATAACATTGTTATATAAATGTTATATCAAAATTACATAACATGGAATAACAATCTTATAATCAGGAAATTATATTTGAATCATGATTTCAATTGATTCTAATATATCTATGTAACAATCCAATTACATGCAAGTAACAATCTTTCATGTAAAGTTCTTCTATTAATTCATAAAACAATATATAAATAAAATTTTCGCGTTATGTAATTTTCATTCATTCATGATATATATTCTTTTTTCTCTCATAATTCATATTTTCTTCATATATATATATGTACATATAGATGTATATATATATATATATATATATATATATATATATATTATATGATTTTAATTTTCAATCAATATTCAATGAAAAATGCGAATATTTTAAGATATAACAGTATTCTTTTCCTACGCCTTTGAATTGTTTTTGAAAGTACGTCGGAATGTATACAAATTCTGTATACATTTGGGTGACAGATTCGGAGGAAACTCCTCTGCGCTACGGAAAAGCGTTTATAAAAAATTCGAGACCAGAACAATGCCTGTGCTGTTTCGATACCTCGCATGTGCCGTCAACCCATGCATTCCTAACTCTATGTATACTTTCAGAAATAATTTTTAGATATGCAATATTATTGGGCAATATTCATAACCAAATTCAGATTCTTAAGTATTAGTTATTATCAACTATATATTTTCTTTAACAATATGACTCGACCCCCAAACTTTAGATAAGAATTAATCTATGCAATAGAATTATAAAATCTAATATAAACTGTTCAGATTACATTCTCAATATTGACTAGAATTCCCAAAATGAAGCTATAGATAAATATAATACATTGAAAATGGTTTTTTTTCCAACTTGAGCAATATTTAAAACATATTCTTCACAAATTTAAACGAATTCTGAAAATATTCGAATGTATTGAATCATATTTTTGATGAATAGCATTCAATAGAATATCACCATTATATTTTTATATAATATTCATAACAAATATATAACTAGGATATAACAAGCTTCAAGAAACTATTCAAAAACATTTAAATTATAATTCAACAATTCCTATGTTGCTTCTCATTGGGAAAATCTATTTCAACTATGAAAAACCAACAAATATATTATATAAGATCACTATCATTGTAATTCTGAACAATTATTATAAGAGCATCTATCATTTTTGACTCGAGTCTACGAGGAAGAGCTATGCAAACATAAAGAAGCATTGATACGTAGGAAAACCTATATGAAAAAAACTGTCGAGCCATAGAAAGAATGAAAACATATTTCCTTCTTTCTTAAACAACGGACCCCACTTGGAGGGCAGCTCCCAGAACAGCATATAAGGAGCCACCTCGTGCCCTTTGAACACACACTCTCTCAATTTAGACACTCTCTCTCAATTTACAGACTCTCTCAATTTTTACTCACTCTCAAATTTTTCTCAAACTTATACATTCATTATTATAGTTCAATTCACAAAGTTCATATACGTTATAATCTCAAATTCATTGTATTTGATGAATTCATTTCAAATATACTCAAACAACATTCAATTGGAAAGTTTTATTCATCGAATCCACAAAGTGAGTTCAAAAGAATAAAATACACGCGATTTTATTTCTTACTAATCCTTCAAATTTCTATCCTTTTCCCTGATAACGAAACTCGCGGTCGTTATCAGAACATACCATACAATTTTCCTTGTTTTGAGACGAGATACTCGCGATCTAGTCTTAATCCCTTCAAATTTCTATCTTTTTCCCTGATAACGAAACTCGCGGTCGTTATCAGAACATACCATACAATTTTCCTTGTTTTAAGACGAGATACTCGCGATCTAGTCTTAATCCCTTCAAATTTCTATCTTTTTCCCTGATAACGAAACTCGCGGTCGTTCTCAGAACATACCATACAATTTTCCTTGTTTTAAGACGAGATACTTGCGATCTAGTCTTAATCCTCTCAAATTTCCATTCCTTTCACATATAACAAAACTCGCGGTCGTTATTAGAACATACCAATATACCTTCTCTATTTTAGATATGATACTCGTGATCAAATCTCAAAAATTCCTATGATACTCGTGTTCATTTGTAAAGAAATATACTCGCGATATTTCTTCACTGTGAACAATACTCGCGATTGTTAACAGTAAATGACATTACAAATTTTGGTTACGATACACGCGATCGTGATCTAAAAAAAATCAAATAATCGCCTTAGATCTCCCTTTTAATCGAACGCAAACATGATATGAATATCATAGCACTTTCCCTTTAAAATTTTTTCCCTTCTCGCGACTTTCTTTCAAAACGATAAATTGAATGGTCCCCGAGTATAATTGGAACAATTGTGAAATTTCTAATTGTTTTGGTGACTCGATCCCTAAAAGAAATAGCATCAGATCTCCAAAACTACAAAAAACCTATCTCACTCTCCGTTTCTCCCAGTTCATGAAAAAAAATCTATCTATTAGAGTCAGTGAAGTAATTCTCACGAATTTCAATTCTGACTCATGTCAGGGAAAGGTATTTTTCGTTCCGACGAAATCCCTGGACGTGACAGTGGACAAAATCAGACATCATTGAGCAAGTTTATGATATTGTTTGTAAAGATCCAAGTTTGACTAAGCGTGAAATTGCTGATACCATAGGCATCCCGGATGAACGAGTACTCCATATTTTACACGAAGAATTACATATAAAAAAGCTTTTTGGAAATTTAGTGCCGCATTAGTTGACAATTCAACAAAAACTGAATCGAAAACAAATTTCTCAGCGTAATTTGGAGCGTTTTAAGCAGAATAAGACCGATTTTTTGCGTCGTTTCGTGACTGCCCGTAGAGAACATGAAGCTCTGGCGAACGTTCAGATTAAATCACTATAGATCAGGTCGAAGCTCCGTGGGAGCTAAGAATAACGTTCAGATACGTTCGACAAAGATTGGGAAAACATTGAAATGTCCGTCTCAAGATAGGTTCGAAGGAGATTGATGGAGCATTCATCGAAGATTTGTCAAATATTCATTGAAGCTCAAATTATTTTCCTTATTTTTCGAGAAAAATGGACGGTAGAGGGAGCTGGTGGGTAAATCCGTCAATGAAGATTGAACAAAAAATAGGTTAGGACGAAAAAATCTTTTATAAACATTTCTGCAACGTATATCGGAGCTTGCTAGAAAGTCAATTAAACATCATATGAACGTTGGATGAATCATTGAAATTTAAGGGATGATAATTGGGATGGGTAGCATGAAAAAACCAGTTATACTAGTGAAAAAAATTGGGAGCGTATATTTGTAATATAATTTTATACACAAACACAAAAAAGGAAAATGAAATATTACAATCCAAAGTCCTTCACACAGAAAAATAAACTGATTTGTATTGAACGTTGGGAAGTTCATGTTTTCAATAAAAAAAGACCATTTCAAATGCATTCCTCATAAAGAACTGATAGAATAGAATTAATATAAATGCGGTGTTGTATCCATTTACAGCTCAATTATAACCACAAAAGACTTATATCCTTCCGTTTAATATTGAATGAAGTTCGAGATAAGAAAAGCTGTATTCTAAAGAACTCGAGTCTCAAAAAGTGGGTGAGGGAAGAAAGTCGAATTTTTTCTTTCTTCCGCAAGTATGCAGTTAATACAAATTTGAAGTTAATAATAATGTACTTCAAAATTGTATCAATTACGTATACTTTTTGAAAGATTTTTGCACAAAATTTGGCTTCCTCCTCTTACTCACCTCTCGATGCTCGAAGCCCGTACAAACAAAAAAAAACTTGATAATTTCCTCATGCGATCTTGTAATGATTGTGAGCCTGCTTATATTATGCTTTCTTGATATGAAAAATTGAGATGAATTGATATATCATGATTTTTGTAACATACTCTATCCAGCATTCATAGAATTAATATAAATCAATCCCTGCTGAAAATTCCAGGCAGAACCGGACAAAAAATTGTTGTCATGTTTCAAACGGTTATTGTCCCAGGATATTTGGTCGAAAACCGATGAAATTCTTACCCGGATTTATCCGGAATTGCCAGATTGGAATATCCTGTCTAGATCCAACAAAAGTTCTTCTGTCAGGTTTTGACAGGATGCTCCAATTTCAGTGATTCCGGACAAAATCGGATGAAAAGTTTGTCAGTTTTTGACCGGATTTCTTGACATCAAAACCGTTCAAAACCTGCCAACGATTTTCTGCTCAGTCCTGTGTGGCATTTTCCGCAGAGATTGCTGTCTCCAATTTTATCACAATCAGGGCAACAAAAAAGTATATACGTGATCTTTCTTCAACATCAAATAAAATTTAGATTAAATTAACTTGTTTCCAAAAAAAAAAAAATATCTAAATATTTTCCTTACTTAGTCTTAGCCTCCTTTTATATACTTCAAGTTTCGCAGTCTTGATTGGAATGTGGACACACAATTTGAATGAACAAAAATTTGCCCAAAAGAAACGTTCCTACAAAAATACTATCTCCCTTTACCTATTTTACTGTTTTTTTTAATTGTTTTTTCAGTTAGATTGAAGTAATAGCGTTTTAAAAACTCTTTGCACTACAGGATACCCTTGAAGAATGGGAGGAATGTAAATGTGGAATTCTCAATATTTTTTTCTTCATCAGTAGACCGAGAGAAAGATATATCAAAAATTCCTCACGGAATATGAAGATTCTGCTAACCTCTAGCTGGAATTTTCCTTTACATCTACGTTTATTACGGAAGAAATGTTCAAAAACTAGTGAGAATTCTTCGTCAAGAGTCTCTGTTTGTGCAAGTTTTTGCTTCATTCAAAGTCATTCCTCCTACATTTTTACCAAAAAAAATGATGATCGAAATAATATCGAAACATCGAATGCGCAATGAACATTTCGAAAAATATAATAAAAATAATCAATTTCAAAGTTGATAATGAAGATAAACGTGATCCTATCGATTGAAGTTGGCTTTATTCCGGCGTTGAAGTGTCGTGTATTCGAGTTGGAGCTTGAATGAACCACGCTCTCATGCACTTTTGAATCGCCGATTTGTCTGCAACGGGAACATATTCGACGATTGCAGCTGAAATATTGAGGACTCGATTAATATTTATACATAAAACATTTTACAATTATAATTCGAGACTTAACTTCCCTAGTAGAAATACTCTAGGCATTCACGAGTTTGTAACGCTTGCGCTAGCGAAAAATTAGCCAATTCGCCAAGTACTTACAAGGCAGTTGCCATACCAGTTAGTCATAGTTTTCCGGTAGCACAGGTGTAACGAACTCGTGAATGACTAGGGGCACCTCTGTTGGTAAAATGGGTGGATAAGTGCTGATAAATTTTGATGAATTCGTGGACAAAAACACATCAAAATCTGATAAAGAATTTGCAATCTATACGTCTATATGAAAGTTTTTCACAATAGCTTATAACGGAGACTTCTGAAGATATAGTAGAGACGTGTTTAATCGAAATTCCAGCAGCTTCACCCAGGCATTTTCTCAAATACAACCCGCACAGCACAACAGTTCAGGGAGAGTTCATAATAAATCCATTTTTAATTCTCACGGGTTCAAATGAATCCATTATGCATTCTTTCTGAATTGTTGTGCTGTGTCGGAATTTTCCAAAATCCGTTCATAAAACGTGTGTCACGTTCGAGGAAATTTTCACACGAAATTTTTCCAAAATGCTATACAATAATTTACGATACAATTATATTTCACCTTAAGTGAACGTGAACTTCATTTCGAAACAATTCGCCGACTTCACAGAATTATATTTCGTTTGGAGATTTCCTCGAACGTCGATTGTGTACCGACGAGCGACGAAGCAACTCGTAACCTTTCTCTCTTTCCCTCGTGTGTGTGCCTCGGCGTGACCACACAACGGGTGCCTCTTTCTACTTTGTCACTCTTTTTCCTTTCTTCACGCCATCTTCAACCTTTTTTTTCCCTCTTACGCTTATGACTTGCACGATGGCTGTCGCCGAACCTAGCTACAATAGCTATTCACATGTATGCGGGTGCATATATGTATTCATATATGCATTTGTATGCATGTGTATGCACGTAATCGCCAGAATTCCAAATTCTTATATTCCTTTCTTTTGGACACACGGTTGATTGCTCTCCGCGAAGCCACGTGCCGTGGCTTTCCATTGTCGGGGTCAGCAAAATGCAGGCCTCAGCAGCGATAAGCCACGTACGAAGGCCCATCGGCAGGGAAATTCGACACCGGATTTCCTAGAAATCTTGGTGGCACGTTGAAGTGCTGATTAGGCTGAGAATAATCAGCCTCCCACTTTTCACCATAGATTTCCTTCTTGGCTCACACCCGAGTCGATGGGTCCGGATGATTCTTCATACTACCACTCCCTTTCTCCGCTACGATTATATTAAGAAACTTCGTATCTTGAAAAAGGATCGTATCGATCCGAAACGTCGATCGGCTTACCGAAGGAAGTTAAATAAATTCGTTCGACAACAACTTGCTTGGATTAAAATTGGATCGAACCTTCACCTATTGAATCATTGAATTCCTGGGCCAAGCACGCTCCCAACCAATAATAAAAACTACCCACATCCGAGTCGATGGGTCCGGATGATTCTTCATACTACCACTCCCTTTCTCCGCTACGATTATATTAAGAAACTTCGTATCTTGAAAAAGGATCGTATCGATCCGAAACGTCGATCGGCTTACCGAAGGAAGTTAAATAAATTCGTTCGACAACAACTTGCTTGGATTAAAATTAGATCGAACCTTCACCTATGGAATCATTGAATTCCTGGGCCAAGCACGCTCCCAACCAATAATAAAAACTACCCACATCCGAGTCGATGGGTCCGGATGATTCTTCATACTACCACTCCCTTTCTCCGCTACGATTATATCAAGAAACTTCGTATCTTGAAAAAGGATCGTACCGATCCGAAACGTCGATCGGCTTACCGAAGGAAGTTAAATAAATTCGTTCGACAACAACTTGCTTGGATTAAAATTGGATCGAACCTTCACCTATTGAATCATTGAATTCCTGGGCCAAGCACGCTCCCAACCAATAATATAATTATTTATATGTATATGTGTTTTCTTATTCTATATGAAGTGTTCGACGAAAAGGCAGTTCGTCACAGTTGATATTGTGTTCTCAAGAAGACGTAAAATATACAAAATTTCAGAAAAATATCTTTTTCGGTTGAAAATTTCGATATAAACAATCAGCGCAAAATTTCTATGGTGGTTTCGTAGGAGTTTACTCTGATGGAATCACGTATCGGTTTCTTCATAATGTCATTCATGTACAAAGATCCGATGAAAAACTCATTTTCCTAAAAGTTTTAATCTTCAAGTGGGTGTTATTTGTGAAAGCATAACTGTCGATGTTTGGAAGTCGAATACTTCAATAATTTTTGAAACACATCATTGTCCTTCATAGAGAATTTGTCCGAAGCCTAAAACTAATCGAAAATGTAAGGAAATCGATCCCAAGTTGATGCGCGCAATTTCTACCTCTCTGAGTGTTGGAGGGGACATTTTTACTGAAAGGTCGGAGGGGACATTTTGGTTCTAAATCTTAAATAATTCCTGCGCGCAACGCAATATTGAAACAAATTTTGGTGTACTGCTTTGCCCCAACGTACTATTCAATTTGATCAAACATAGAAAGATGTGCTTTGAAAACTCTTGCAATGAAGTGATATAATGGAGGGGACATTTCTTTCACGAAATTATGGTTTTCGATTTTTCGAAGTTGAATACTCCAACAATTTTTGAAGCACATCGTTGTGCTTCACGGACCGTCTTTCCATAACCTGAAACTAATAGAAAATCCAAGGAAATTGATCCAAAGTAGATGCACGCGATTCTTACTTCTAAAAGTGTTGGAGGGGACATTTGTAATTTCAAAATCGGGACACAAATCCGCGGTTTTTTTTACAGATATTGGATTAATAGCACAGTGTCATACTCATGTCATTTGAGTAGCTTGAAGTGTAAAGTGTTCGGTTGATTTTTGTTGAAACGTTTCAGTAACGCGCAGAAATGTTGTGAGCAAGCGAAGTAGTCAATTTGTACCCAGGAACAAATCAAAACTCATGTTTTTCGTACTTTGTTCAATCACTATATAAGTTATATCCGTTCTCAAGAATTTCTGCAATCATCTTGAGTCATTTTTCCTGCATTAGGAAGTCTGAATTGATATTTTCACGCACACAAAATTGGATTTCATCCACAGAATTGGTTATGAATGGAGAGGGACAGAAAAATGACGCTTTCCGTGGAAATGCCCATATATGTATACAGCGAAGAAAATTTTCTCCGAGATCACCTATTTTTCAAAAGAAAATTTTTAAAAAATAGGACTTGTCCGATTGCAATAAAAAAAATGGTTTCGGGGGATGGGTTCGAAGAAGGTCCTCTATAAATTTCATCCAATTTGGTCCACTCGGTCCAGAGTTATCCCTGGTACAGACAGACAGACAGACAAATATACAGAAAACCCCACGGATTATCAATCAGTATTGCATGAAATGGAAGACTATCCAATTTCCAATTGGATTACTCAAATATTTTAAAAGATACGGTCAGAGCGTACGATAGCAGGTGCAATAGGCACTCCGTGCTGGTATACTACGTATACCGATGAGTGCCTAAAAATGAAGCCGTCAGAAGTTTTCGGCACAATGGGCATTCGGCTTATGGATGTTCGGTCGAAAAATTTCCGGTATAATGAGAATTCGGTACAATCAACGTTCGGTGTATTGGGGGGATACCATAAAACAGGTTAACCAGTTGTAGAAGTAAATAGATATTCGGTAGAGTATCATGATACAAAATGAGCAAAATACCGCATGGCCATAACCGAAATGTTCAAAATCCCAAATGTGCGTAATCTGAGATGAAAAATGAAAATTTTAATATAAATTGAATAATTGCCCACTTTCATCATTAAAATTATATATCAACACATCCCGCACAGCACATATGTATGTTCGTAAACAGGTCAAAAAGAGTTTTTAAAAAGTATTCTGAATGAACTATTGTGTCGAATTCTTTTCAACTTCTTCATGAACACATAGAATGCGTAAAGAATTATTAAAAAGTTCTGCACAGAATTCATAAAATGTTCAGAAAGGAATACGAATGAATATCATGAACGTATTAATGTTTGACATTTTCAATTCTTGCAGTATTCGTTTTTGCATTATCTCGAGTTTTTTATGAACTCATGTAGAAATGGATTGCGAATACAGTCTATCTTGTTTATTCATTGCACAACAGAATATCGATGGAATACTCAAGCATCAGGAGAAGCAGGTAGAATTTTGCACCGACTTTTTTGGTAGATTACTGGATAAATTCAAATTTAAAATAGATAATAATTCAGTGTACACTTGAGATTAGACTAAATATAATATTCGGTTCCCTTATAGTTTGTAATTATTAGAAAACAATCGATGAAGAATTTTTGACATTCGGGGTTATGCTATGCTTTTTTGAAATCCTTTTGTCCTTACCAGGAATTAATGAAAGACTGCAGTGTCGGACTGGCCTGCCCGGCTCTCCGGCGATCGCCGGGGGCCCATTCAGTTTTCAGTTTTCGTTTTTTGTAGGAATTAGGATGAAATCTTGATTTTTCCAAGAGTATGCTCCGTCTAGGGAGCCCGAAACGATTCCCAGCCGGGGGGCTTAATACAAGCCAGTTCGACACTGAAAGACTGTAGCTTACATTGAGAGTGCAATTCTCATCAGGGATTTCATTATTATGCATTCAAAATTCCCGCTGAACGCATAATTTATGAAGGAAGCAACGTTTGGATTGTTTCTTCTGATGTTTGAATACCCTTAATACCATCACTTAACACCTCTGAAGATTTTTGTGCACCATTATCTCATTGAGTAAGATTGAATGTGGGAAGTCAAATGCAAAGTTTGAAATATTCCCAAGGTGTAGCTGTTTTGTGACGAAATGGAAAAATGTACTATAGGGTCTTTTTCATGTGAGCTATTAAATTATTTCTACATAACACAGTCTCAGTTTTAATGCAGTTTTTTCTTCATAATTTGAATATAACTTAAATTCTATTTCATTTCATCAAGTTTTCAAAACTCATTATGAGTTATTTTTTGAACTCTTTTTGAACTTTTCGGCTGCTTAGGATAAGAATTCCGATCGTATTCTTGAAGCTCTGTTTATAGTATTAGAGAACTCTTCAAGAATTCTTCAATGACTTCCAAAAGTACTACATTCGACCCTGGTGGACCTGAGCGAGGGTAAAGCGCGGCAGAAGTGATGATCGCTTTGTGCGTTTTGACGAGGTTGAGTCGATGATGAAGTGAGGATAGGAAAATGAGGATTTCTACGCGTTGAGTTGACGTAGGATTGGAAAAAGATTCGGAAACTAGAGACTTTCATCTATCGATTGAGATATACAGGGTGTCCCATTATAATTTTTAAATGCAAATATCTCAAAAACATGCATCTTAAACCAAAAGTACTTCATACCGAAGTTGTTATACGAAGAGGGGGCCACAAAACTACGATATCAGTTTCATCATAGATGGCGTTATGATCGATTAAAATGGGGTCAACATCATTTTTTTGAACGGGAACCCCCACTTTTTATTGCATATCTCGATTCTACGCAAAAAATTGAGTAACTTTTGCTTGAAACGTTTTTCTAAATTTTTGAAGATGGCGCCACATTCGATGAAAAATGAAGTCTATGAAACAATATGCGGATATCTTGTGGAATGCATCCAAGAGCCGAAATATCTCATTCGAATGTTGTTGTTAAGAGAGGGGACGACACAATGGCGATATCAGTTCCATAGTAGATGGCGCTGTGGTCAGAAAAACTGAGGTGAACTTCAATTTTTTAAATGGGAACTCCTACTTCTTATCGCATATCATGATTCTACGCGAAAAAATTAGGAAGTTTTGTTTGAAACATTTTTCCTAAATCCTTGAAGATGGAAACGGTGGGAAATGAGGTTGATGAAATAGTTCTACTGCATTAGAAGAGTTACATTGAATTGAAATCATTTACAATGTTTTGGACATGACATTTGTTGTGTTTTCCCTGGTGAAAGGGAAGCGTGTAATTAAAAGTGTCAGGAACGTAGTTGGAAAGTATTTGGAACGTGGATTTAAGCGTATACCGAGCGTCAAGTGGAACATTAAGAGTGGTTCGAATGTATATTTGAAGAGTGCGAAGCGTATGGGAAGAAACCCCAAGTTCATAGAAACCGGGCTTTACGCACGGAAGCGTAATCCAAGAGTGGATAGGAAGCATATGAGAAGTATTAGGAAAGTAATCTGAAACATGCTTACGCTTCCGTTACTCTTCATGGCACGCTTCCCTTTCATCAGGGTTGTGTTCGATTTCTTCTATGAAATTATTATTGTTTTGATTTGTTTGTTGAGCGTTGCTTCCAGTAGCGTGGTGAGAACATTTCTATCCTCTTTTGATTCGCGTGAAAACAAGGATAAGAGGCGAGATTTTCCCGCCTCTTATCCTTTGTTTCGTGTCAGTTGAAGAAAGACAGACAAGCTCTCACCCCGCCACTGGTTGCTTCACACATAATGCAGTAGAACTCTTTCATCAACCTCATTTTCCACCGTTTCCATCTTCAAGAATTTAGGAAAAATGTTTCAAACAAAAATTCCTCATTTTTTCGCGTAGAATCATGATATGCGATAAAAAGTAGGAGTTTCCATTTGAAAAATTGAAGTTGACCTCAGTTTTACCGACCACAGCGCCATCTACTATGGAATTGATATCGCCATTGTGTCGTCCCCTCCCTTAACAACAACATTCGAATGAGATATTTCGGCTCTTGAATGCATTCCTCAAGATATCCGCATATTGTTTCATAGACTTTATTTTTCATCAAATGTGGCGCCATCTTCAAAAATTTAGAAAAACGTTTCAAGCAAAAGTTCCTCAGTTTTTTGCGTAGAATCAAGATATGCAATAAAAAGTGGGGGTTCCCGTTTAAAAAAATGATGTTGACCCCATTTTAATCGATCATAACGCCATCTATGATGAAACTGATATCGTAGTTTTGTAGCTCCCTCTTTGTATAACAACTTTGGTATGAAGTACTTTTGGTTTAAGATGCATGTTTTCGAGATATTTGCATTCAAAGATTATAACGGGACACCCTGTATATCAAGGAGGAATTTGTTGAATGAAGTACACGGAGGAAATCCTACACTAGTGGTTATTGTAGCTTGCACGACTGGCTGGTGTTATGCAAGAAATCATTTTAACACCACTGCTTACTGTGGTAACACGAATCAGTCGCGTCTCCGCAGTAAAGAGGTGTTTTTCTACACTATTCTCAACTGTGGAGACACGACTGATTCGTTTTACCACAGTAACCAGTACTGTTGGAATGATTTTTTCGCATGACACGAGCCAGTCGTGTGGACTATAGTAATCACTAGTGTAGGATTTTCTCCATGTAGTAACTGGATCGATTGAAAATGAATGATTTTTTTCAAAAAACTCGGTGCGATCGTACGCTGAACGTGGAACACAGGAGGCGGAGCTCGAGCGCAGAATGGAAAGAGAATGGAGGGAGAAGGAGCCACACCCACAGAAACTCTCGTTCGCGATACTTCGGCGAGGTTGGAGCATGTGTTGTATGAATTTTCATTTCCAGCTGATTTTTCGAACTGCATTCCGTTTTGCTGGTTTCGCTGGTGTCTCCAACACATGGAGGATGACACTTGACGATAGTGTTGCCGCGAGCCGAGCCGAGTCGAATTCTGAAAATTGGCTCGGCTCGGCTCGCAATTTTGAAATCACGGCTCGGCTCGATGAATTCAAAGCTCGGCTCGCTGCGAGCTAGCTCAAGGCGAGACGAGCTGGGAGCGTAATTCAAAGAAGTATCAACACGTCTTAAGGTGATACACGCAGAAAAGTGCCTCTTTGGAAGATAGCAGAGTTCACTATTTAACATAGCAATAAATGTTTTCAATATATTTCCAGTAGAATGAGCTTTGTAATTCAAGGTAAGAGACCCTATACCCGATCAGGGACTAGAACTCGATCATTTTCATCATTACATGAATTTACGAAGTAATTTAGCTGTGAGTTTCAAATAAAAAAGTTGATTTTCGATCCATGATTCACAAAAAATATTTGGATGGGGGCCAAATTAACGAAAAACCAAATCAACGAAAAGTTGGTTGAAAAGAGAGATACGTCACACTCTCTCTTTTCAAACACTGATTTCGTTGATTTGTCTTTTCGTTGATTTGACCCCCATCCAAATATTTCTGTGGGAGACTTTTTGCACAACTAAACCACAAAAACCTACAATATAAGGACTGATCGGGTATACGTTCACTGATCGGCTATCGGGTCTCTTACCCTACTAATTATGTGATGTGAACTATTACAAAGTGTAATGCCATGTAGTATCTTTGTGAATCACTATGAAAGTTGGGAATTTCTGTGATTTCCATTACTGAATTTGAATTTTATGTGCCTACAAATCAAAATGCGACGTGATATAATTTACTATGCCACATATCGGGGGGGCTGTGCTACGTATGTCAGTGAACTTTACTATTTTTTGAAGATCTCTTTTCTCCGTGTACTAGCGTCGGTCAATCGCATCATTTGTTAGAAAAAGACGCAATCATATGATAGAAAGAGAGGTTTTATATAGATGCTAGCATCTTCTTAAGGTGACCTTTTATCTCATTAGCGCACGAATAATGAAGTATAGTTATATTTCGGGATTATTCTCATTCGGGATATCAAATTTCAAGCCAATTGAGCGTCGGGCTGACACTCTTTCGGAATAATCACGGTTTACTTGAACGTGAACTTGAGACCGTGAGGCTGTGCCTTACGTTTTTCTCACTTAAACTCTAGCTACACAAGTTCACGTGAATGTGAACGTGAAGAACAGAAGGATGAGCACTACGGAAATTTGGCGCCGTGCGCAGGTATTTACCTTTACGTTCGTCTTTACGAAATTTGTGTAGCTAGACCTTTAGTACGTAATGTTCCGTTACTACGTTCATGTTTATGAAACTTCTGTAGACAAAACTTTGACTATATAATCATCGACTGCCAGTTCACCCCCACTTTTCCTATCTAAGCAATGTAAAAGGTTTGTCGCCAACATATTCGAGATCTTTGATATTTTTGCTCCACCCCATCAACTAAATCCGCGGGTAATTTGGAAAATTAAAATGCCTAATCGCGTAATATTCAACAATATTCAATAATTAACCATTCTTACGAAATGAAAAACATCAATGATTAAAGTTCCAATGTTTCAAACAAAACGTGGTATGAAAATTATGCATTATAATTAGGGGTGTGCGAACCTTAAATTTTTCAGTCGAACCGAACTCGAACCGAACTTCAAATATATGTTCGAAATCGAACCGAACCCGAACCAAACTTTAAAGAGTCGAACCGAACTCGAACCGAACTTTAAATATATGTTCGAAATCGAACCGAACCCGAACCAAACTTTGAAAAGTCGAACCGAACTCGAACCGAACTTCAAATATATGTTCGAAGTCGAACCGAACTCGAACTGAACTTTGAAAAGTCGAACCGAACTTCAAATATATTCCTCAAGTCAAACCGAAATTTCAAAAGCCGAAAGAAACTTGGAAATTTTGAACTTACTTCCAATTCTAAAACATCTCATGAAAAAATCAAAACTGAAAAAATACAAATGAATATGAATATGAATGAAAACTCAATTGTATACATTTATGAAAGTAGAATCCATCATCAATTTTCCAAAATGACTTTTCATATGCAGCCTGTTCCAGCCAGTATCAAAGCAGCCTACCCTAATGATGATACAAAAAGTATGTGAAGAATTCTAAGAATGTTTATAAAACGTTTGAATATTTTAGAAACCTTGAGAGAATATTCTACGCACATTGGAGTTATTTAGGTAATAATAGAAACCTCAATTATTATTTGTCATTGATTAGAATTTTTTCAAATTGCACAGCGTTCTTGCATTTCTATTTCTGATACATCAGTTCAACTCTTTAGCAGATGAGAAAAATTTATTCAGACAAAAATACTATATACTAAAGGAATATATTATTCATCAAAATACTGGTACTTATGAGATTGATTATTTATCACAATGAAATATTCAAATGAGAGAATAATAATCAAAGAATTTTAAATGTTACAAAAGATGCAAGGTTCATAAATTGTCATGTAAAAATGTCAGCTCTTGAACATGTTCTTTTGATAAGGTTTCTCTCCTTATACTAACAACGTTTCCTGCTCCAGAGAATAATCGTTCACTGGCAACTTCTGTTGCAGGAATTGCGAGATATTTCTGAGCAATTGGAGACAGTTTTTTGAATACGTTCCTGTGATCAGCCCACCATTTGTAAATGTTAACGTGTCTGTCTTCTCTATTCTCCTTTAAATAGTATCCGAGCTAAAAAATAATAACGATGAGTGTTAGTGAAAGAAGAAACATTTTATAACACAATCAGCAAAGAACCAGGTATGCATACAAGGTGATGCATAAGAAAAATTTGTTCTGATTCTACACGAATATTGAGAAGATGTTCACGACAGCTTTCTGCAGGGGAATTTTCAAATGTAGTCTCATAAGAGTTCATGAATTCATGTTAGATGAAATGAATTATCTGATTCACATAAAACCTCGATTAGGAATCCATATCAGAAAAGGTTTAATGAAAAACTTTCCAATCTTATATTTAAATTATAAAACCAGAGCAAAAAAAGAATCGAACAAAAAAAATATAGCAATGAATGTACTTCATGAAATACGAAATCTTTCAGAAACGTTTTGTGAGGTTTTTTAAACGTCGCATGTATGTTTTTAAAACATGAAAAAGTCCAAGTTTGTTCTATTAACGTTTTCACGAAACGTTATTGATACATGTTCAATTAGTTTTCCTAAATCATCGAATTGTTATATTTCTGTAAATATCTCCATTTGAAATATATAATAAATCAATTATATTGAAGTAAAATAATATTGTGTGCAACAAATGACATGTATAAGCTTATGAAGTGCTAGATTCAGTGGAAAATAGTTCGACTCTAAAGTACATTCTAATATCGTCGCTTTACTCTTCTCAATACATGTATTCTCATTGTTTTTCATGTTTCCCAAAGAGAATTATTTAACTGTTTACAAAACAATGTGGTTTTACTATTGTGTGGATAATTAATCATGTATCAAACTTTGAAAAGCAATGATTTGTAGGCTAGCGTAGGTTAGTTACGAAATGACGAGTCTTCATGAATCATATGTATGTTTTGGCAATGTACGTTTTAGAAATGTTTCGAAAACGTAGTTGTTGCAATGAAAGGTCGCGAAACAGAAGAAACGTTTTTCAAATATTTCGAGAGCTTACGGTGCTGTCTGGGATATTGGTCTCTAGAAAGCGGAAAGACTTGAGAGCTACACTAGCACTATCTCTGGTAGGTACCGTGTACTATATTACATAGAAAACAATATATATACATACTGTTTTGGGATAGTACCTATGTAACTTTCATAGAGGCGCTAGTTGAAAACACGGGAGATGAACGAAGATGAAGATGGATTCCAATTCAAACTGACAAATGAACAACTCGACCCAAATTTTTTTAATGAATGCAGTTCGAAATTCGAACCGAACCGAACTTTTTCCGCTATTTGAGTTCGAAACTCGAACCGAACCGAACTTTTTTTACTGATTGAGTTCGTAATTCGAACCGAACCGAACTTCTTCTGCTATCTGAGTTCGAAACTCGAACCGAACCGAACTTTTTTTCTTGATCGGTAGGAGTTCGGTTCGGTTCGAGATTCGAACGGTTTGCACACCCCTAATTATAATATAATAATTGCAAGCAAGATAATGTATGGAATTTATTGATGTTAATACTGAATAAAAATTTTATAAACCAAGGTATTCAATCAAATCATCTATACAGTGATAGAATAAATTTAATCAGATTTCTAATTCGATGACAGTGCGATGTTCATTCAACAATGTAATAACCTACGTAGGAGAGATTAGAGGGTTCAAAGAATGCATCGAAGAAGCCTCCCAACATATCCAAGTTTTACATGCAATATTTAGGAGAAGTGTGATTAAAACATCTTTATTTATTGTAGATAATGAAATATTCATTATGTTGGATAAAGGTATTTGAAAGGATTTGATCAAGTATCATAAAATTATTCCAAATGTAATGAGATGTAACCTCCGAATGTTTATTATTTCAAGAAATGCGTGATTTAATGAAAAACATATTGAATACTGAAAATTTGGAGAGCATTTGAAAACTTTGATGAGGGCGTATGAATGAAACTGAGATCATTTGTTGGGAAGAGTTCTGAACTAAATATTCATCGGTGATTCATGAGAAACATGGATGTAAGATTGACTTTCTTAATCTCCAAAACATATTACAAGAAATCAGCCACAAGATTCACAACATATGAAGTTGAATTCTTCATACATTTGAATAAATAATTTAAACCTGAACGACATGTCATTATAGTTGCACATTGTTTTAAAGTTGAATATTACAATTGAATTATCTATATTCCTAACAGAAATATCCAAAAATTATATGTTGCTGAAATTTGAATTTGGATTGTTCACTGAACCAAATTTGTAATCCAATAACGAAATACTCAACTGTGAAAGACCCAAATCTGACGATACATTTTTTGATCGATGTTTTCAATTGCAAGATAATATTTACGTTATAAGCATGCACTTTATCATCAAACGCCTTGAGATAGGATGACGCGCCAAAAATTCGCATGTTCGTTCTCAGTGAATGGCGGTGCTGCGAGCACAAATCATGTTGCGATCACGTCCGAAGTTAGCGACTAGCAGTCAGTGATGCAAGCATTTGGTCGACCGAGTCGATTTTCCCCCTCCATCACGCTGTATACAATCAAATTTCTTTTGTCGGAGGTTTGATTGTGTGTGTGACATTTCTATACAGACAGATGTGATGGAGAGGGAAAATCGACTCGGTCGACCAAATGCTGGCATCACTGCTAGCAGTCCATGATTATATTATAGTCAAAGAGACAAACCATAAGCATGAACGGAAACGTGACCGGTTGCGCAGATTTTCAAATTGAGTTTGTGCGCAATCGGTTACGTCTATGTTCATGTTGGAAGAATTTGTGAAGACAGATCATAGTCGATGATCATTCAAGTGCGAATAGGACCAAACGGGCATTACCCTGGAATGAAACTACGAGCTGTTTTTGCAATTGAATTGATATCTTGTAGAATAATTAATCAAATCCGTGTCATCATTGAATAAAACTACATTGTACTTAAATAATAAGAAAATTGCGATTAAATTACATACACTGAGCGTTAGTAAACAAATCTATTTATCATAACCTATAATGTAAGTATTGTTTTCATATTTTTACGCATAATGAATTACAATACAGTCAATTGACACTATTATTTTTAAGTATTTCATCATGAATGAAGATCTTTTTTTTTCAAGTATTATTCAAATGCTCTACAAAAAATATTTTTCATCATAAATTTCTCATCATCAATCAAAAGAGTTGCTGGGGAATTGTGAATGTATTTGGTTTCGAAGATTATGTTCCCAATATGCTTGATATACGAACCGAACTTTCTGTTGTAGTATACTTGAATATCCTGTTTTGTAATAGAAAGTGTTGTATTTTGCTGAAGCAGGTTAATTATATTATAATCTTCGAATGTGGGTATTTGCAGAAAAAAGTTACCTGTAAAATTATTACACGTATAAATACTTCAGAGTAAACTGGTATAAATCCACATTGTGAGGTTGTATATTATATTGTATGAACAAAATCATTATATTTTCTATCAATCAATCAATAACAGAATTTTCTCACTCTTTATTAGCATGCATCATAATTTTTACGATAAATTATGTCACATAATCTTATCATGTCCTCACTTTGCCCTCACTTTGTCTTTGCTCACCCAAAAAGTCCAGTAGTGTTTTAGATAACTTGCACACGTGCATATCGTTCATTCGGTGCATGAACAACGTGCGAAACACCATTTGTTCTCTATGTATAAAGCATCACAACAAATTTACATTCAGCTACATCTTTGATTCACTAGATTCTGTAATTCATGATTCAAAATCTTTTTCTTCGCAAGTATTTTCAGTTCGGCCAGTGATGCCAGCGTTTGGTCGACCGAGCCGATTTTCCCTCTCCATCACATCTGTCTGTATAGAAATGTCACACACACAATCAAACCTCCGACAAAAGAAATTCGATGGTATACAGCGTGATGGAGGGGGAAAATCGACTCAATTGGCCAAATGCTGGCATCACTGAGTTCGGCATGTATTGTATATCCAGTGCTCTTCTCTTCTGGATTTTGTTAGAAAGTTTTTTATTGTACATTTAATTTGACATTGGTAAAGCATTTGTGAATTTATATTAATTTCATGTAGCATTCAACAAATGCATATTCACAAGGAATTAGAAACAAAGTGGACCACATGAAATAATTTGTCGAATCGAAAATTATATACTCTCTGAATTCCTTGGAGCGAAAATCCACTCCTAAAGAGTGAAAATACTGCCAGTCCGAGAAGAGTGAGAATTCCACTCTATAAGAGTGAATATTCACTCCTTAAGAGTGGATTTTCACTCTATCGGAGTGAAAATGTCACTCTCATAAAAGGGTGGAATGTCACTCTTCTAAGCGAGTCAAAATTCCACTCCAATAGAGTGATAATTTACTCTTAAGGAGTGAGAATGCTCTGAAAATACAATCCCAATTAACATTTTTATGTCAGTCTTCCGGAACGCTTTAAAAGATATCTCAGAGATCTAAAAGATGTCTCATGCGACAAATTTAGATATGTTTGAGACGTCTTCCTTCAAGATGTCTTTTAGATATATGAAAGATGTCTTCTCCAAGATGTCTTAAACATATCTAAATTTGTTGCATAAGACATCCTTTAGATCTCTTTAAGATATATATTTCAGATAGTTTCGGAAGACTTCCATAAAAATGTTTACTGAGTGATGTTAATTTTCAAGCATTTGTTGAAGAATTCCATAACATAGTATTTATATTCAACAGAACATAGTAATTATATTCAACAGGAAACACTCGACTTCATATAGTGCTCCGGTAGTCAACAGTTCAGTGTATTATATAAGAAGCTCATAATGAGAGCAGCTCGTCGGGCTTTCAACATGAGTTCGGCTCGATTCGGCTTAGCTCGACTCGATTCAGGAACCTCAACTCGTCGAGCTTTCGATGTGAGCTCGGCTCGGCTCGAAACTCGATTTGGCTCGGCTCGAGGAAAACCTTCGTGAGCTCGACGCGATAATACGAACCGAGCCGAGCCGTCCTTCAGCGGCAACACTACTTGACGACTGAATTGTTTATTCACCCAAGTTAGATTACTGGAAGCTCCTGATATGCATGATAAGCAACTATCATCACCGGGTGATGGTAGAGCGATGATACAGCGCGGATCGAAGAACTATTGATTTTCAGCTGATTATTTGACCATCGTCTCGTTTCCCTATTGTTCACCCGCCTACGCACGGTGAAAATCAACACACTGAGAGAAATGGATTGGTGAAATACAGCATTGATTTTCATATTATTCAGTAGAATTATCGATTGCTGAAATATTATTAATAGATCTTATAAGTTCATCCAAATTTACCCAACTTATGCAAAACCTTAATAAAAAGTTCAATAAATATTATCATACGTTCAGTTTTGTAATCATTACATATTCAAAAAGGATGTACAACGATATTTCTTATAAACTACAGTGAACACTTCATCAATTGATAGTCTTATGATGTGAGAAATAATAGTGTCACATAACTACGAATAATAACTCCATCAAAAAGTAAAATATTTGAATACCTTGTAGCTTTCATTCCTACTTGTGAAATTATTTTTCCCAAATTACTGAGCGATGTTCAATATAAACATTATATATTCATGTAGCTTTGTTGTGCGTACCTCTATCGTATATAAATATATATTATCTACGACGCGTATTTTGGAAACATTAGTGAACTTTCAAGAATATTCTTGTTTTCATATTTTCCAGTGATTGGTTCGTAACCTTTTGAGTACAGATTACTGTCTAGTTCACTAAAATCTGCGCTCATTTCCACTACCACTTAGTCTAGATCAACGCTTGTGCGTGCAGTGCGTGCTTCTAATTCATTTCTCATCGACTTGTATTGAACTTTAAGAATATTTCCCTCTCATTCTCAGATCTTCATTTTAAACTGGCAGCATATTCTTAATGTTTCAGTGCAGTATATAAATTTTTGGCATATTTTAGATGCAATCTATGTCAAAAGTAGAGGGTAGTCTTGATTTTAAAATTTGATTTTCTCGTTGAAATTTATTTTGCTTATACCTTGAAGACAAAGCCTCCCACAGTATTTCGCCAAAGGAAGATTTGCTTAATTTTGCTTTGACAATCACGTACCGAAAGAATAGAGTTGGTCCAACATCTTATTGAAACTTGAGCCAATTGTTTCATTACATATTATGCAATATTAGGTTTATTTAAAACCCATACAACACAAAAATTCCACCTGTATTCATATAGCATTCTTTATGAATTCTAAGAATCCAAAGAGTATTGAATATGAATTCTCTCTGAACTGTATTGCTGTCTAGGGGTTTTTGGAACATGATTTGAAATACTAAAAAAATGCTGTACGGAGAGATATTTTGAACAAACTCACGCATTTTTGTGTACATTATTCACGAAAAATTGATTTGAGTCCTAGCGCTTGTGTCACATTAATGCAATTATTATTATTTGTATTAGGAAATCGATCTTTTGAAATTGATATTCAATTACTGAATCCATTGGAATTTCACTTTTCTTACTGCATGATATTGGTTGATCAAATACACCGCAAAAATCAACAAGTAAACCATTATATTTCAATAAATAAGGATCGAATTATTTGCCAGGCATAATGGTGAAATTTCATTCAACTGCTTAGTGAGGATTCGTTCAACCGAATTTACATACTTCTCTATATTGTAAAGTGATGGACAATATTTTATTGCTTAACTTATACTCCAATGTATATAAAATAATCCTTTTTTCTCTTAATATCGCGTGGTATATTAGATATGGGATGATTATAATTGAGAAGAAGGAACGTTTATCTAAAATCCCCATGTGTCACTCAATTATCATACTTTTCAATAACTATAACTGGAATTTTGGTAATGTTTATATAATCTCTTCTCTCAGTGCAAATACTTATTTATTCGATTAAGATTGATTGTTCATAACTTTTGGAATTAATAATCAACGCCTATCGCCTGGTGAAGGTAGAGCGATGATACAACGAGGATCAAAGAACTATTGATCTTCATCGTATTCTTCGACCTTCGTCTCGTTTCCCTGTTGTTCACTCACCTGCGGACGGTGAGAATTGACAAATATTGAATCATTCAATCGAGATTGATTGCTCCGAACCTTTGAAATGGATGATCACCGGGTGATGATAGGCGTTGATTGTCAATTCCAGGAGTTTTCAGCAATCCGTCTTGATTGAATGAATAAATATTCGTTGATTTTCACCGTATAAAGGCGAGTGAAAAATGGAGAAACGAGACGAAAGTCAAAGAATGAGCTGAAAATCAATAGTCCTTTGATGCTCGCTGTATCATTGCTCCATCCTCTGAAAGAGATGTTAGGCGTTGATTATTCATTTCGGAATTTTTCAGCAATCAATTTCAGGTGAGTGCATGACCATTCGGCAATTATCTCCCTCGGAGTGTGTAAGAACATCATAAAGACGGGATAGTGATGGAAAATTCAGCTGAAAATCAATAATTCCATGATCCACGCTGTGTCATCGCTCTACTCTCATCAGGTGATGATAGGCGTTGATCATAATTTTCAAACGTCTTGAGCAATCAATCTGATTGGATAGATGAATATTCGGTAATTTTAACCGTGCGAAGGCGAGGAAACAATAGGGAAACGAGACGGATGTCGAAAAATCAGCTGAAAATCAATAGTTCTTTGGCCCTCGCTGTATCATCGCTCTAGCCTCACCAGGTAATGATAGGCGTTGTTTATTGATTTGAAAAGTTGTGAGCGATCAATCCCGATTGAATGGATAAATATTTGTGAATTTGAACCGTCTAAAAATGAGTGAACAATAGGTGAACGGGACGAAGGTCGAAAACTCAGCTGAAAATCAATAGTTGTCTGATCCTTGCTGTATCATCGCTCCACCTTTACCAGGTGATGGCATTGAATATCAATTTCAGAAGTTTGAGCGATCAGTCGTGATTGAGTGGATAAATATTTGTTATTTTCCCCGTCCGATGGCGAGTGAGCAACAAGCGAACGAGACGAAGGTTGAAAAATGAGATGAGAATCAATACTTCCATGATACACGCTGTATCTTCGCTTTAGCCTCCTCACCCTAACAGCACCAAGGTCCCTGGACGTTTTGAAAACGTTCTGAGAATGTTATAAAAACGTCCCAACGTTCTTGGAACGTTTTAAAACCTCTCAGTGCTGTTAGGGCAGGTGATGATAGGGGTTGAGTATGAATTTCAGAAATTTTCAGCAATCCACCTTGGATCAGGGAGCGAATCTTTGTTAATGTTCACCGTCCGAAGTTGAGTGAACAATAAAGAAACGGAATGGAGGTCAAAAAATGACATGGAAATCAATAATTCCATGATCCACGCTGTATCATCGCTCTACCTTTACTAGGTAATGATTGACATTGGTCCTGAATCTCAGAAGTTTTTAGCACCCCATCTTGGATGAAGAAATGAATATTTGTTGATTTTCACCATCCGAAGGTGACTGAACAACAGTGAAACGAGACGAAGGTTGAAGAATGACCTACAAATCAATAGTCGTCTGATCCTCGCTGTATCATCGCTCTAGCCTCAACAGGTGAGGATAGGCGTTGATTGTTAATTTCAAAAGTTTTCAGCAATCCATCTTGGATGCAGGAATGAATATTTGTCAATCTTCACCAGTGTTCGGAACTCCTAGGATCGTACACGATGTTTATTGGCCAATTCTTATAGAGCAACCAATCACCTCCAACATTCTATGAGAAGCGATCAATCAGAATCGTGTACGATCCTAGGAGTTCCGAACACTGATCTTCACCGTCCGAAGGTGTGTGAGCAACAGTGAAACGAGACGAAGGTCGGAGAATGAGCTGAAAATCAATAGTTCCTAGATCTTCGTTGTCCCGACTGGAAATTCAGTCACATTTGATCGGGTTAACCCGGCCTCTGATTAGGACCCGGCCAGGTCCTGATCGGGTCCTAATCCAACCTCGGGTTAACCCGATTGAATTTCTAGTCGGGGTCCCTAACAGCACAATGTGTCTCTGGGACGTTTTCTGAACGTTCAGAAAACCTCTCCTACGTTCTATGAACTTTCCATAAACGTTCCAGTGGCACGTTGTGCTGTCCGGGGTATCATCGCTCTACCCTCACCGGGTGAAAATAGACGTTGATCATTCAATTCAAAATATTTCAGCAATCCATTCCGATAAGATAGATTAATATTCCTCCATTATCACCCTCCGAGTGTGTAAGAATATCAGTGAAACGAGTTTCAAATCGAAAATTTATCTGAAAATCAGAGGTTCCATCATCCACGCTCTATCATCGCTCCAGCCTCGCCAGGTGACGCACAGTGGGGCCAAATGCCAAAAAGCTGGACAAAATTATAAGGGGCTCTCAAATTCGCTTGCGACTTCGTACTCGTGAAGTTTATGGGGTCACTGATTACGAATCCGTTGTCAGAATTTCAAAATTCAAAATGGCGGATCCAATATGGCGGACGAAAATTTTAAAAATCATCGGATTCTCCTCAAATTGGATACCCAGGGATTTTTGGGGTCGCTGATTACAAATCCGTTGTCTGCATTTCGAAATTCAAAATGGCAGATCCAATATGGTGGAATAAAATCGAGAAGATCATCGGATTTTCTCCAAACTCGGCATCCAGGAGTTTTTGGGGTCACCAATTACGAATCCGTTGTCAAAATTTTGAAATTCAGAATGGCGGATCCAATATGGTGGACAAAAATTAAGAAAATCATCGCATTTTCTTCAAACTCGGTACTCAGGGGTTTCTGTGGTCGCTGATTACGAATCCACGGTCTGAAATTCAAAATTCAAAATAACGGACCCAATATAGCGGACGAAAATTGTAAAAATCATCGGATTCCCTTCAAACTCGGTACCCAGGGGTTTTCGGGATCGCTGATCACGAATCCGTTGTCAGAATTCCGAAATTCAGGATGGCGGATGCCAAAAATCAAAACTTCATTCATAACGTAATATTAAACAAGAACTGAACGGCCCATTTTGTTGTTCCTATTATGATCATTATTATTATTATTTCCAACATTGAATCATTATTGATATAATTATCGAATGATATCAACACACCAAATGTGTTAAATCGAAAGATATATACATTCACAATATATACAATAATATAAAAAACTGAAATCGTAATGGTTTTTACTTTTGCCACACTTTTTTTACTCAGATCAGTCTTCTTCTCCACTCTCAGAGGAAGATAATGGGAAAGTTACGTTGTCTTTATCAAGTATATCCGGAGTTTTGATCAGGCTTAACACGTCTCTAGGGAGAAACTTTAGTTTTTTCTTGGGCAACTGTCTTCTACTCGATAACATTGGATCGGAACTCAAAAGGAACCATTTAAAAATGTCTTAATTCGTTTTTTCTCTACTGCATTTCCTGGAGTGATGCTCTCGGTACCTTTGGAAATGAATGTTGTTAGGATATTTGAATATAATTATGTACTCATCGACACCGTTGAAGCTTTTGATCTCAACATGACAAGCGAAATCAAGGAAAAACAAAAAGCAGCTGCACTTTGGGGTCATCAGTATAAAGTTTTGAATGAATCCTCTAATTCATAAGTTTACTTGATTCTCAAAATTGTTTTCTAGTCTATGAATTTATGTTTCCAGAGGATGAACAATGTGGCTTATTAATAAAAAAAAGTATATGAATATCCATAATTCCCCGAATTCCTTACCAGAACAGAACAATCTTCGCGAACATATATTCTCGTGGTTACCATGAATATATAGTTTGCCTAGTAGTCAAAAACGTATTGTGCAATGTATCAAACTGATTGCAGTACTTGAAAAGTCAAATTTTTCCCTTCAAAGTGTCGAGTCCACTGTGACAAATATAGACTATTATTAAGTGATATACATCATTTTCACCTTTTAAAATCTTTGTTACGAGCCTCTTGTGCTTCCTCAGTCAATTGGCCTATAGGTAGAAAAGCAGATGCAATGATTCCAGGTCCGTGGATCAAAAACTTGTGCATCGTAGGTGACATTGGGTACCACGGATATTTTGTCGCGTAGTAGCGTGCCGTGTCTAAAGCGTAACTCCGAAACTTTTCAACGTCTATTTCATGGCCACTTGAAACGGTAGCTAATACTACATGAAGTCGTTGTATTAGGTTGACATCCACCCCTGTGATTTCGGCAGAAACTTCGGGTTGTGCGAAAAATCGCCTAGCGGTATTCCCATCATTTGAGTTCCCAAACCCTGGCTTAGGAACATTGACAATGAGGCCACATTTTTCTTTAAAACTTTTCTGTACAACCTTTTTTCGTTCTTCCACCAAAGCTTTATCTTGTTTTCGTGCTTGCCACTCCTGAATAGGTAGCTTATAAGACAAATGCAAGAGGCCCTCAAAAAATCGTATCCAGCCGTGTAGACAAGACGAACCAAACTGGAGGTTTTCGGTTTTGACCGGCCTGGATACTATATCATTAATTTTGTTGAATTCCTTAGATGTGGCACCACATACATAGCACTTCTGGGTATAGGTTGTCTCAGTTATGGCATTGCATACCTTCCCGTCCACCATAGAAAAAATCATCTCATGTTTCACTGAAACATGTTTTTCATCAGTTCTGAAAGAAGTAGCCCTCAGATTTTCTATTTCATTATCAACCCGTAGCTTCTCTGCAACCGAAACTTCAGTTGATTCTTTCACAAACTCTATTTTGATTGGCCTACAAAATCTGGTTGATGATGGCCTTGGATTCTGCCGAATTATTTTTGAATTGCAGTGTAGGCGGAGAGGCACAAGTGAAGTAATGAACACAGCGGAATCACTAGCTTCCGAACTTTGATATGCTTGTTTGTATGAGGAGTGGCCAGAGCTCCCATCAAACCCCCATTTGGAAATAAGTACCAGGTTTTGTAACTCTTCATCAGATAAAGTTGACAAAACCGAATTCTGTAGCTTTAAAATACGTGTAGCTGTGTGATCAAGAAGTGCTTGTAGTTGCACAACGGCGCAGGTTTCTGTTATTTGAATAAATTCCTTGTCAGGGAAACACATGCATTTGGCCAGTTGAATTTTTTTATAAGGTGGAAATTTCTGCGGATCAGCTTCACGCAATAAGCAGTACTGATGTTTTGAGAGCTCGGCATCTACTAGGAGAGCTAGAGCATCTTCATCATTCAACATCTTTGGCTCATTTCGCTTGAAAGTTTGATAACCTTTCATATACATTTTGGCAAGCTCAGGATCAGAAGATGTAACATCCTTTACAATTTTTGCGGCTTCGATCTG
Source organism: Gonatopus flavifemur (assembly GCA_018340375.1). Lineage (NCBI taxonomy): Eukaryota > Metazoa > Arthropoda > Insecta > Hymenoptera > Dryinidae > Gonatopus > Gonatopus flavifemur. The sequence goes on along the minus strand of JAFFJZ010000077.1, from coordinate 36,695 downwards.
TTCAGACGCTCTCAAACACATTTGTGTGGCGTAAGACAGCTCTGAGATAGGAGTATTTACTCTGATATTCTCCGTTTTCCTACGTTTCGTTCTTTCTGAACATTCGTTGAATTCAACAAGAGGTCTTCCCACTTGCGTGTGAACAGTTACAGAATGGGGATTCCTGAAAGTACAAAACACTACCTCTTGTTTTAACCATTCTTCATTATTTTTAAGAAATCGTTCTTCGGTCCTTTGAGAAGATTCCCATCTCTTTTTGAATACACATTTAAGAGTGGATAAAAGGTTAGAGATCTCTGTAGTTTTGTTATCCGGACAACACGTTATCTCGATGATTTTTCCTTGAAGGAAAGTTAACTTTTCATCCAGCGTAGAGAGAGGACTGCTCCTTAAAATATTGTACATCTCTCTCCGAGTCATAGACATTGAATCATCTTTGAAATCTACAAACGTCGTAGAATTCGATAAAATTCGCTACAGAAACCCCATGTGTTTCTAAAAATTTTCCTAATTTTCTTGGGTTGGATTCAACCCTCTTAAGCTAATTTTTTTTGCAGTCAACTGTTCAAATTAAACTACTAAGAAAATATAGGTTGTTGAAACACTCACCTATGGCAGCGGAATCCATCTCATTTGGAATTATATGTTAACATTGAATGATTTTGAAAAACGAAAAATATTCACCAAGCTCCAAACTTGCACGCGGAAAAAAGTTTACGGTAACGATTACTAGCAAGAGTAAGAATTCGGTGACAGCTATTGCACAATTGTGATAAGCACCATTTGGAATCAGACCGATTACAACCAACTATTTACGTTGCCATGGAAACGATAGGTTAACATAAGAACGATCACCAAATCGCGAGTCATGATTCAGTTCACGAAAAGAAAAGAGATATCAATACTTGAATGACATCTATAAACATTTATGAAAATGACGGTTACTTTAGGGAAAAAGAGCATCGCTGAAGAATGTTAGCAGTGAAGTTACCAAAAATTCGTAGTAATAATACTGAATGTTGGTAGTTTTATTGTCATTTCCCATAGTGAATTCATCAACTCATAGTAAATTCACTACGAATATTCTCCAGCAATACTGTTTTTCTCTCAATGGTCCATCATCTTCCTAAATATCAATGATTTCTGGCTTTTGTGTACCCTAAGCCCGCGATGAGAAGAAAAACGAATGGTAATCAATCTCATACAGTTTTCCTCGTGCAGCAAATGTACACTGGAAATGAAACACATACTAACGTTGAGATAAAATTCAAAGCGAATCTACTGAATTCTGAGTTTTGTGTCCACCATATTAGATACGCTATCTTTGATTCTTGGAATTTGACAACTGATTCGTAATCAATGACCCCACAAAACCCTGGATACCGAGTTTGAAGGAAATCTGATGATTTTTTCAATTTTTTTCTGCCAAACTGGATCCGCCATTCTGAATTCCGGAATTCAGACACCGGATTCGGAATCAGCGACCTTAAAAACCTCAGGGTACCGAGTTTGAAGGCAATCCGATGATTTTTTCAATTCTCATCCGCCATATTGGATCCGCCATTTTGAATTTTGAAATTCAAACAACGGATTCGTAATCAGCGACCTCAGAAACCCCTGGGTAACGAATTTGAAGGAAATCCGATGATTTCTTTCAATTTTCGTCCGCCATATTGGGTCCGCCATTTTGAATTCCGAAATGAAGACAACGGATTCATAATCAGCGACCCCACAAACTTCTGCATATCAAGTTTCAGACGGATCTAAGGACTCCTCATCACTCCGTCTAATTTTTTGTGATTTCCTGCACAAAAACATGGCGGAATTGCTTAGGGGCAGACATGGGCAGCCGTTTTTTTTTCTGATGTTTAGGTAAGAGTCCCATCTACCACCTCCAATAAGTTAAACGACGTAATTTTGCGTAATTCTCTACTATTCCTTCAAAAACCAAACACATTTTCTCATTTATAGATATAGAAATTACATCCAATCATTGCTCTGTCAGTATTTTCCACTCATCAAATTGATATTCTCTTAATTTTTAGTGGATTCTACATAGTTTCAGTAATAGACTCCAATTTGAAAAAGTTAAATCGGTTCATTTTTCGAGACACAGCGTCTGTTTGAACATGCTCGTTATTTTACTGTCTTTCAATCACGCGGATTATACTTCAAGGAGGGCATTTTGCAACTGGTACACAGGGGCAGGGGGAGGGGATCAGATCTTGTTATATCAGAATTCCAATACTTGGGACATCACCTTACTTATCTCAAGGGTCAAATATCCCCAACTACAAACTTCATTTTTGGGGTTTTGGCCAGCTTTTTGGCATTTGGCCCCACTGTGCGTCGATCGGTGTCCGACATCTTGAATTATTCAAGCTTGAAACCGTGAAAGTGTTTGTGTGTGTGACAGAAATCTGTGAGAACGCTCGTTCGAGTTCATGAAGGGACGAATTAGTGAAATTTAACAGTGAAGTAAAAAATGAAGTGGAAGCTGTTGGCCGCGAGCTGTCGGCCGCAGGGGTTATGTTTTGGCTGGGACTGTACCTGAACAAAACGACCGAAATATTTTGATATTTTCTCCATAAAAACATGCTGAAATGAGATGATCATGATATCTGAAGATATGAATTTGTAGTATTTGAGACGAGGAATTCGAAAATGGAAGATTTTGCACAATACGAGGTCGTTTTCATAGGATTTTTTGCAGAGAAACGAGGAGTTATATATTGGTTCTGACGAATTTCATCACCTACTGATGAGACGACGTCCGATTCGGAGGATAAAATGCATCAATCCTTATAGGATTTTTTCTGAGGAATCCGATGGTATATGATTCATTTTGGTACGCGGCCGTTTTCGTGGAGTTTTCGTCGAGAGAAGGGGAGATTTTTGTGAATTTCCACAGAATTTGCATGAATTGCGTTATTTAAAGACAAGTCGACGTCCGATTCTTGGGGTAAAATCTATGGATTCTCATGAGGAATTGTCTGCAGAATCCAGTGATATACGGCTCATTCCGGTACGCGGTCGTGTTCTTGGTTTTTCACGCCAAAAGTCGTTGACTGGTATTTGACGGAATTATCAATACATATGCAAATTCTTCCATCGGCTGCAGGGTTCTCGTCCGATTGGATGAATGAGATGCATCAATTCTTATAGGGGATTGTCCAAGGAATCCAATGGTGTACGGCTCATTGGGTACGCGGCCGTTTTCATGCCGTTCTCGTCGAAAGAAGGCGAGAATTTTGTCAATTTGCACAAGATTTGAATGAATTTCGTTATTTGAAGACAAGTCGACGTCCGATTCTGGGAGCAAATTCAATGAATTCTGATGAGGAATTGTCTACAGAATCCAATGATATCATTGCTCATTCCGGTACGCTGCCAGGTTCTTGATGTTTCACGTAACGCGTTGGCTGGTATTTGACGGAATAATCAAGATTATGCAACTTCTTCCATCGGCTGCAGGGTTCTCGTTCGATTGAAAGGATAAGATGCATCAATTCTGATAGGAAATTGTCCGAAGAATCCAATGGTGCATAGCTCATTCCGGTACGCGGCCGTTTCCATGGAGTTTTCGTCGAGAGAAGGGGAGATTTTTGTGAATTTCCACAGAATTCGCATGAATTTCGGTATTTAAAGACAAGTCGACGTCCGATTCTTGGGGTGAAATCTATGTATTCTTATGAGGAATGGTGTGAACAATCCAGTGATATACGGCTCATTCCAGTACGCGGCCATGTTCTTGATTTTGCACGCCAAAAGTCGTTGACTGGTAATTGACGGAATTATCAATACATATCCAAATTCATCCATCGGCTGCAGGGTTCTCGTTCGATTGAAAGAATGAGATGGATCAAGTCCTATAGGGAATCGTCCAAGGAATCCAATGGTATATGACTCATTCCGGCACGCGGCCGTTTCCATGGAGTTTTCGTCGAGAGAAGGGGAGATTTTCGTGAATTCCCACAGAATTTGCATGAATTCCGTTATTGAAAGACAAGTTGACGTCCGATTCTTGGGGTAAAATCTATGGATTCTTGTGAGGAATCGTGTGGAGAATCCAGTGATATACGGCTCATTCCGGTACGCGGCCTTGTTCTTGATTTTTCACGCCAAAAGTCGTTGACTGGTATTTGACGGGATTATCAATACGTATCCAAAGCCCTGGAATCGGCTGCAGGGTACTCGTTCGATTGAAAGAATGAGATAGATCAATTCCTATGGGGAATTGTCCGAGGAATCCAACGGTGTCCGGCTCATTCCGGTACGCAGTCGTTTTCATGGAGTTTTCGTCAAGGGAAGGGGAGATTTTTGTCAATTTCCACAGAATTTGCATGAATTTCGTTATTTGAAGACCAGTCGACGTCCGATTCTTGGAGTACAATCTATGGATTTTGATGAGACTTTTGGCGTGAAAAGTCAAGAACATCGCAGAGTACCGGAATGAACCGTATATCACTGGATTCCTTGGACGATGTCCTATGAGGATTGATGCATCCCGTTCTTTCATTCGAACGAGAACACTGCAGCGAATGGAAGAATTTGCATATGTATTGAGAATTCCGTCGAATAAGAGTCAACGACTTTTAGCGTGGAAAATCGATGACACGGCCGCGTACCGGAATGAGTCGTATTTCACTGGATTCTGCAGACAATTCCTCATAAGAATCCTCAGATTTTATCCCAAGAATCGGACGTCGACTTGCCTTTAAATACCGAAATTCAGGCAAATTCTGTGGAAATTGACAAAAATCTTCCCTTCACTCGACGAAAACTCCATGAAAACGGCCGCGTACCGAAATGAGCTGTACACCATTGAATTCCTTGGACAATTCCCTATAAGAATCGGGTATCCGATTCTTCCAATCGAACGGGAACCCTGCAGCCGATGGAAGAATTTGCATATGTATTGATAATTCCGTCAAATACCAGTCAACGACTTTTGGCGGGAAAAATCAAGAACCGGCCGCAGTATATCACTGGATTCTGCAGACAATCCCTCATGAGAATCCATAGATTTTACCCCAAGAATCGGACGTTGACTTGTCTTTAAATAACGCAATTCATGCAAATTCTGTGGAAATTCACAAAAATCTCCCCTTCTCTCGACGAAAACTCCACGAAAACGGCCGCGTACCAAAATGAATCATATACCATCGGATTCCTCAGAAAAAATCCTATAAGAATTGATGCATTTCATCCTTCGAATCGGACGTCGTCTTATCAGTAGGTGATGAAATTCGTCAGAACCAATATATAACTCCTCGTTTCTCTGCAAAAAATCGTATGAAAACGACCTCGTATTGTGCAAAATCTTTCATTTTCGAATTCCTCGTCTCAAATACTACAAATTCATATCTTTAGATATCATTATTATCCCATGTTAGCAAGTTTTTATGGAGGAAATAGCCAAATAGCTCGGTCGTTTTGTTCAGGTACAGTCCCAGCCAAAACATAACCCCTGCGGCCGACAGCTCCCACTTCATGAGTGAAAAATAGCGGAAAATGGATCACCGACCGCGTCTGGAAGGGCTTCCCACCGAGGAACTCCATAATGAGCAAGATAGCCTTGAAGTCGATTCTGAAGGCACGAGAAGCCGAATATTAGAGCGGATTTTGGATCACTATGAGAGATATGGTCCGAACACACCGCAAGTAACCATCGGAAACCGACAAGATGGTGGCACGGAAGAAGACGTCGCCACTCAAGCAGAGCAACAAAGACACCAGCAAGCGGAGCGAGAGGGACAACAACGATGCCAACAGCAGCAGCAACAAAGTCAATCGACTCTTCAGGATCTAATCATCATGCAGATGGAAATGCAAAGGCAGTTCGAAGAAAGAATGTTGGAGGCGATCGCCCGTATAGGAGATCGACAATATTCAGCAAGGATGCCCGCAACGCCACAACGATCGGTGCCAAGCCCGAGTGTGACTGCGCAGACTACCGCAGTTTCTTCTGTTCCTGGCGTGAATGTTAACAACATCGCCACACAAATTCCAGAGTCCTCAGGAAACAAGGATGAAAACATAATGAAATGGGTTCACCGGGTAGAACGCGTGGCTGAGGCGTATCGAACGACGGAAGTTGCAACCATCTTGGCAGCTACAAGTAAGTTAACCAAAGATGCTCGGAGATGGTTTGACCGGCAACCTGCGGAGTCAATTCAAAGTTGGGATGCACTGAAGATGGCGCTAATGGACTTTTTCGTCAGAAAGGTGCCCATAACGACGCAATTGATCAAGGTCGAAGCCAGAACTTGGCGGGAAGACCGTGAGTCGTTCGACGAATATGCACAAGACAAGCTGGACTTGTTATTTCATATTGACATCGGGGAGGAGAAAAAAATCAGTTTCCTTACTCAGGGGATAACAAATTCCGTTATCGCATCTGCCGCTCTTGCCGTACGATACGAAACCTTGGCCGAATATCTGGAACGGATGAGGTGGGTTATTCAAGGAATCAACAAATCAACAGCGGCGAAATCAACGAGTAACAAGCAATGCTTTAAAAAAAGTGCGTCGTCAGTTAATACCAAAGTGTCGTGTAGAAATTGTGGCAGGAAAAACCATTCGACGAACGAGTGTCGATCTACAGGAAAAAAATGCTCTTACTGCAAAGCAGAAGGGCATTTTCGCAACGAATGTCCAAAGTTGGCGGGAAGCCAACAACAACAAAAATCGCAACGTAGTTCAACGGGGTCATCATCAAGGAAAACAACCAGTACATCATCGTCTTCGACGGTATCATCGGTGGATGTCGTCGCGTCGATCGCCGGCGAGGAAGAACTACTGCGGTCGTTAGTCGTCCAAGGGACACATGTAAGAATATCTAGCCTAAATGATAAATCTTGTTGTTTACCTGCTCTCGTGGACACTGGTAGTCCGATTAATGTAATCAAACAGTCGATTTTTTCAGAATATTTTGTAGAATCTGATTTAGATGATAAAATTCAAGAAAAATATAAGTATCCGAATGGAGTACATATAAAAATGTTGGGGAAAGTTTTTTCTAAAATTAAATTAGAACAAATCCCAGATACTGAATCAGAAATCGAGTTTTTATGTCGTAGATGATCAGGCTTTTACAACTGAATTATTGTTGGGTCGAGCCTTTCTGGGGAAAAACAATTTGAAATTAACATATACTCCAAATGCTACTGTACATAATGTATTATACGATATTTGTAACATAGACGTGGAAGGATTGATGGAAATCGATGGTATTAAGGGTTCACGAAATTTTGACTTAGATGTCGACAGAGAACACAAAGACAAAGTTGAAGATATATTCAATGAGTTAGAAAGAGAAGGAATCGAAAAGATCGATAAACAATACGCTGTTAGGGTTCGATTGAAGGATCATCCAATTTTTTCTTTTGCCCCAAGAAAGTTTGCCTATGCGGAAAGAATAGAAATTAGAAAGATTATTGATGATCTCCTAGAGCGAGATATCATACAAATAAGCGATTCTCCTTACTGCTCGAGAATCGTCCCAGTAAGAAAGAGAGACGGTTCATTGCGACTTTGCGTCGACCTAAGGCCCTTAAACCATCGGGTTCTCAAACAATGTTATCCTTTTCCAGTGATCGAGGATTTTCTCGCCAGGTTGTCAGATAAGAAATTCTTCACACTTTTAGATATGCGTGAAGGATTTCATCAATTGAAAGTCCACCCCGAGGACACCAAGTGCTTTTCTTTTGCGACCCCCGAGGGTCAATACGAATATAAAAAACTACCATTTGGGTTTTGCAAGGCTCCAGCCGAGTTTCAGAAATATGTTTCCAAAATTTTGAATGATTTAGTCCGTGCGGGAAAGGTGCTGGTGTACCTCGATGATATTCTCATCCCTACAAAAACTGTAGAGGAAAACTTACTAACCCTCCAGGAGGTTTTACGTATTTTTATTAGTAGAAATTTAGAATCAAATACTAGGAAATGCAAATTTTTAAAGACTTCGATCGAGTATCTTGGGTACATTATTTCAGAAGAGGGGATAACGCTCAGCGATCGTCATACCGAGGCGATAAAAAACTTCCCAGAGCCTAAAACGATTCAGCAACTTCAGAGTTTCGTAGGGCTTACTAATTATTTTCGGAAATTTATAAAAGACTATGCCCTCAAGGCCGAACCATTAACAAGATTGTTGAAGAAAGACGTATCGTTTTGTTTTGGAGAAAGTAGCCTGAACGCTTTCGAAGCTCCTCAAAAAGAATTAATTAGCTACCCAGTACTCAGGGTCTATAACCCAGAAGCTGAGACAGAGCTGCACATGGATGCAAGTACTTTGGGCCTTGGCGCGGTGCTGCTTCAAAAGCAGAAAGATAAAATAAGGGCCCCTGTCGCATATTTTAGTAAGATAACAAACAGCGCTGAAAGGAATTATCATAGCTTCGAGCTAGAGATGTTGGCGGTAGTTCGGGCTGTAGAACGGTTCCATCTCTACCTGCATGGTGCACCTTTCACCATAGTTACAGATTGCAATTCGCTGGTCCATGCGGTGAAAAAAGTCACCTTAAACCCGGGGATTGCACGATGGTCCCTTCTGTTACAAAACTATAATTTCAAATTCATTCATAGGGAAGGTAGGAAAATGGGCCATGTGGATGCTCTGAGCCGCCAAATATTTTTGTTAGAGTCGCTTACGTTAGAAGAGGAATTGATGTTCCGACAACAGGCTGACAACCAGCTCAAGCAATTTGTCAATGACCTGGAATTTAATGAAAACGAAAAGTTTAAATTGGTTGATCGCCTGGTATATAAAATAACTCGCTTCGGGGATAAATTTGTAGTACCCGAGCAAATGATAAATAATGTAATTCGAGCCCACCATGACCAAATGGGTCATTGCGGATTTCAAAAGTCTTTGGCAGGCATTCAGGGAACCTACTGGTTCCCAACTATGAATCAAAAGTTAGCTACGTATATTGAAAATTGTCTTCCTTGCATCGTTGCAAATTCTTCCTCGAATGTCTATGAAGGAGAAATGGAACAGTTCGAAAGTCCTACGTACCCAATGCAAGCTGTGCATGCCGATCATTTTGGGCCGTTAGAGTTGTCGCAAAGTAAAGTCAGACATATTTTGTTGGTGGTCGACGCTTTTACGCGCTTCACCTGGCTCTTTCCTTCAAAATCAACCACTTCGCAAGAGATTTGCCAAAATTTAGAATATTTGTTTTCATTATTTGGTGACCCGAATGTCATAGTTACGGATCGGGGAACGGCTTTCACAAGCTCCGAGTTTAGAGAGTTCCTAAGCAGCAAAAATGTCAAACATAGACTTGTAGCGGTAGCTTCCCCGTGGGCTAACGGTATCGCTGAACGCGTAAATAGATTTCTCAAGCAGACATTATCAAAACTATGTACGGATGCTCCAGATTGGGCGGTGGTGGTAAACAGAGCGCAGTATGTTATTAACAACACCATAAATAGGTCGATAAAAACCACCCCCAGTAAAATGCTGCTTGGGTATGATCAAAAGGGCCACGAGGATGCTCCCCTTCAACAATTGATAAAAGCTCTCGCGAAAGTCGATCAAGATTCGGAAGGAGAAAGAGAACGAGCCCAGAACGTAGCGAAGGTAGCAAACCAAAAAATGAAAGGAATAATACCAAATATTACAATCAAAAACATCGAGCTCCAACAAAATATAACGAGGGGGATTTCGTTATGATTCGTAACATGACCAGGAAACCTGGAGAGAATCAAAAGTTGAAAAACCCCTATAAAGGGCCCTATAAAATGAAGAAAGTCTTAGGACACAACAGATATGTGGTTGTTGATATACCCGGGTTCAATGTGAACCAAAACCCATATAATTCAATCCTATCAAGTGACAAACTCAAGCCCTGGATTCGTATCGATGATATGAAAGAACATTAGTGTGTAAGTTTGTAAATAAACTTTGAAATTAATCTAAGTAGATCATAAGTAAATTTGACTGGAGAACTTTAACTAGTCATTGTAAAACTACTTGAGTTCGTTAGAATACCTAGTCACTGCGTGGCCGTAAAAGAAGAAATTTATAAAAAATTCTTTCATTTGATTTACACTTATGCGTAACGCGCAAAAAAATGTACCTTTCATTTTTACCAAAAACTTATGAATAGAAATTCTGAGAAGCCTTAGGGTTGAGCAAAGACTGCTAACTGTAGAGGTGTTTGGAAAATGTATATATTCCTATCGTGATCTTTAAGAATAAGAGATCATTATATTCGTTAGCTTGGAAAGAAAAGAAAATGATCAATAGCGGCAACTGAAAAGCCAATGTAAGGCAGTTCTCCAGTTTGAGGTAAAACTTAAAGTATAACCTAAAATTCGTCCTACCCACAATTGTTAGAGTTGCCAAATTGTATTGGAATACTTACCGAAATTTTTCTCTCTTGTAATTGTTAAAATTGTAAGCTAGTTTCTAAGGAATTCATTCATGTAAAAATGATCTGTTTATGTGGATAAGTCAAAGTGTATTAATTCTAGTAAAAGAAAACATACTCGACATACCTAAATCAACGAGGTATTTATGTTTAGTCACTACGAAACTTTAAAAGAAAGAAAAAAAGAAAAACTAAGATTAAGATGAACTTATTGGGTACTGCTATTTTTCCCAAGGCGCTGTGTCTTTCTATGTACAAAGTACGAAGGGGAAAAAGGGAAAAACCAATATTGTAAGATTAGATATGAGTGATTTATGTCAAGCTTTATAAAATTGGAATTTAAATTTCCGCGCCTGCTCGGGACGAGCAGTGTTTTCAGGATGGCCGAGCTGTAGTGGCCAATAGAATTAAGAGAAAATGGTGACATCACATAATGTCTGCCAGTAATGCGCAAAGACCAACGGGTCTGCGTACCAGTAATCGTTGAGAGATATACGTGAGATACGGCAGAGTCGATTATTCCGTGGTTCGAACAGGACGTGTCTGTCCCGTGAAGCCAGATTGGCGTTTAGATAAAATTCCACGTGGTGGATTCTAGCTGAATATATATAAAGGGCTAGTGCCCACGAGTTTGTGTATAAAAGGTTCTTAGGAACGCTTGGTTCTTTTTATTAAATAAATGTGCATTGTTACATTACACGGTGGTGTTATAAATCGGATTACCTTCACCTCCTCTTCTCGATCCGCGCACGTGGCTCCCATATACTCGTTCAACTTAACGAATAATGACGGAAATCTATTTAATTTAATGAACCATCATTTATAATCGTAAAAGAAAAAATGAACGACTACAAACTATAACTGATTTAATCATTTCTTTTGAACTCAATAATAAATGTTTTTGATATGTATTCTGATCAATGACTAAATAACGACCGCACATCTTACTAAAATAATTCACTTTTTTGTTTCTTAATGATAAACCTAATAATTCACATTTATGTTTTGATTTCAATAACCTAACCTCACATCTGTCAACCGAGTTGCGTTAGTGAGTTGACTTCCATTGTAATCACAAACACCATACATAAAAAACAACCCAAAAATATGTTCTGCGATGAATGGTACGACCAATAATCAAATTAAACATATTCAACACGGTTTATGAATTAATTTTTAATTTTCATCCAACTTAGAGTATCAGATCCCTATTGGGTTCATGTTTGAATAGAAATTCGCTCAATTCAAATGAATTTAGTGAATGCAAATATAAAATTTTTCTTGTTTTGTATGTTTTGGGAAGACCTCAACCAACTGTGACTAACTGTGAGACTAATTCATATATATATATCTTTCAGAAGCGTTAAAACGGAACAGAGTGGATGTGATTAGCAGCGTGACGGAGGTCGAATTCAATCGCGACATGGATGAGGCCCTAGAAAATGGGAAACAACGCCGCAGGAACAATACAAGAGAAAACAAGCGCAACTCCGCCCAGAGCGATAAAGAGCCCAGTATTGCTACGTCTGAGAGTTCTTCAAATTCGTAGAAACAAGAAATTCATGAAATAGTTTTCTTTTAATTTCATATACTCAAAAGATGTGCATGTAAATATTTGTCAAACTCGGAACGATGCATTACTGCGTAATGAATGTCAAATATCGGTAATGTAAAGATTTTACTTACTACCCGTATGAAAATATTTAGCTGAAAAATTTCTGTAAAACCATGAGTTCTCTGAAAAAATTTGTATTTTCTCTGCAAAAAATTGAGAAACTCTGATAAACTCTGGAGAATCCAATAATTTTGGGACATTCTATACTAAGTTTTTCCAGGGCCGTTTCATTTTTTTCAGACAAATGAGAACAAAATTATGATCAGGAAAAATTCTGGCGGAACTGATAAATTTCTAACATTCTTCTGACTATTGGAGAAAATCATGAAATTTTCAAATTACTTTTTTACACATCGTACCAGCATATAGCATATGAATTCATTCATAGGATTCCAAGAGTTTTCAACAGTCAGAGAAATTTTGACAATTCATCACAGGTTCTTCAGAGTTTTTTCAGAACACAGTTTCGAATACGAATACGAAGTTTTTCAGAGATTATTCATGGTTTTGCAGAAATTTTTGAGCAAAATATTTCCATACGGGTAATCGAAGTGTAAGATGAACCGGATATTATAGACACTGCGGTGAGCATCTAATGCACTAACTCTCCTGCACCGAATAGCCATTGTACCGAAAACTGCTATTCCGAGCGCTGATGATGAGTACAGTGTAACGCTCATGATAAGTACAGTGTTCGTAACAAGTACGATTACAGTTTTAATGAAAATATTTTGAATTATCCTGTTCTTGATGAATTTTTGATATTTTTCTCCGACTGTATCCAATCATAAATGTTTCTTTCATCATTCTGATGGATTACTAATCCTTAAATCACATTATCAGTAACATATAGAAGGTATTCCTATTAGAACTATTATCGGACTTGTTACACCCACTGTGTACTCCTAGTATATTTGACATGTGATATGAGAAATTTAGTACAAATTCGTTGACTGATAATATTTTAAGCTGATCACATTGTTAAAACGAAGAGACTTCTAAATTAACATAATTAGAATAGAAATATTTTTCCGCAATTCGAATCGTTTATTTAAATGAATTTGTAATCGAACATGAAAATACTTCACATGAGTGATTTCATTTTTCTGCTGATATTTGACCGGCAATTGATGGTAATAATGTTTGATATTTTTAATATTTTTTCATAATATTTGATTATTTGATATTTCATCATTATATTTTGGAGGCTTTCATTGATTTTATATGGGATTCTGTAGTATTTCATTACGGATTTGTTTCAATAAACCATTGCGGTTTTAACAACATAATAGAAATTTGATATTTGTCATACCAATTTGAGGGTATACCCTGGGCGATTGTTTCTCTAGAAAATTAGTAGATCCTTTCAATCGTTTCACGTAATTGATATTCCATTAATCCAATTCACCACATAGCGTACTGCTTATGTTGATTATACACTTACTACATGTGTAATGCGTCGAATACTCCCACTCGCTGTGCTTAATTGCCATTGGTTGATCTTTTCCGTTAGATTGATAGTAGTTGACACAGTCGGCACGTAATAACTCTGCGACAACAATAACACTCAGCTCGATTAGACGACACACTGTTTACATTCCGTTCAGCTGTCAAAACTCGCTTCAAGTATATATATACCAGTGATTTGTAAGTTCGTGTTAATTTTTCTCTCTCTGAATATGAGCATCCCTTCGAACGGATGGCTTTGTAAAAACTGTAAAAAGGAGGTGAAAACTACGGCAGTGCGTTGCAACCTATGTTTGAAATTGTTTCACCCCAAATGTGCTAAGCTCCATAAAGTTTACAACAATGAAAATCAGCTAGTTGCTTGCAAGGGTAGAACTGAAACTATCAAGAGGTCAGTGAACGTAGAGGATGACTCGGAATTGTCAGATGATGAAACACCTGATTCTGAGCCTTCGCTGCGTGATATTTTGGATCGTCTTCCCATTCTTTCAACTGATCTCCATAAGATTAATACTACTATGAAAGAGCAGAGTGCGCATAACATAGCCATACAAGAACAGCTCTCCTCGTTTAGAAATGAATGTTCATCGGAATTTAAGACACTGTCTCATGATATTAGTGTCTTTTCTTCCCGTTTATCTGTAGTTGAAGAGAAGATAGAAACTATTTCCGGCTCTCATGTAGTTATAGCAGAGCAAATACTTTCTTTCTGAAGATAATCAATGAACAAAATTCCTTTTGCATCCCAAAAAAGTGATGTCATAACCTTCTCTGCTGATCGTTGTGACTTCACCTGCTTTGGAGCTGAACAACCAGCTTCAGTCCACTGTAAACGTTCTTGTTTCAATTGAGGATCATGGTGGTAGATCCAAGTCTCATCCATAGTTATGAAACGACGCAAGAAGTCGGTTTTGTCCTGCTTAAAACGCTCCAAATTACGCTGAGAAATTTGTTTTCGATCCAGTTTTTGTTGAATTGTTAACGTGTGCGGCACTAACTTTCCAAACAGTTTCTTCATACGTAATCCTTCATGTAAAATATGGAGTACTCGTTCGTCTGAGATGCCTATGGCATTAGCAATTTCACGCTTAGTCAAACTTGGATCTTCACTAACCATATTATGTACATGCTCAATGATTTCTGCTGTGGTTGCAGTTTTTAGTCGTCCTTCAAGGCTAGAACGAGCACGTTTAAATTCACCAGCCCAAAATTCAACGGTGCGTTTTGAAGGTGAAGACTCCTTATACACTTCTAACAATTGTTCATAAATTTCCTTTGCTTTTGAACCCTTCAAAACAAAGAATCTAATGACTGCACGATATTAAATTTTTTCCATATTAAGAAAAATCAATGACACGTCAACTTCAAATGGCTTGTAAACAAAGAATGAATTGACAGAATGACTTGTAACTTTGCATGTGTTCTCAGGACAGATATACCAACTTGAGAAAAGAAAAGTTTTGAGCTAGCAGTGCTATCTCTTGGTGAGCGCAGGAACTTTTCAACCAACCTGTAAATGCCCAATCTCTGTTGGGTAAACATTTAGTAGAATTTCATGCCTTTTTCAGTGATGATAAATATGATGTCATAGCAATATCTGAAACCTGGTTACATGATGATATCCCGGATTCTATGATCGATTTAAAAGGTTATCGTCTTTTTCGCAACGATAGACAACATAAGCAGGGAGGAGGAGTAGGTTTCCTTGTGCGCGATTTTCTGGACGTTAATATTGTAGACAAATCAAATTGATCTATATCTAATCGTCCAGGATATTTAATGATTGAAATATCCCACGAGAGTATGTCGAAAATTCTCTGCGCCGTTGTGTATCGACCTCCGAAAATTGGCTTTTTTTGTGATTTCGAGGATGCGTATAGTAAGATTTCCCCACTGTATGCTAATATTATTATTTTTGGCGATTCCAATTCAGATCTCTTTTCTGACAGTTTCGATGCGAAAACTCTGAAGAGTTTTCTTGGCGAGGATAATCTTCACATTATTCCTTACTCGCCTACCTACCATCATACTACATTATCCCATACGTGGCTTGATGTATGCGCAGTCAGTGATGAAGATAAAGTCACAGAGAGTGGTCAACTAGAAGTTACATTTCTATCACATCATGATCTGATCTATATAAACTATAAAATTAATACGATTGGGTGTAATCTGCCGGTTGCAACGCATCGTAGTTTTAGGCACTTGGATATAGCTGAGTTTACTGATTACATCTCCTCTTGTGACTGGTCCCCTGTGTGTGAAACCGCGGATGTCAACTTGGCAGTGCGCAAACTCAGTCAACTGTTGACAGAAGCCCATCATAAGTTCTCAAAATTAAGCATATATACGCCAAAACCACGGCCTGCACCGTGGATTGATGAGTCCATTGGGGAGTTACAAAATGAGAGGGATCGATTATATAAAGCTTCTAATCGGTTTAACTCTGCATTTCTGAGAAATAAGTATATCCTTCTCAGAAATCTAGTGTCTTCGTGTATCGCTTTTGCTCGAAAGACATTCCTAAAAGAGCGCTTATCCTCGGTCACTCGACCTCAGGGTATCTGGCGAGAACTGCGAAGACTGCGTCTTGTGCATGGACGGTCTACGAATAATGTATTGGGCAATTTCTCCCTGGATGATATGAATGCACAATTCTTATCTTTCCTCAATCCGACTACTCTTGGCCGCACTAATGATGATGTAGTGTCCTCCTATCTGGGCACAAATATGCTCACTGCTATTTCTGTATATAATCAACCTATTTCTTTTGTACAAAGTGTAAAATACCTTGGAATCGTGTTGGATGATACGCTATTATGGCACGAACATGTCTCTGGCATCATCAAACGTGTGAATAGGACACTGTTCCAACTGAAACTCCATAGAAAGACATTCTCTCTAGGAATTCGTGAGCATCTTGTCTCTTCGCTTATCTTTCCTTTTTTTGATTATGGATATGTTGTTCTCTCTGGGCTACCGTATACGTTGAATTCAAAACTCCAGCGATGTCTAAATAACTGTATTCGATTTATCACTAACGCTAAACGTGATCAACGAATAACACCTCTTATTAATGAGCTGAATTGGTTGCGTTGTGAATATCGGAGGCAGCACTTCTTGGGTACACTCCTGTTCACGATATTAAATACGGGAATTCCTTCGTACTCAAGGCGCGATGTCATGTTTGTTCGGGAGCTGGGTGTTCGGAGAATGCATGCTCGTCCTGATGACCTTCACATACCGAATTATCGTACGGAGACTTTTAGAAGTTCCTTCCTCATAATCGGTTGTTATTTCTGGAACTGTCTACCCGCTGATGTTCGCTCCTCGCCCAGTATCCATGTTTTCGAGAATAGGCTCTTCAAGCATCTGCTGTCCCTGCAGGTCAGCTCAGCTTGTTGACTGATGTATGGTGACATGGGTTGCTGGGCGATGTATGCGCGCTCCGTTCACCCATCTACCACCGCTTACTTTCGCAGAAATGTTACGTAGGATGTAGATTAGTTTTAAGTTGGTCATTAACTCTAGCATAATAATAGCCTATTGCTTCAGTGTGCAATGAATCGATGAGTGTTTATGCTTTTTATATACTGTTGGTCTGATTGATCTTATACTTTATGTAATTATATGTTAGTCCTTAAAAGATGAAATCTTAGGACCTCATCATCATGAAGTAATCAGTCTTACGACTGGTCCGATGAAACCCTCCACCCCTGTCTATTATCCGCCAAACGTTTAATTTCTACATATCTACCACATCCCTTGTCTTGTACGATTTGCTTCATATAACTTGCTCTAGGTCTACCTTTACCAGTTTTACCATTCATTTTCCCTTCCAATATTGTTTTCAATAAACTCTCATGCCGTAATGTGTGTCCTATAAGATTGCTTCTCCTTTTCACGATGTGTTTCAAAAGATTTCTTTCTTCATTTATCTGCTCGAGTACTTCTTCATTTTGGACTTTGTCTATCCATTTTATTCTGAGTATCCTCCTATAACACCACATTTCAAAAGCTTCAAGTCTTCGTTGATCAGTTTTCCCCATTGTCCCAGTTTCGCAACCATATAATGCTGTGCTCCAAACGTAACTTTTCAAGAATTTCTTCCTTACTTCCAAGCTTATATTTTTTGAGCATAATAACTGTCTCTTTTGGTAAAAAGCCTGTTTCCCTTGTGCTATTCTTGCTCTTATATCTCTTTCGCTTTTGCCGTTCTCTGTAATTATGCTTCCTAGATATTTGAATTCTTTCACCTGTTCAATTGTCTCGGTATCTATTTTGATTTTCGTTCTTCTAGCTGTTTTCGCTGCTGTACACATCATGAATTTTGTTTTGTCTTTATTTATATTCATACAATAGTTTTCCAATAATATTGTTCTCATAGTGTTGAGAATATTTTCTACTAACTCAGTACTACTCGTGGCCAATATAGCTATGTCATCCGCGAATCTCAACATACTTATATTTTCTCCCTGAATCTGTAATTTCGATTGAATTTCCTCCTTCACTTCGTTCATTGCTTCTTCTATATATGAATTGGAAATCAGATGCGATAATGAGCATCCTTGTCTCACCCCTCTTCTTATTTGTGCTTCCCCTTCCTGACCCTCTATGTCTATTATTGCACTTTGATTCTTATATAATTCGTATATTATTCTTCTATCTTTATAATTTATTCCCACCTTCTTCAGGATCGCAAACATCTTCTCCCAGTCCACATTATCGAAAGCCTTTTGTATATCTACAAAACCTATGCACACAGATTTCTTCAGCGCTATCCTTTTCTCTATTACTGCCCTGAGTGCTAAGATTGCTTCTCGCGTTCCCCTATTTTTTCTAAAACCAAACTGATCTTCTGCCAATCTACTCTCTATTTTATTTTCCATCCTCCTGTATATAATTTTGGTCAGTATTTTTGAAGCATGTGAAGTTAAACTGATCGTTATGTAGTTCTCGCATTTGTCTGCCCCTTGTTTATTCGGGATAGCGACAATTTTATTCTTTTGGAAATCTTCCGGTACTTCTCCTTTTTCGTACATATCTCTAATCAATTCAAACAGTGCGTCGCGAGTTCCTTCACTGGAAGCTTTCATAAGGTCCGCACTTATGCCATCTATGCCTGGCGCTTTATTATTCTTCAATTCTTTCAAAGCCTTGTCGAATTCTGATCTCAATATCGAATCTCCCAATCCTTCCTCGTCTACATCCTCCTCCTTCTCTAAAAGTGCTATATCATCGTTTTCTCTATACAAGTCTTCCAAATGATTGATCCACTGTTCTACTTTCTCTTCTGTTTTTATCAATTGTCGTCCTAGAGAGTTTCTAATCTTATTGCTTCTAGATTGCATTTGTCCGAAAAATCTTTTGATAATCCTATATGCTTTATCCATTTTTCCTAAATGCAATCTTATTTCCATGTCCTGACATTTCTCTTCTAACCACTGTTCTTTTGCTTTCCTTGATTCTCTTATTATTTTATTTCTCAATGATTTGTATCGTTGCTGGCCTTCTTGACTATCATTATTCTTGTATTTTCTTCTTTCATTTATCAATTCTAAAATTTCTCCCGTTATCCATGGGTTTTTAGGTTCTACTCCATCATTCTTCAAAATCTTATCCGCACATTCTCTTATATTCCCCTTCATCTTTGTCCATCTCCTCTCTATTCCCAAGTCTTCCTCTTTTCGATCTCCCAATTTTTCATCCAACATTTTCTCGAATGCCTCATGTGTTTGTTTTTGCTTGAGGTTCTTCAAATTCCATCTTTTCTACATTTTCCTTTTCTTCTTCAGAGATTTGAATTTCAGAGAACATTTCATCATCAACACATTATGATCACTATCTATATCTGCACCGGGATAAGTTTTACAGTTTTTCACTTGGTTTCTAAATCTTTGTTTCACTAATATGTACTCAATTTGGTATCTTCCTGCATCTCCTGGCATTTTTCAAGTGTAGATTCTTCTTGGATGATTCTCGAATAAAGTGTTTGTGATAACCATCTTATGATTTTCACAAAATTCGACTAAACGTTGTCCTCTATCGTTCCTCCTCCCTAACGCGAAATCTTCTATAACGTTGTCCTCTTTTCCTTGTCCTACTACCGCATTCCAATCCCCCATCACTATCAAATTCTCTTCTCCCTTCACATATTCTATCACTTCTTCTATCTCTTCGTACGTTTTTTCAATATCTTCCTCCGAATATGCAGATGTGGGCATGTATACTTGGACTATGACTGTGTCTACCGGTTTTGTTCTGATTCTAACCATCATCACACATTCATTATGTTGCAAATAATTCTCTATTCTATTTCCTACTCTTTTATGCATTACAATTCCTACACCTGCTTGACCGTTCTTCGATCCTGTATGGATTATTCTATAATCCCCACTCCAGAAATCGCCCTCTTGTGGCCATCTCATTTCGATAATCCCCATTACGTCTATATTCAACCTATTCATTTCTAATTTGAAATTTTCTAATTTTCCCGCTTGCCTCAGTGATCTAACATTCCACGCTCCGACTCGAGGAATGTTGTTTCTCTTCCCTATCCTATTCTTCGGTTTTCGTTCCTTGCTGATGAAGCTTCCTCGAGCAGCCTCCACCCGGAGATCTGAACGGGAGACTAGTTTACCTCCGGAATATTTTACCCGAGAGAGCGCCATCATGTATTTATTAATTTGTTTGTTTGTTTTTGTGACATAATATTCCACGTTAGGAAAAGGTTTCATTTCCTCGGGAAGTATTGAAAAATGTCAAGGAAGGTAGTTTCCCCTTGCTTTCCTCCCGTTTAATTTTGCCGATGTTTCTGGCATTGGGATGATTTCGTTTCTCTCAGTTTGTATTCTTTCTCTTGAGTAGTTTATTCCACTCAAAAAAAAGATCCAACTTTGAGATACTTATCCTCCCCACCACGTAAAGGAAGCAGATACCACCAGGGATGGATAAAAAGGATATCAAGGACAGGTATCACGAATATCCCCCTGGGAGACCCGCAATCATCCACGGGGAGGAATAGGACCTAATAAATATCTATCTATCTATCTATCTATCTATTAATTCGTAATCGTAATTGAGTTTCCATTATGGATCTTTAGATAAAAAAACTTTTGAATCAATCACAGAAATCAGCTCTGGTTTCAAAATGCTTGAAGACGGCTTAAATTTATTTTAATATCAAAAAAATCTGAATAGAAGGTTTTAATTAGCTGACAAAGAAATTTCTAATCGATTACAACCACTCTGTTAAATAACAAATATACCAGACATGGGTTTTTTAATTAATTCTGAATCTTTCAATCCAAATTTTGATTGAATTGATTGAATATCATTTACATAAAACGGTTAAAGCGATCTAATGATAATTTTCCAGTGGAAAAATTGATCAAAGCACTCGCTTTATACACATAAGAATTTTTGATGATATTATGTTTTTATTTAATTATTAGTTTGTTCATACAGAGTTTATAATCCACAAAATATTATAGAAATGAGATATAATGATTATATAAAAGAGCAAATTTGTACAGATGCCATCTAAAAAGGTTGCAATTAAAAAAAAGTGCAAAAAAATAGAGTACTTGTTTATTCGAATAAAATTCTTTTACACCTGAATTATTATGAGTATTTCAAGATGATTTCATTATCTACAGGATCTCAATAAATAACCAATTATTAACCAATCCTCATTCAATCTCAAACCAAAATAATTGTCCAATAATTGCCAAATTATGAGCGACTTTCTGTGACCACTTGCGGCAGCACCCATGCCCATATCGTTGACCTGATATTGCTCTGTAATTGGGAAATCCACTGGCCCACAAAAATTGATCAATCATTGGTCGCTAATGCGGACATAGAAATGGACAATAATTGATCAATCTTACCCAATCTGATTGGGCAATAATTGACCGTTTATTTATCAGCTTTGGTTAGCTGGGTGACACGTCAACTTCGAATGGCTTGTAAACAAAGAATGAATTGACAGATCGGAATAAAATTGTGTGTGTGTTCGAATGAAGGATGAAATATAAAAATAGTGTATAAATTTTGATTCCTGTACTGGATGATAGGTGTCGCTCTCAAAACTTTTCAACCAACCTGTATATCCCGTACGGCACAACCACCGATCCTCCACCTAAGACTTCGGTGGACCAAAGGTGGAGAATTGGTGGAGAAATGGGAGCCGTGGAAATAAGGGAGAGTCTCCGTTGAGGCAACCTTATTTCTCCCTTATTTCCACGGCTCCCATTTCTCCACCAATTCTCCACCTCATTTTCTGCGTAGTCTTTGAAAATTCGCTATCTTGGCTCAGATCGATGAATTATTATGAAACATGGGTCCTAGAGGTTTTCGAGGGTGCGTAATCCAAATCTGGAGTCAAATCCCGAATTCAAGGCAGCGAATCCAAGATGGCGGACGTAAATTTAGTCAACTTCGCATTTGTGGACAGATCTGTATGCAACATGGGTCCTAGGGGTTTTGGAGGGTGAAGAATCCAAATCTGACGTCGAAAAACGAATTCAAGATGGCGAACCCAATATGGCACACGTGACTATAGTGATTCTGGCTCTCATGAACGAAATTATACTGTTTCATGTAACACGGGTTCTAGGGATTTTCCAGGGTGCTGAATCAAATTCTGGACTCCAATGTTGAAAGAAAATAATCATTCCGATCTTCCCGTGTAAGCTTCACTGCATCCGGAAACTCTTCAAGAGCTGGTTGACGTTATGACAACTGCGCACTAGTGAGAAGCCAAGAGTGAAGGAAGTAGCTATTGAAACAAATGAAGCCTGAAAATATTCGGATTCACTTCTAAATTACGCCTAAATAACCCTTCTTTACGCAGGGTTCAGACTAGTTTCGTTCAATCAATTTCCCTGAGTTTTCCCTGTGATTTCCCTGAGTAAAATTCTAATTTCCAGAAATCGTCGGATCATGAATGTGTCCCTAAACATTTTTTCCTCAGTGTATAATTCCCAAGATTCCAAAATTAAAAATCAAGAAAATATGTTGTAGAGAATGAAAAATAGAATAAATTAACAAATTTTTATTTTGAAAAAATTCTAGTGATTTCCCTGAGATTTCCAGGTTTTGGGAATTTTTGATAATTTCCCTGAGAATTCCCGGTGTTTTGAGTCCAATTTTTATTTCCCTGAGTTTTCCCGAATTTCCCGGAATTCCAGTTCTGTCTGAACCCTGTTACGCTTATTACGCTTAAATTACTTCGAGCTTACGCTTTGGTTGCGCTTCCAGGCTTCATTCTTACCAGGACAGTTGAAATTCTACAGTTCTTCAGGTACATGTTTCTGAATAATTTTGGGATGGTATCAAGGATGGTAGGCAATAAATTTCAGACTTTCTGAACATTATATTGACAAAGTTTCTCAATTGAGGGAAAACCGATGAGTGCCTTTCCATATATCCCCGGATATCTGAATTGTTCAAAATGCGAGCGAAGCAAATATATGTGTGGGCTACGATCCATTCAAAACGAGCGGAGCGAATCTTGAAGGGGGTCGGACTGCTGAGCGAAGCGAAGCAGTCAGGGGGCGGAGCCCTCTGGTTCAAAATACATGGTTTCTCCACAAGTGAGCAGCTCTTTTCATTGGCTTCCGAAAATTGGTAAAATATTCATTCGGGTTGTTGATATGTGGTCCAAAAATTCTCGGTTCAATGAGCATTCGGTACAATGCACGTTTGATGTATTGGGGGGCTACCTTGTTTCATACCAAAGGTCAGTTATTCCGTGAAACGATTGCTCAAAAATTTCGTAGCTCGACGAATTGTATTCTGAATGTTCAATACACCAAATATTGTGGACCCAATGGTATTACTGATTTATTATGGATTCCAAAAGATGAATCAATTTGTGTTTCTTCAAAGCAACGAATCTTCGGGATATACCTCATCGGAATCAGAGCTGCCAGATGGGAATTGCCGTTGAGGAGAATAGTCCTCTCACCATCTTTCATATACTATAGCCTGTCACCTCTACACGGAACCTACACACACATATGACTTACATACATGGAATGACAGTGACGGACGCCCTTCAACGGCAATGCCCATTTAGCAGCTCTGGTCGGGATACGAAATTTCGGGGCAATCGTCTTTCGGGATAACTGAACTTCGATATAAAATAGGTCCACCTCCGAAACCTTGCCTCGTACCTTGGAGAATCAGCGCAGCTCTTTACAATTCATCAGAAACACAGAGATAACCGATACCCCAGTGAAGAAGAGTAGTGTTTCAGTTACCCTTTTCCCCAAAAATCCCTCTAAAAGAAAAAATTCTCCCCAGAAAAAAAGCCGGAAATAATTTGCTCCCTAGATATCTCCCTGAGTACACGAAATTTCCCTAACTCAAGGGAACAAATCCCCAATCTGGTAACATTGTATTCATCACTTGCGCAAACTTTTACACAATGGGCTGATCGCATACTCTACCTCGTCGTTTTCCTCTCGAAGTTTCAATTCCGCGAAGATACGCTGCGTCCGGTAGAGTGACGTAGTTCTTAAGTTTCATAAGCCCGAAAGGCTATATGCCCGGATGTCCGTAAGCCCGAAGTGCCATGACGCCAAATGAAAAATTATGAATTTTAGCACAAATCAATTATTAGATACTTTTATACAATTTAAAAGTGAAATATGCTTCTGTTGATGGTTTATCGATGCTTCAAGTCATATAAAAGTATCCACTGATTGATTTATAATAAAATTCATATTTTTTTATCCGGGGTTATGCAACTTCGGGCGTATAGCCTTTCGGGTTTCTGAAATTCAGGCGTACGATTTTTAGGGCTTACAATACTCTACCGCTCTGTCCCTATATTCCTATGTCTATGTTAAGAAGTCGCATCGCGTATAGGTCTAAAGCTCACAAGCTACATAAACGTGAACGTAAAGAACGGGAGGTTGCACAGGAACCGTATACGAGATCTGCGTAGCCTCCCGTTCCTTACGTTCGCGTTTACGTAGCTTGTGTGCCTAGGCCTTATGAGCTTACAGTTCTGTCTACGCAAGTTGCTAGGTCGGGGGAATTTCTAAGGGCATCTACCAATGAATTGGCTCCATTGAACGGGATAACCAATGAAGAGACCCTAATTCCCCTTAACCTGGCAACAGCGTGTTTACGGAAAGCGACATTCAGGGTTGCCGCAACCTGGAAATCCGATGTATGAGTGTTCTTGTCTTACAATATGCAAAAACATTATCATTAATAATTAGTCACGGACATTAAAAAAAATTTGAAGGTCTCCTTTTCAGCTGACCTCATATTTTTATGCATAAAAAAAAAGTATTTCAAATGCAACTATAGGTATAATTGTAAACCAATTGTTCAACACTTGTAAAATTTTTCATCGCAAAAAATCGTTGATTTGAGAATTGATCATTTGAACTAAATTTTGTGCTCGGAAGGTATTTTTTCATTTTTCAGTTCTTTTTCTTTCTTTTTCTACATTTACACTTTGTTAAGGGTAGTAAAAAAAAATAAAGTTAGTTCTACCAAAATTATTTCAATTTTATAAATTAAATATACATCAAAGATGAATTATCAATCATAAGTCGAATTATGAATGCAAATCATTGATATACATCGCCTATCAGAACGAACAAAAAGCAAAATTAACAAATTTCTTCGTGGAATACGTGTACATCTGAAAAACAGGAAAAATTATACTAAACAATGATAATAGTAAACATAAACATTCCACCAGTGATGGCTTCAAAAGGATAGGTACGAGGAAAAAAAACACGATTTTTTCCACTTATGCTAATGTTTATTTATTAACTGTTGCGACGGAAGTCATCAAACTTGAAAATTTAATAAAAATATTCACAATGAGCATTCTTTCTCTCACGCTCTATCTCTCTTTCTCTCAATTTATCCCGTGCGTTCTTATCCTTTCTCTCTTTGTCTCTCACATTCATTTCTACCGACTGTTCACGAATAAGTGAGTCGACGCGCCTTTTACATGCGCCAAAATATCTATCAACCATTTGAATTCGCGTTGTCTCACAATCAATTGAGGACACGTTTAATTATCATTATCATTTTTCTTTATCGTGTTATCCGGTTATGCGTGTATAAATACGTAATATGATGTATATGTACATTCAATTATTTATTGTAATTATAATAATTATTATTATCATCATTATTATTAGTAATAACAATGATAATTAATGGATAAGAATAGAAAATTGTGTTTCACCTTGATTAAACTGGAAGTTTAATGTTTTTTCCTTCTTTTTTTTCGTTTTGTTTTTATGGAGTCCAATATACACCTTGAGATACACATGGAATTTCAGAAGAAACATCGTTTTACCCGACAAGTGAGAAAAGAAAATTTTTTAATCACGTGTTACGTGTATGTAGTATAG
Organism: Gonatopus flavifemur; assembly: GCA_018340375.1. Classification (NCBI taxonomy): domain Eukaryota; kingdom Metazoa; phylum Arthropoda; class Insecta; order Hymenoptera; family Dryinidae; genus Gonatopus; species Gonatopus flavifemur. The sequence continues at coordinate 10,836 of JAFFJZ010000077.1, read as the reverse complement.
TTTCAACGATTTCAGTGCAACAATATGCAAATTCACTTTACGCGAGGATCTTGACGCAGCGTGTCACCATTAGCACTGCTTTTGCTGCTGCTCTCCCTTTCTCTCCCTATAATCTCTCATTGAGGTAAAACTCAGGACAATGATATAGTCCCTGCGCCCGTAAGCCCACGAGTACACGTGTTTCAAAAGCTTGCAACGACAAAATTACGATAAACCCATAATAATGTGATCTTCGATACAAATATGGGGATTCAAAATTACAAATTATGACAGCTTATGCTTTTTGCGCCTGCGTGGCTGATTGACTTCCACCGTTGGTTCATTCTTATTCCGATTGAATTCTTAATTCAGTCCAAGATGACGACCATGTCTTCTCCCCGCATTGCTCTTTGCGGATGTGGAGGATGTAATGGGCTTGGTAATCTACGCCACGGTTTACGCGCAGCTCTTCGTAATTCGATCGATGAAAGAGTCCTTCTGAGTCTTCTGTAAATTTTCAATTCAATATCTTGAGCGATTCTTTGTTCTACTTATCCATTTTTCTTTAGATAAATATTCCTTATGATACTTGGAACTTCATATAACTAGATTCTATCCAATCTAAAACGTATGCCTTCATTTTACACAGTATGTTTTGAAAAACACGTAAGAAGTATCGAAGAAATATTTTCAATAATAAATAAAACTTACTTTGTTTGCTCTGAAGCACGAAAATATACATCGTCGGGGGCGTCCATCCAGGAGATAACTTGTTTTCGGGCATTACTCCTCGACATTGGTGGACCATGGGGCAGAGTATGCGGATGACCGGCTCTTCCATTGAGAGGAGATGCGAGAGGAAGAATGGCGGGTGGTACGTGATCCATAGGATGCTTAGGATGGAGTGGTTGCGAATGATGAGCTCTTTTGGCAGGCGGTCCACCAGGAAGCCCCGCGCTTAGGGCAATACCTGTCAACGCAAACACAATTCAATATCTCAAGTGTATTCAATTCAGAAATGAATAATTCCTCATGTAGCATATAAAAAGAAATTATTGGGACGTTAAAATCGTTTTTCATTTTCTCGCTTTTTTTTAGTCTGTTTCACTTTATATACAACTCGTTTTAATTTTACCTTCATCCCAATCCACATCAGAGTAGAAGCCAATAAACAGAGATAACATTCAATACCGATATATACTTTGAAATAAAATTTACCTGAGATAGTCATTCATGATACCAAAACTTACCATCTGAACCGTTAATTTCATCAAAAGGTGGTCTTGTGCGTTTCAAAATAGTTTGCTGCGTTTGGATAGGCTGTGGTTGTGGTGGAGTTATCGTTAATCTATCCACCTCGGGTTTATTTGGAACTCTCTCGTACAAAAGACTGCCGTCTAGGATAATATGATACAAAATTTCAATTCGAGTGTAATTTTTTGTTCCGATATTAGAAATGTTCAATAGCAACCAAATATTTACCAGGTGCTTTAGGGGGACGTGGAAAGGAAACTCGATCGGGTTGTTTACGTTGTGCGGGAGTCGTGAGAGCCAACCAGTCCCAATCGCCGGGTTGTCGAGGGGAAGGATGATCGCCTAAACGAGTGGCAATATCTGTGACTCGCGGACGAGGTCGAGGTCTGACGGCACGTGCCAAAATACGTAACTCAGCAGGACTTTTGGAAGTCAATTGCGGAGAGGCGCAAAGATGTCGTAACGGCGTTGCGTTTACAGGTTGATGAGGTGCTCTAGCGGCATGACGGGTACGCAACTGCGCTGCGCAAAGACGACGCGCGGCACGTGCCAAGGCTGAGGTACGTAAATAAAATGCCGATCTGGTTTTCATGACCGGTCTAGGTGAACCTCCGCCTCCACCTCCCCCACTACCCGGCACTCCAGTACCGCGAAGATCCACACCATGAGCACTGGCGTAATGACGACTTAGATGAGCCTTTAATTTGAATTCTTTTCCACAAGAGGGAATACCACAACGATGTGGTCGATGAGCTCCGCCTAAGCCTTTACTCTCCTCGTCGGAACCCGTACCGCTTCGTTTGCGATCAAGATCAACGTCGTCGATGCGCGACGGTACCTGTAACATTGAAAAATAATTGCTGCATCCAGTTTGGATTCTTTCAACCCTTCTCTGACAATTCAAATTAAATTGCACTAGTTGTTCAAATTGTAATTAAATAAAAATAAAGAAAAGAGATAATATGAGTCAAATACCTTTAGTCCACCGTATTTTTTCCAATACGTCCAACAAGATTGGCAGAGACGACATTGCATGTGCGATGGTCCCCAGGCGTACCATTGGAGACTCTGGATTGCTTGGCAGCTCTCACAAGGTTTGCCTCCACCCCCAACTCCTACCATAAGTATACCACTATTATCAACAGCCAAATTTCCATTACTACTTCCATTAAGCACGTTAGGTGGTTTGCCATTGGTGTTCGTATTGTTATTTCCAATAGGTACGATCGTTGCTCCCGTGGTCACATTCGTGGGCGCTGGGGTTTTGTTATAATTTGGTATATATACTTGTTTCAATTTACTTTCAGCCTCGACCGCTTTGACCCTCTTTTGTTGTACGTAACGATCCGTCGTTTTCCACATGTAATAGTACTCGATAACATTTTTCAATGTTTTCCATGGCAACTAGGGTACAAAAAACCAACAATATTTACCAAAATAGACAAGTTTCAAAGGGAAAAAAATCAAAACTTACGTAGTCTTGACGTATATCAGAAAAGTCTTTTCCATATTTGTCAAGAGCTTCTTCGAAGAGATTCGCTTCGGATGCGCTCCATTCTTCCATTTCGTCCCTGCACAACACTGGACCAGAACTAGGCACCAACGACGACATTGCTTTTGCTACATCGTAGTTATGTCGATGTAAAGTATCCATCGCGTGAAACTGTAGCGATACAACACGAAGATATAATTTTATTTTCAGTTTGCAAAATTAAATGCATTTGATTTCCATCAAAAATTCAAATAATCAAAGTCTCCCTTCTAGTTTTCTTAGCGGCTGGGGAATCAAATTGATGTTAGTTAGTAAATGCAGGGACTAATCAGTAATCAAAGAGAGAGAGAGAGAGAGAGAGAGAGAAATTTAATCTAGTACTAGGTTCATGTGGGCAACTTACAAGTGTAATATCTCTAGATGCAGCTGCTGCTGACATATGTAATGACGGTTGTTTTATCGACGACGAGCAATCCAGAGCTCTCGCAAAAGTACCTACGGATCGACTGACCACGAGGAATTGATCTATTTGACGATCCGTTAGCGAATGCCGCGGCGTCCAAATTAGGGTTTCTAAATCTTGCAGTCTGCGAGGATCTGCTTCACGCTCAGCGTGTGTTAGAGGCGAAGGTGCTATTCCATCTGCTTGGTATTTACTCCCCACTCTAATTTCACCTGGAATCCGTAAAGTATTCAAAATATGAGACGTATGGGAATCAAAAGTACGTTGTTTTTTCAATAGACACAATAATTAATATTTTTTCTACCAAGGAAAATTCTCTACTTGAAAAAGATAAATGTAACTAAAGCGTTTAGTGAAATCTGTAATTGAAGCATCCATTGACTCTTCCATGTCAAACCTTAGAAACCTTATTTACGCCATTCTGGCTGAAACGCTTCATTTTTTTCTTCAACTCTTTGACAGAACCCATATGGGAATATTTTGCTGAAAAATTCCTGGAAATCTCTGAAAAACTCTGATTTTCCTCTGCAAAAGTTTGAGGAACTCTGAGATTTCGAGAAATGGCCATATCTTATAGATTTCGGTGCGCGGAACGAAGGAGATGGGTCCCAACACGATAAAATATTATCTGGAAAAGACATTGACGTTTTGAATGTAAGAAACGTTGGAAATTGTGTCATCGATCGCAGTGTTTCTATGCCTTTCCTCATCTAGAAAAAAGATCCGTTATTCAATTATGGTTTTTATCATATTATTTTCGATGCTGAATCGAATGAAATGGGTTTCGGAATGGTACGCGAGCGTCTTGAACAGTTATATACACTGTAAAAAAAGTTTGTTGAATTCCAAAGAAAATGCTTGGAAATTTACAAACTTGGTTTGGAAAAATAATTTCCGAACCTTTTTTGAAAATTGCCGAACAAAAGTTTGTGAATTCTCAAAAATCTTCGTGAAATCACAAAATTTTTTGAATGTTTACAAACTTTTGTTTGGTAATTTACAAAAAAAGTTTGTGTAAAAAACTGCCAAACTTCTCTGTCAGTTTAGGAAGTATATTTTTTACAGTGTAGGGAATTGAGTGCCGAAAAGAGTGAAAATGGAAGCAAGCAGCCGTGAATCTCAAACTTTCTATGCCTTTTCCTATTTAGGTAGAGAATTTTTGGTTCGCTATTGGTTTTTCTATGCTGAATCGAATCAGATGGGTTCCGAGATTATTTTCGATAGTTATATGACGATTCAATCCGTGGGAAACGGAAAATGAAAGGAACCAGCGGTCATATGCAATCTTTCCATGACTTCTACTGTTCAGAAAAGGAATTCTTGGTTCGCTGACGGCTGTTCTTATAGTATTTTCGATGCCAAACCGAATGGTGTAGGTATCGAAATGGCGTCCGATTGTGGTCTATGAATATTGGAAGATTGAATTCCGTGTCAAATTCTAAATGTGAAGAATCGAGCGTTCTACGCACCGTTTCCATGCCTTCCCTTATTCAGAAAGTCAATTTTTGATTCGCTGACGGCTATTCTCATAGGATTTTGAATGCCAGATCGAATGGTATGGGCCTCGAAATGGTACGCGACTTTTTTGAATAGTGAAAAGAGGGCTGAAATTCCGAAACACCGGAAAATCAAAGAGACCAGCCGACAGACGTGAACTGTCCGTGCTTTCCCTCATTCAGAAAGATAATTTGTGGTTCGATGATGGTTTTTCTCATAGTATTTTCGATGCCGAATCGAGTGATATGGGTCTTGAAATGGTACGGAAACGTGTTCCATCAATATGGGGAGATTGAATTTCAAGGAACTTCACTATGAAATTATTTCATGTCTTCAAACATCTAGTCAAATTATTTTTATTTTCATAAATTTTGTTTCTCTCTTTCAGATTTTTTGGAAATTTCAGAGTCTTGCGATGATGTTTCAAGATAAAAAGTTCTTTGAATAAGGTTTTTTGAAACTCTATTCTTAGTCTTCGAAACGAACACTCGTGCCGTTCCATCTTTACCTAATATTATCTCAATGACTCGTGCAAGAGGGCAGTCGATGCGTTCATGAATATCGTCACTGATTGAAACGAGACCCTCCCTTATTTCTCTCATTTCTTCCTTCCGATTCTTCAATACCAATTGTCCTAAATACTCGGCAAGGAAACGAGCCCGCAGGGGATCTATGATCCTTTGTTTGTATTCAAGTTTCTTATTAAGCTTTACATGATAAAGCATATCACAATCGGGTGTACCAGTTTCTTGCAAGAAAACTCGCTGGTGTCAATGGTAGAAGATCATCTTCTGAAACTTAAGTCGACGGTCGTGAGTTTATAATTGCTTCCGCTTCGCACAATAGGCCCTCATACGATAAGTACGCTCTTCCGAAAACTTTTCGCGAAATTGTTTTCACAACTCCAATCCATCTCCTCCCCCCCCCCCCCCACCATGGCGCTAAGCGTGGATTGAATAACTAGTCAATTTGGGATACAGAACTATGCACTATGCCTCAAAAGCTTTTTTCAATCCAATATGTCGAATGCGTTGGCTGCGCCGCAAAAATTAGTAGCATTATCACTATATATAGTAAGAGGTCAGCCTCGTCTCGCTATGAATCTCCTAAAGTATTCCAGGAACACTTCGGTAGACGGGGATGATGTCAACTCTAAATGTACTACTCGATACACAGCACACGTAAAAGTGCACACCCATGTCTTCCCTCCCCCTCGCACAAATATCGGTCCCGAGAAATCAATTCCAATGATTTCAAATACTCTGCATCGCGAACTCTGTTCAAAGCGGGCCCCTGATAATTCCGTGTTTCACCTGTCCAAAACTTATCCTGGGGATGCTGGCTGTGCTATCGCTAACTCTGGCAGGGAATTTCCAATACATCCAATAAACACGTCTCACGTAAGAGTATGAAATTGCATACGAGTTCGATGGAGTATCTGCGCATTAATTAATTCTTACGTCCATTCCGAATTTGCCATCCAGCGCTTCTAGCGGATGGAGGACATTCAATGGATATGAATCTAGTGAAAAATCATTACAGTGTCAGGAGCCTGGTTCAAAGGCACAGGGGGCGTTTCACATTGCATACTTCGCGTATACTGTCTTTTACAAACTACGCAATTGTAAATTACTTTTTAAATCACTCTCCTTGCATTCATTATCCAAAACATCTATTGCAAATTACTCGCAACTATCTGACGTCCCCCGTGCCCCAGTTTCTCATGGATTTCTCTCACCAGTGGATATATAACATCGTGATTACCATCCAACACGATCGGACTCAAAAAACTTTCGATATCTGTACGATTCGAGATCTTTGTTCTCAAAATAATCAAACCATCTCCGTTAGTTACAGTTTTGAAGGACGTAAGCTTTCCTTTCCCAGAATCAGTGAACATCTGCGCTTGTAAGTACTTAAGAAGTTCAATCTCTGCATTTCTAGTCTCACCATATAGTAGGGTGGGCCGAAAAACCCCGAGTTTTCGAATTCCGGAATCTAATAGTGCGCAAAAGTGGCCTTGAAGGAATACAAATCGAGCTCAAAAAGAAAAATTCAAATCGGTCAAGATTTGGGTTAGCGCATCGAATGTGAAAATCCTTATTTTTCACAATTTTCGGGGATTAACATGTATTTTCTCAAATATGTGTATATTTCACTATTCACTATCAACAAAATAATTGTTGAGCATATAAATAGAGTACATGTACATATATATTATATATACAATATACACGCATTTCGCCCACGCCTTTCCTAACCAACCATCCAAATAGGGCATACATAACATACATATTATTGAGTATGTACTTCTCTATTATCATTGAAAAGAAATCTCCTGCTCCTAAACAGGGAATTGTGCCTTGTTCGAAAACGAAGGCATACTTTTCCTGGACATGGAGGTGGCTCGGATAAGACCATTCTCATTCTTATACCCAACAACTGTTTTTGCTGACTCTGTCATTAACTTGACACAGCGCTCAACTGATCGTGTATGACAAGGAAAGCCTTTGATATTCCAATCTGGGATGGATCTAGTTTCAATCAGCGAAGCTATGTGTTCAGTCGAGACATGATGTAAAAGGGGTGGCAAAGACGGTTTAGTGGAATTCCAGTCGATACACTGTGAATATTCCATCGCAGCAAAGTTAGTTTTTGGAATCACGAAGTTACGAACTGGCTTCTTCTCCTTCAGAGTTGATTCTCTTGCTTCAATTATTTTGTTCAGGCCAAGTTCTCTTACATCTCTTCTATTATCCATTGCCATTGACAAGAATGAGTTCTCCGGATGAGGAAAGTACGCATTTCGCTGAATAATAGGATCTATAATATCAAGGAGGTTTCTAGGTAAGTACCTTGAGGTTTCGATAACTTTGAACACGTGTTCAAGTCCATCTATAATAGAACTATTTTTCTTTATAGCAAACCATACAGGCACATAGCAAGTAAGTATAAACTCCACTATCTGTATCGGTTGATTGCAAGGATTGATTGTTGATATATATAACCTGAGGATTCGATTCGCAGCTGTCAGCCACCGAGCATGACACAGAGGACCAGGATCTGAAACAGCTTGATCTGGAGGACAGCATCCTGATTTGATCGTTGAAATGATACTCAGCATATACTTCTGATCCTTGCTAAGTTGATTGAAAATTTTCTCATCGGCAGATGGAATGTCACAATCAATGCTCCTGAACACAACGACGGGTAAATTTTCGCAACCCAAAAGACGCTTAAAAATTGGACCAGAGAATGATTTTGGAGCTGTAGTTTGGCCATCTAAATGCTCGAATAAATGTCTGAATGGAAGTTCATTGAAGTGTAACAAGCAAATGGTCTTCTAAGAATCATTTCTACATTGTGAATTACACCACCCAGTATTAGTTACATCCAGTAGTAGTAGTTATTCTATCCAGTATTAGTTACTGTTCCATCACAACCAATTACATCTGAATCCTCAAGGGAAATTTCCAACTCTTTTAGATGTGAGATAATGCTATCCGAAATGTTTCTCGCAGAGCCTAATGTTGGAGACACATGACTGATGTAATTGGACCTTGGCTCTTGAATCAATGAAATGTGTTCCTCTTTCACCACTCTGCGAAAGTTTTTCGAATGTATAGTTTCAACAACCAGAGTATCGTCTTTCCTGCCATCAAAGTATAATCCTCGAACAATAATATTAGTACTTTTCTGTAAGTTCGATCTCAAACGTGCTTTTTCTCTCCTCAATTTATTCTTGTGAATGACAAGTGATTTCTCAGATTCATTTTTAATCTCTATATCCTTGAGATTAAGTGGAAGCTGTCGGCCGCAGGGGTTATGTTTTGACTGGGACTGTACCTGAACAAAACGACCGAACGATTTGGATATTTTCTCCATAAATACATGCTAGAATGGAATAACGATAATATCTAAACATATGGATTTGTAGTATTTGAGACGAGGAATTCGAAAATAAAAGATTTTTCACGATACGAGGTCGTTTTCATAGGAGTTTTTGCAGAGAAACGAGGAGTTATATATTGGTTCTAACGAATTTCATCACCTACTGATGAGACGACGTCCGATTCGGAGGATAAAATGCATCAATTCTTATAGGATTTTGTCTGAGGAATCCGATGGTATATGAGTCATTTTGGTACGCGGCCGTTTTCGTGGGTTTTTTGTCAATAAGAAGCGACATTTCCAACAACTTCTACATGATTTCGGTGAATTTTGTTATCTCATGATAGGACGTCGTCCGAGTCAGAGATTGAGATTCATCAATTCCTAAAGGAAATTGTGCAAGGAATTCAATACTGTACGACTCATTCCGGTACGCAGCCGTTTTCATGCAGTTCTCGTCGAAAGAAGGCGAGATTTTTGTCAATTTGCACACAATTTGCATGAATTTCGTTATTTGAAGACAAGCCGACGTCCAATCCTTGGGGTAAAATCTATGGATTTTTATGAGGAATTGTCTGCAGAATCCAGTGATTTCCGGCTCATTCCGGCACGCGGCCGTGTTCTTGATTTTTCACGTCAAAAGTCGTTGACTGGTATTTGACGGAATTATCAATACATATGCGAATTCTTCCATCGGCCGCAAGGTTGTCGTTGGATTGGAAGAATCTGATACATCGATTCTCATAGGAAATCGTCCAAGGAATCCAATGGTGTATGGATCATTCCGGTACACGGCCGTTTTCATGGAGTTTTCGTCGAGAGAAGGGGAGATTTTTGTCAATTTGCACAGAATTTGCATGAATTTCGTTATTTAAAGACAAGTCGACGTCCGATTGTTGGGGTAAAATCTATGGATTCTCATGAGGAATTGTCTGCAGAATCCAGTGATATACGGCTCATTCCGGTACGCGGGCGTGTTCTTGATTTTTCACGCCAAAAGTCGTTGAATGGTATTTGACGGAATAATCGAGATGATGCAAATTCTTCCATCGGCTGCAGGGTTCTCGTTCGATTGAAAGAATGAGATGCATCAATTCTTATAGGAAATTGTCCAAGGAATCCAATGGTGTATGGGTCATTCCGGTACGCGGCCGTTTTCATGGAGTTTTCGTCGAGAGAAGGGGAGATTTTTGTCAATTTCCAAAGAATTTGCATGAGTTTCGTCATTTAAAGACAAGCCGACGTCCGATTCTTGGAGTACAATCTATGGATTTTGATGAGACTTTTGGCGTGGATAATCAAGAACACCGCAGCGTACCGGAATGTATATCACTGGATTCCTTGGACGATGTCCTATAAGAATTGATGCATCAGATTCTCCCAATGGAACGACAACCTTGCGGCCGATGGAAGGATTCGCATATGTATTGATAATTCCGTCAAATACCAGTCAACAACTTTCGGCGTGAAGAATCAAGAACACGGCCGCGTACCGGAATGAGCCGTATATCACTGGAATCTGCAGACAATTCCTCATAAGAATCCATAGGTTTTACCCCGCAAATCGGACGTCAACTTGTCTTCGAATAACGAAATTCATGCAAATTCTGTGCAAATTGACAAAAATCTCCCCTTCTCTCGACGAAAACTCCATGAAAACGGCCGCGTACCGGAATGAGCCCTACTCCATTGGATTCCTTCGACAATTTCCTATAAGAATTGATGCATCAGATTCTCCCGATCGAACGACAACCTTGCGGCCGGTGGAAGAATTCGCATATGGATTGATGATTCCGTCAAATACCAGTCAACGACTTTTGGCATGAAACATCAAGAACACGACCGCGTACCGGGATGAGCCGTATATCACTGGATTCTGCAGACAATTCCTCATAAGAATCCATAGGTTTTACCCCGCAAATCGGACGTCAACTTGTCTTCGAATAACGAAATTCATGCAAATTCTGTGGAAATTGACAAAAATCTCCCCTTCTCTCGACGAAAACTCCATGAAAACGGCCGCGTACCGGAATGAGCCCTACTCCATTGGATTCCTTCGTCAATTTCCTATAAGAATTGATGCATCAGATTCTCCCGATCGAACGACAACCTTGCGGCCGGTGGAAGAATTCGCATATGGATTGATAATTCCGTCAAATACCAGTCAACGACTTTTGGCATGAAACATCAAGAACACGACCGCGTACCGGAATGAGCCGTATATCACTGGATTCTGCAGACAATTCCTCATAAGAATTCA